>CM077346.1:52916114-53516114 GCA_039655645.1 Ammopiptanthus mongolicus | reverse complement strand
TACCTGCATAGCCTCAGGATTCCTTCCACTGTACAGTCCCATAACTGCACAATCTTAGGATCTCTCTCTCATTCCGGTTATCACAAGACTGAAACAATTGAACGATTGACCTGGATCCGAATCACCGGTCCATCATTGAATTACTGTTTCAAAACCCAAAACGTTTCATGTTTGTGTTTACGTCTTATGAATTATGTCTCAAGTCCTAAGCATTATGAATAAGGATTGAGAATCCTCTTAGATAAGTCTTTGAGCCTTTCTAAGATATTAATCCCTTGTCTTTCAATTAAGGAAATAAGTGTTGATTCACTTAAGTCTCATGAAGTCATTGATGTACTAAGTCATCAATGGTATAGTATGTGGTCTTGTTCCATCATATACCATACTTAATTATCCCTTGTCTTCAACTCTAAGTTAATTACTTAACTTAGGTTTTTACGTGTAAAACTTTTACGATTGAGTTAGAAAACTCCTTTTGTAAACCAAACAACTTTTACAATTGAAAACTCATTTGATTTGAAACAACATTTGAACCACTTACTTTATTTCTAGCATTTTCTGAAACGTGAAAGTCGCTTAGCGAGGGTACGTCCACTTAGCGAAATTGAGGCAGTGATACCCCATTTGAAATTCCTTTCTCGCGGGGCGAACAGAAGTTTCGCATCACGAGGCTGAGAGCTGCATTTGCTCTTTATACAGATCCTCTGTATCGCGAGGCAAAGATTGTCTCGCGTCGCGAGTCCGAGAACTGTATTTCATACCGACCTTCTGCATCGCGAGGCGATAATTGTCTCGCGTCACGAGGCAGAGAGCTGTAAGTCTTACTGCTCAGTTTAGCCTTCTGTCTCGCGTGGCGAGAATGGTTACGCCAGGCGAATGCCCTGTTTTTCCCTCTTCCATATCTTCCTCATTATTTCTCTTTTTGAAGCACTTGGTTGAATTAATGACCTATGGCTAAAGAAAAGACATTTTTCACTTTGGTGACACACTTTAAAGGTTAAAACTTCATTTGATCTTTGGATCAAAATCACTTTTTGTTTCTCTTTGAAAACATAGGTTATGAAATCATGTTTTTCTTACTTCAAAACCTTGCTAGATCAAGAACAACACATGTTCTTATATTTCCTCTTACTAAGGCCACAAGCATACTCCAATGAAACATGGATAATTTACTTCACCAACTAAGCAAATATAGCTCAAAAAGCTTACACAAATTATGATAAACAACAATGACTCATTATTACCTCATAATCAAACATAAAAGTCCATACTTGTTCTAGTGATCAAAGTAGGTTTTTCAACATACATGGAAATGATTTTCATTCGATCATATCATCATCAACATATGCTAAAGCACACTACAACATACTAAAGCATAAACTCATCATGACATCTTTGTTCTTCAAGAGAACTTAACAAAACTTAACAAGTAAAAGTGAACCCAAACTAAAAGGTTTCACCCACACATAAGATAAAACAACCATCTTCATTACCACCATCTTGGTGTGATGAGGTTCACCCCCCATACCTGTTGAAGAGTAGATACCCGGATCAAAGTCGGTTGATCGGTTTGTGAACCTCCTGACAATCGTCACCAACTACAACAACACAACAATCAAACATTAAACAACACTCAAAGCAAAACTCAACAATTCTACCTAAGGGTTTCGGCCACCCTAAAGAGAATAAAGTTGGAATTGATTTTGATTTTCCATTTCATGGATTCAAAGGCAATAGGAAAGCTAAGGATGAAATCAAGTGTTAGAAATCAAAAATTGATGAAAAACACTATTCATCATCACCTTGTAGGGCTCGGCCATATTGGGGATTTAGGGCTATGATGAGAATTGAATCATAAGCTCTTGGGTTTAGGTAGAGAATGATGAAGTGAGTTCAAAGAAATTGGTTTCCCATCAAAAGTATTTTTCTACCAATTCCTATGGATTTTCAAAGTTTTGGATCTAAGAAATGATTTTCATGAAAATGAAGTTTGATTTTGAAATAAAGAGAGATTCAAGAAGCTAGGAGATCATAGAAGTGATCTTACCTTAGAATGAAGGAAGATTGCTCAAGGAATCAAGTTATTTTAACAAGTAATCAAGCTTTTTCAAGAAGAAAATGGAGTTTCTCTCAAGAACAACTATGGAGTTCTAAAGGGAGAGGGGCTGTGCGAAAATGAGGGCTGGAGGGGCTGAGTTCAGCCTCTTAAAAGCTCACTTAAGGGCAAAAAGGTCATTACCAAAATGATAAAATGGTAAAAGTGTAAAAGACTATGGTTAGGGGTATTTTGGTCATTTTGTATCCAGATATTTTCGAACGTCATGACGAATGTGGCATACTCTCCCAAGTGTCCTGGGATGATGTGATATCAAGATTATCCGTTGGCGAGTCCCGGTAAATCCATATGTGGCTCCGTTCGTCACCCGATTGAGGATTCCGCTCGAACGGAGGTCAGGAAGTGATTTTTCTGAAATTTTTGTGAAATTTAACCAAAACGTAGAGAATCGACCGAAGACTTACTGTCTCATTCACGGGTCCATCTAAGGTCTCCTGAGTAGTAAAATCATACTGTCAGTGTAAAAACGCAGACCGGACTCCATTTGAGTTTTCGACTCAAAACTTAATTGTAGCTTCCTACGATATCGCCGAGCATGACTATGGTCTCGGAATATTTCATTTCCATTCCTAAGACCTCGAATAAAATAAAGACGTTAAAATACTGAAAAATTAGAAAACGTGAAAATCGGGGCGTTACACACTGAGTTAAAGACAACATTTTATGATTATTAAGCTCATAATTGAAATGCAGATATGAATTTCCAATCATTAACAATTCTTATTATTAAACTTAGTCGAATTGCATTCTCAGTCAAGTTATTCACACAAAAAGTTAAGAGAAACAGGTATAGGATTTTTGGGATGTTACAACACTACCCTCCAAAAAGAAATTTCGTCCTCGAAATTTACCTTAGAAGAAATGCGGAAACTGTTCCCTCATCCTATCTTCAACTCCCAGGTGACATCACCGGAGATCTCGTTCCCGATAACCTTGACTAAGGATATCTCTTTCCGTCGTAGCTGCTTTTCTCTTCAACTTCTATCTTGTCACGAAGTACCTCATAGGTTAAGTTCTCCTTTTCAAATATACAGCATCAACTTGATGACACGAAAAGATCATCAAGACAAATCCTTGTAAATTTCAAAACTCAAAATCCATTACGAAGATTCGAAAGTGAAAGAGAATAAGGATCATGGGTAGTAGACAATTCTGATACCGAATTGATAGGAAACTATAATTCCCGTTCCAATGGCGGTCCTGACATACCTTTCGGAAAAACAATTCGGGACAAGAAAAAGTTTTTGAGTGTGTAGAATTCAAATCAAAACCACTCTGGGTAATTTTGAAAGGTAACACTAAAATTTGTGAGCTTCTTTACTCAAAGTAGCTCTCTTATTTGACTAGTAAGGAAACAAGTAGTTAGAAATTTTCAGTTTCAAGAAAGTTTGAAATTCTTGCCTGCAAAGGCCAATAGGATATGATTAGAAAGTAATCAATCCATTTTCATAATTATATTCATTTGCGGAAGAAGCAAACAAATTGAGTTATTTAAAGTCTCAGTTTTCAACAATAACTGAGAATCCAAACAAACTTGATCAAAATGATCCGTTCATCAAAAGGATGAAAATAGTCAAATCAGAAGGGGGTGAAGAAACTAAAATTTTCAATTGGTTTGTGCAAGCTCATAGGCAGTAGAAGTAGAAATGACGAAATCAAATCAACTTAAATCATTTCAGATCAATTCAAATCAATCCAAATCAAGAGGACAAAGAAGACATAAGCATTCCAACAATTTTTACCTTGACATAGACAATAGAAAGGAAATACGTCGGAATCAAACAGTATAATTAAAGGTTTACTTGCTATGGTATTATCTCCCTAGACATGATCATCAGATCGTGAGGCCTCAGCTCCACTCGTCGTTATTGACTCTACCCCTTGCTTGTTGCATGGCAGTTTGCACCTTATTGGCTACAGATCCCATCTCGTTTGATCACAAGTTCTTGAAACATGCCCCGGTTTTCCACACTTGAAGAAGATAACGCCTTTGATGGTGCAACACTTTGTTTTATGGTCGTTTACGTGTTTCTTGCATCGCGATGTAGAAGTCACTGGTTGACTAGACTCACTGTTCTTTCTGGAAGGTGGTTGCTCGCAAACACGTATGACATGACCAAGTATTCCACATCAGGAACAAACGACTTCCTTTGAGTTTCAGTCTCTGGTTGTATGGCCTCTACCACGCTTCTTGCACCATTGCGGAGGTAGTACGAATTGGCGAGTTCCATTGCTACTCCTTTCGTAAGATTGTTGTTGCTGCGACTGGTCCCTTGGTAACTTCGCATACAGATCTTGCTGGAACCTAGTGTTGGTGCCTCTTGTGAACCTAGATGGTCCAAAGTGACATTGCCTTTCTTCGCGAGCCTTCATCATATCTTCGATTAGGAAGCACTCGTTCATCAAAACTGAGAACTCTCTGATCTTGAGAGGTAGCACCGCTCCTCGAATCTCGTTCCTTAAACCTTCTTCGAACCATGTGCACTTCCACTCCTTATTGGGATGAAGATGGAAATACCTCGAAGACTTCAACAGGGACTCAAAGTGATCAGCATATTCTTCGACAGACGTTCCTCCTTGACGTAACTGTAGAAACTCCATTTCTTTCAACGTTCCTTGCACTCATCGGAAGACACTCATTTAAAAACTCATTCTGAAGGACTCTGCAAGTGACAACTGTGTCCTCAGCTTCCAGCAACTAGCAGTTACTCTCCACCAAACTCAGAACAGGTACACATAAAAGAAAGCAAAAGCACCACTATTCTGTCCAATATCATTTCTCTTCGGAAATAATAATGTAGAGAATAACAAACAATTGTTGTCTTCCTTCCGGAAATGATATCTCAGAGACCAAGCAACACTAAAGGATAGACCGAAGTCATCATCCTTTCCAACATTGTATCCTTTCGGAAAAAATAACACAGAAACAAATGGAGAACAAATAGGAGAAAACACAACACAAACGACGACAGACCAAACCCCAAGCCCGAACAGACTCGGCCAACTCTGATACCACTAATGTAACACCCTTTCCGGGGGCATCACATAACGGACATTTTATAAAACTACAAGGTCGAAAAAGCAGGTTAATTAAAATCATTTAAGAAAGATGGGGTAAATGTTTCCTCTTCACAAAGCATAACTGTAAAACTTGTAACCGTTCATGCATGTAAGGTAAATAGAAACATTTCATAATATAAGTTCGTAAAGGCTTACATAAAAACCCAACCCGATTATAGAAAGAAAACAAAAAGATACAGACTCATCATAAAAGATTGGAGACACAGCTCCTAAACATAAGATACTTGGAGACACAGCTCCACAAAAGATAGAAGAAAGTTACAGACTCTCTGACACCCTACATTGGCCATCAACATACTACACAGGAAGACATAACTCGGATTAACCACTGAATACTTCCTCTGACTTCTCCTTTTCGGAGAGACAAGCGAAAGAAATAGGAAGGTGTGGGTAAATCACCTCACTCCTAGTCTCTTCACTCATCGCCTTCCAACCAGGACCCATCAAACGAGACCTAATAGGAACCCTAGCAAGGACTACTGCTAGCATTCCTATGGAAGACATAACAGAAGTTGACGTAGAAGCAACTCTATTAACAAGCGGCCTATCCCTAACAGAGGGAGAAGGCACTGAATGCATCAATGGAAAAGTCCATCTAACATTCCACTTACGAGTACAAAAATGACAGCAGACGACATGAAGACAAGCGACGGAGTGGTCAAGAACTCTTCCTCTACGACCCTTGCGAATGGTGAGTGTGGCTCTTCCCATGTACTTTGCTAGAAGCTCACCATGACTAGATGTCTAAGCGCCAAAACCACTTGGAGGCTCAACAGAGATGTGCATCCAAAACGTCGGGTGAAGTCTCGGCAACACGACCTTCTCTGGAGACAACTAGAGAAGCAAACAACGATGCAATACAAAGTAATAAGGTGAGATTTCCATTCATCAGCACAACACATGGCAGAAGTGAAAATGGTACGACACACAAGACAATAAAACACTAGTCATGGATGTCATATATCTCAATATCTCTAATAATAGCCAATCAACAGCATAAGACATCATCAACCCAGGATAATAGTGTATAACATGTAAATGTATCCATCAACAGTCATGCAATGCAATGCGATGTACATGACTCAATGCCATATGCCACAAGGGTAAAACTTTGACCCCGACTCCATGAAGCTAACAAAACATCGGAGAGAGTGAATGGGAGGACATGTTCCGTCTACGCCAGCCTTGGGCAAGATGCTACAAAATTCGTAACGTGCACGTATCTGGCTTTCACGGAAACACTCTACACCAAACATGAAAAGTATGACATCTAGTCGAGGATATCAGTGTATTGCTCAGATTCGTCACAACACAAAAGAGCTACCAACTGGTCACATGTCAGCCTTTCCAACCCTGATACCTCCAAGACTCTTTAAGATCGTCACCGTAAGATTCACACCCGCATCAAGGTGTAAGCTCAACTGCTAGGCTCAAGGCCTTACAACTCATGCAATGAAATGCCAATGCTTACACAAAGCAAATGCGATAAAGCAATGTCTATCCACCGAATAAACCTCAAGGCTCACTAAGGTCCTCTTCCTTAGGAACTATATATGTGTCTTTGTATTATAAAACCTTTATCCACTAGATAAATCTCGTGATCCCTCCGGGATCGAGTCATCACAAGAATATACAGTTAGACGATATCCTCGGGTCCGACTTACCGGCCCGTCATCAAACTTTTGTTCCAAACCAAAACGTTTCATGTTTGTGTTCGTGTCTTATGATATATTTCTCAAGTCCTAAATGTCTTATGAAGAAGGATTGAGAATCCTCTAGTGAAGTCTTAAATCCTTTCTATGTTAGAGGGTGCTTTTCTTTCGAGTAATGAAATACACCTTGATTCATTAAGTCTTATGAGTCAAATAATGAATGAATCATCAATGGTATAACATATGGCCTTGTTCCACCACATATTACACTTTCTTATCTCTTTCTTTCACACTAAGTCAATTATTTGACTTAGGGTTTTAACTTAGGAAAATCCTTAGTTTTGAGTTCAAGACACTTTTGTAAAAAGGTGAGTACAAAACACTTATTTGTTTTATACCTTGGCAAAGTGCCTTGGTACCTTTGATTCAAAATCTTATACTTTGAAAACATTATTTCAAAAAGCTTGTAGTTTCAATTAAACTTAAAGTCGAAAGTTGGAGTTTAAAACTCTTTTGTATAAACTAAAGAAGAGAAATCTTCTTAAGTCCAAATTCCTTTTAACTTGAAATCATTTATACTTAAACTTGGAACTAAACATTGTATTGGAATCAAAGATTGGTTTTACTTTCAAAACCTACTTATTAGTAATCGAATGTTACATAAAATTTTCTCAAAGTCGTTTGTTATTGAGAATATTTGATTTGTTAATTTTCCGAAACATCATGTGATTTACTTACGTCATAAATTAAGATTAAAATACTTTTTCACTTCTTCTATGAATCTCTTGAATGAATGTTATGTTTCATTCAAATAAGGTTTCTTTGTTTTGCTTTGGTTCATTGTTCCTCGATTCCATTTTAGAGTTGTAAAATCATTTGAGTTTCAAAGATTGAAGTTGAAAATCCTTTTTGTTTATGCTTTGGCCGAATCCTATACTAGGTTTAATGTGAAGATTTTGCTTCACCAATATCCATCATGAAAAAGAGCAATCATCAATGCATCAACATGGATAATAGCATGAAAACCAATTCCAAAAATTTAACATCAAACCCGTATACAGAATTTTCAGCTTGTCAAGCATCAACTTGTGACAAACATTTGATTGACCAAACGAACTCGGATTTGAGCAAATGAGGACTCATATGAAATATTAGGATGTCTAGTTTTTGAATGAAAAATTCATTTTCACAAACATTAACTGCATTAGTACAGTTTCACTAATTAATTCACTGTAGTCAAAATCCGAGATAGAATTTTATGCTTAGATTGAAACAAGTTTTCAAGGGTCAAATATTTATGAAACCACAATGAAATATGTGCTCAAAATGAAGCCCAAGATGTCTAGTTTTAGATTCAAAAACAAGTTTTGAAATCCAAGGTCTAGGTTGAGAGAAAAACCAAAATGACTCACACAAGGTCAGATCCGAAAATCACATTTTCTCAAACTCTTTTCAACAAAAAGATGGAGAAAACTTAGATTAGGGTTTTCTCACATATAAAAGTTATTTTCAACCATTCAAACACATCAATGAACACAAATCAAGCAATGAATAATTATTACAACATTGTTCTCATAGAAAACCAAATAGACAAAATGGCAAAACCCTTTTTTTTCGATAAGTTATTCTTTTATTAAGTAATCCTAACGAAGATAGGATATTGACAAGTACACGTAATAATGTGCTCCCCAAAAGCTCCCTTCCCAAGGCAAAAGTGTAGGGGCCTCATTAAAACCTTCTGGAGCAAAACCCACTTTGGGGGAAAATCAACCAGAAGGAAAAAGAGTACCCCAATTACAAATGCCCACAAATGTGGCTTCAGCATCACAGTGAAGAGCTCTACCCACCTTCTAGGAAGGGTTATAGATAACTCACTCTATCATATGCCAAATAACCAGATTTGAACAAAACACCCAATCCAAATATATCAAAACCAAAATCACCTCTGTTCATTTGGTGCAACACCCAAAAACAAATACAACAAGGAATCCAAACAATATACAAAAACATCAAGACTAGAACACCCTTTGTAGCGGCTGGTGGTGTAAGTATGTTGTCATCGGTCAAGACCCCTATGGATGCAGCAAACTGGGCTAGAACCTTGGTTTTGGGTTTTCCCCAAACCAACCTATATACCATTTTCACCACCACCAATGTGGTGTGATGAGGTTCACTCCCCCATTACCTTAATGAAGATCCTTTGTGAATGAGACAACTCCAACACCAAGAACAAGGAGGTAGCCGAACCTTTAGTGAAGCACACCTTGAAGATCTGGTGTTTTTGAAGGTCAAGAACAAAGATGCTCCAAAATGGAAGATCTTAGCAAGACAAACACTTAGGCTTTAAAGAGGGCTTATTTTCGAAAATCACTTGAACAAAAGTGATTGATTTTAAATTCTAAAAATAGAAATGAAAAGGTTTACAAGTGTGGAAGACTTATCCTTGAAGAACAAACTTGAAAAGATGAAGTCTTGAACTTGAAGCTTGAAAATGAAGTTGCTCCAATGTGAAAACTTTCTTCACCAAAGTTGTAGTAGAAGAGATGGTGATCACAGATATCTGGTTTATTTGATTAGAAGAAGATTGGCTCATGGAGATCAAGCCATGGCCGAAAATGAATAGGTAGGAGAGAGAAGACAGAAAATGAGTTATGTTCTTGAAGAACCAAGCTTGTTTTTTGTAAATGAAATGGAAATCAAAATGGTTTAGTGATGTTTTCATCACTTGGCCGTGTGGCCTCTAGCAAATGGGCATCCAAATTGAGTAAAAGTTTATGACATAGGTGATGTGATTATGTGTAAGCAAATGGAAGGCTTGGATTAAACCAAGTACATAGGTGTTGATCATAGGATTAAAGGAGGCAAGATTAACCATAAGTAGATTAATTTGCTTTCTCCATAAAAGGAAAAGATGCTAAGTTATTAACCAAGAGTCATAAGAATTTAATCCATTGGTTAAAGGAATGAAAAGGTGATGGATTGTTGACAACGTCTCGTGAAGTGTGAGATGCAGTCATGAATTACTCCCGACTCTGGACCAGAACAACTTCTTCGGCCTGGCATGCATCCCAAGGTAATGCGGTTCCGATTAAAATAATAATATTTTTATCGGTTCCGACTCAAAACAGCACACTGGGTTCAAGACAACATTTTATGATTATTAAGCACCTAATTGAAATCCAGATATGAATTTCAATTCATTAACCATTCTTATGATTAAACTTAGTCGAATTGCATTCTCAGTCAAGTTATTCACACAAACAGTTAAGAGAAACAGGTATAGGGTTTTTGAGATGTTACAAGAGCTGCCCAAGAACCCAACAAATCAGGTGTTTCAACTGCATTCAAATGGGTCACTATGTGTCATACTGCAAGCCCGGAGTTAGCAAAAGAGCTCAGTTTCAGTAACCTGGTGGAAAAGCCCAAATTAGTGGTGCGAGATCGCAGGGTGCATGACAATAGAGTCGCCCACAAACCACCGGATGAGTAGTGTTTGCCGTTAGGGGGTCTGAAATCTCTCGATGCCTTGACCTGATACAAGGTAAATGTCTAGTCTCTGGTAAGCTTCTATCTGTTTTATTTGATTCGGGGGCTACGCATTCTTTTGTTTCGATTGAGTGTATGGATCATCTAGGGTTACCTGGTGAGACTTTTTGAGCGTTTTGAGTCCTGGTTGTACCTTCCTTATCTTTTATCTTTTATTGTACAATGTATGCATACACTATTATAGCCTTACTGATGGGGCAACTTATGTATGTTGATGTAAATAGTTATCCCTTCCTAGTTATGCTTGTTCTCATGTATGTTGTGTGCTTTAATTTTCTTTGTTTTTCTTTCTTTCTGCTTTGCTTATTCTTTTAATAAAGCACCCTAATGGTTATAATACGGGGAAGCTCCGGCATGGCGGGGGATAAGAATGAGAGCTCTGTGATCTTGTGAAACTAAGAGTGAGAGTAAGGTGAAAGGGGGATAAGGGAAAAGGGGGAAAGGGCCGCACGAGAAATTTAGGGATTTTAGTTAGCGACCGATTTAAGGAAAATGTCGTGGCAAATTTCATCGCTACTCAAGCAATTAAAAACCTTAATGACCGAAATAACTTTGATTGCTATATGAAATTACAATATAGTCGTTGTTCAGTTGCAAAATCGGTTGATAAAAGGTCAACAAATTTAACTTTTTCAATTTACCACATAGCGACCGAATTTGCGACGGACGTCGCTATTCGTTAATTATTAACCAAATTCAGAAAAAGGCCAATCCGTCGCCATTTCAGTAGCTATTAGTGATCAATAGTTTTCGATCGGTAAATGTCGTCGCTATACATAACTTTTCTTGTAGTGTAATCTTCACTCAGGTGCTGAGTCATAGTTAAGGTTTTTAATTCCTCCTAAAGAATGTGTTTTGAGGGATTCAAGCCGAGGTCTTCCCCCACAATTGCTCAGTCTGCGGAACCAACTGAGCCACAATTATTAGGTTGAGTATTTGTATCTGAATCACAAGAAATGGAATAAAGAAACAAAATAAGAAGATTTATTCAAGGTCAGCGCATGCTGATCGGTAGAACTATTTATTTAATCATCCAATCCAATGACATAACAAACGATGCATTATTTAATTGTTTCCCATTCAAGGGCAAACCAAACTGCTACATGGCAGGATGCATTCGTTAATTGGACGCACACATACATATATTAAGCAAACACACAATAAATCCTTAGTTCAATTTAGCCAAAGGAAATTTGGGTCAATGACTCAAACTTTGGCGTTGTCTGGAGCATCACGATGGCAGCACTTGTAATTAACCGATGTGACTTCCATCACACGGCCACACGAGGCATTTGGGCACGTTATGGTTGCTATGACATTCGAAGGGTAGTTATCAATATTCATATATGAGCATTGTTGAGGAACTGGTAGATCTTTAAGGATACTGTCATAGTATTCTTTGAAGGCTATGTCAAAGCCTTCTTTTTCGAGCACATTTTTTTTCCATTCGTCAAAATGTGCCACAGTCTGATACATAGGTTGACCGTGACCGAGAACCTTTAGGTGAGACCCTTTACTTAGAAGAGCCCATCCTTGTGTATCCTGCTTGAGGCAGAGCAAACTCTTGACAACTTGTTGAATTTCACTATCCAACTTCTCATATTGCTTTGTTTGTCTCTTGCTTTCTATGCCAATCCAGAATCGAGAAATTTTTCGGGGGTCATCCTTTCCCAGCTGATAATCTTCTATTATAACGTCTTCCCTCTTGATTGTATCATCCTTCTTGATTTTGTCCACTGCCTGTTTGAATTCTTGGATCCACTTATTGTCATTTCCTCCATATATGAAGATGTACCTGTCCCCTTTGACCTGATACTCACATGGCCGTATAGCATAGATAAATCTCATATTCATTTCATAAATTAAGTAATATAGATCTATAATAGTTTCTGTTATTTATATAACTCATTTCAAAACTTATACTATATTTTTATATTATTATTATTATATATTTTATGAATATTTTCTTTTATGACTTTACCCTTTTTTTTATCAACTAAAAGAATATTATTAATTAAAATAATAATATTCTTTTGGTCGATTTAAAAAAAAAAAAAGTAAGGTTGATAGAAAAAAAAATATAAATAAAAATGGGACATCATATACATGGTGCCCTCATAACTTTAAATATAATTAGATAGCAAACAAAGTTTAAAAAATGCGCACAAAGCTAACAAATTTGGGCATGTGTGGGAAAGCTTTTGTATATACCTGTAAATCAGGATTTGTTCTCTTTATTTCATCCCAAAACCACTTCCATTTTTGAGTAATACGATTACCATCTTCTTTCCCGAACGGAAATGCATCGATCCCCCATTCAAAAATAATGTGCATGGCATCATCGTTTATTACTCTACCTTGAGGGTTGACCACCGGGAGGATAGGCTTATTGGCATACTTCAAATCCTCTCTGATTAGCCTGATGCCTGGTAATGGAGCGATGTACTCCACGTACCATTTGATGCCACCATGATCCAAATGATGTCTAAACACATGCTTATTGTGATTATCCCAATTATCCACAATGGGGATCCACAAAATCTTGAAGTCCTCTTTCTTGTAACCATTTAATTCTTTTGGATCTTCCAACAGTCTCTCATAAATATAATTTAAAAGGCGAATCTCGTCTCCTACGCTGTCCAGGCTCGAAATGAAGAGCAAGACATGCTTCTGCTTGAAGACTTCAATACCCTATTTATGATCAAATTTTAAAGAAAAGAAAAAAGTATAAAAAGAACATAAATAGTGATCATGACTTGTTAGCTCATGTTTCTAAGAGAACACTTTAATAATTGGACACTGAAAAAATTTAATTTAAAGATAAACTACCATAATTTTGTAAAAGATTCAATATGAGAGGCACAAATTAATAATATATAATGCTTTAGTACTGACCACTTTAGTTCGGGTGCTGCCATCATACACTAGAGTATTCTGAGATCCGTTATGATGGATCAAAAGCTTCAGAAAATCTACAATATCTTTAGGCTTTTTAATGGCGTTCTTACGAATCCAGTAGTCTCCAGTCTCATCTGCAATAAATAATGATTAATTAGAGGAAAATTATATTGAGCATTTGAGTTGCTTTGAACCATTCTAAAGCACTAGTTAAGCACACAACCTATTTGCTTCTTGCAATGGTCTAGATGCACCTTCAATCTGTCTAGAGCGGGAGAAAGCTTGGCACTAAACTCTGATAATTTATATTCGCTGAAACCCAAAATCAAATCGAGTTATTACCCATTAGTTTTTTTATAAGCATTATCCATTAGTTAATAGCCTTTCAAAAACAAGAAGAAAAAGAAAATAAATGCGAGCTAAAATTTGTAGGAAAATTCTTACACACTGAACCAACGGGTTGATTCAATAAATGTGGTTGAAGGAGACTACTTAATGAAAATTGCAAGTGAGTCAAACAGAAAGCCATGTGCATGATACATGGCTTATTTTCATAATATGATAGCGTTTGATATAAATTATACTTTAATATTTCTGGGAATATGAATATGAGAATAAAAGTTTTTCATATTTGTTACAAATTTTAAAAAATTATTTTCAGGTATAAAAGATGTTTAGGAAAAAAATTAGTGAATGAAAGTTAAAAATTTTATTCCCATAAAAAAAAAGGGAAAATGTTCATTAATAATCACCAATTTTCCTTCCATCCCTTTATATTTTACTTGTTGTTGTAAAAGGAATAAGAGAATATGTAATAAAAAATGTGTTTCTCTTATTTTAGTTTTAAAAATGAAATAATGTCATGAAAGTAGTGTGTCACTATCATCTTTATGTATGTTAAAGGTATGAAGCTGTATGAAATATTTTACCTTATTTTTTGGGTTTTGGTATACGGGTTAGAATATTTCATATACCTCTTAATATATGTTTTTTATTTATAAAAAAAAAAAATAACTAGAAAGCTGAACCTACCATACGGCGTTGAAGTTGCCAGTGCAAGCAACAAGGGAAGCGACTGCCCAATAGACAATAAGGGGGATCTCTTGCAAGGCGTCTGACAAAGCCGGCACATCCTCTGTGTCGTAACCTTCAGCAGACCAGATTCCCCATTGGTTGATTTTCTCAACCACTTCCTTTACGAGCTCGACCAAATCGTAAATATCTTTAAGATGAACCAGTCTGTGTTGAACTTGATTCAGCTGCTTCAATGCGTTTCCGAGTTGATCAGGTGTTGGAGCATAAAGGTTCCAAAAATTTCCGTAGTCCAAAGAGAAAGCCGCTAGAGCTATCAGTACTTTTGCATCCCAGGAGAAGGTTCTGAGTTGGTTAAGAATCCTCATTGTTGTTTGGTGTGCGTAATCCAAACCGGAAGGTATTGTTATCATCTGCCACCGTAATATAAATTATGATAGTTATGCTTAAAAAGAGAAAAATAAATATTCAGTGTTGTTGAGAATTATTTGAGAATACATATAGATAAAATTATGAATATGTGATAAAATACCTGACATGAAATCAGCTTCAAGCTGCGGTATTCTGGTTTGAAATTGGTTACGAGATTTCTACTTTCTAAAAACGCAGTGCTTGGCTCTCTCTATAAAAAAGCAAAAACACAACATCACTCTTATATCTTACATCACTTTTTAATCAAAAAGGTAGATAATAACACACTCTTTTAATACTTTCTTTAACATACATTATTTATGATTGAATATAATAATAAGTCCCTGTGAACTCCATCCAATGGTAAAAATATGATAAAATTAGTGTTTGAAAAATGTATTACTCACATTGTTCTTACATCACCAAATTTCACAAAAATTAGTCATAGTAAGAACACCATCAAACCTTATTTGTTAGAGTTGTATCATTTTCAACAACTGATTTAGATAATGTTTATGAATGTAACTTTCTAAACAAATCACAAACACAGAAAAAGCAATGAAGATTGTACCATACGAATAAATATTTGCAGAAGTTGGAGAAGGAAAGTTACCTTCTGTATAAAAGTCTCAAAAACTTGATGTGAGCGCGTGATAACGGTCAACACCAAGCTGTAAAGGGTGTGCTTGTCACAAACTTCATCATCATAAGTGTGGGTTAGATAAACTTTTTCCAGGATATCAGAGTCCAGCAAATCAAATGGGTTTGGCAGCAGAGCCTTTTGTTGAGACAAAAGGGCAATTTGGTTGGAGTTGGACATATTGGTGATTCAACCTGATACCAGCTTCTTAGGTTTGATGCAAATGATGTCTTGTCCTATTGTTGCTCTACCTATTTATAGGTTAAGAACTTAAGATTGCTTGAGAGATTACACTTCGCATAATAACTTTAGTAGAGAGGAAGAGAGTCTGTTAAACTTCAAAAGCAAGAAAAAAAAATATGCAAAGCTGCTTCTACTGCACAGTAAACGTGAAACATGCCGCTTGATATGAAGTTCTCATTATACCCTTTTTGATTCGTGTGGTATGCAATATGAATAAGTATATGATTGGAATTTTCTAAGGAATTAGGGAAAGAATGCAGTAGGTCGATTGGGCAAATGGTATTGAGATTTCAAAATATTCAAAAATAATGCTAGTAACTATCACTAGTGCATCACTCTTTGAAATTGACTATTAAGAAAAACCATTTGGTTGAATGCATATCAAGATTTGTTAGTGCGGAATAGCATCACTCTATCAAATTGTCTATTTACACTCTATATTAATTAATATCAATTTAGTTTTCTATTTCATAAAATTATGATTAGTTAATAAACAGTGCTAATAGATAATTGAGAATGATATCAACATATATCAAGTTATGTTAGTGAGTTTCCAATTCAGTTAATTAGTTTTATTTTATAAGCCAAAAAATATATTAAGTGGTACAAGAGGTATCCAAAACCCATAAACATACAAAATATAACAATCGAGTAATAGGAAAAAATCACATCCCTACCCTCCTACACAGAGAGCTATTCAACAGGGTAATTAAAACCAACTACAAGACTACAAAGTAATAACGTGAACCACCAACAGGCACGAGATTGAGACACGGTGCCCAGGAAATATTACCAAAAAGATTCCTCCACCTTAACTTCTAACCAACAAATAAGACATTACAAGATTGTCACAATTGGAAGCTGTAACATCCCAATTTTTTTTTGCAACTCTAATCGAGTTGGTTAATCTCGATTAGAGCTTTGATTGCTGAGTGAATTGTTTGGTGTTAGTTTAAGACCTAGTTGAAAGCTTAGGAATAGGCTTGAATCAAGTTGGAAGTGCCTAAGGTGTTAAACGAGAAACTGGGGAAGTTAGAAGTTTGGAAGACTCTTTCCAGCTGAGCAGCACGCTCAAGCGTGGGAAAGGAGCATGCCAACGCCCAAGCGTCGGCCTTGTTCATGCTCAAGCGTGTTGAGTGCGTTTGCTAGCTGGTGTGTTTTTTGATGCGTGTGCTACATGTGTTAGGGCAAGGTGAAGGCAGAGTACGTGGACGAGGCTCCACGCTCAAGCGTTGAGGAAACCCTACGCTCAAGCGTGGGCACGCTAAAGCGTGCATAGTGGATCAAGTTGGATGAGTTTCTCCATCTTCCTCATTTGTTGCACGAAATCTTAGAGGGTCCAGAGTTGTTCCAGAGCGTTTAGAGGGAGAAACAGAGTTCAAGTGTGAGAAAGCTCAGTTTCGAGGCGATCGAGGTACCGGAACGCGATTCTGACTACACCTTTGTGATCGCGACGAAGTTTTCTACAACTTTGACGGATTGGTTTCTCGATTCGCCATAGGTAAACTCGAATCCCTAACACGTGTTCTTCGTGTTCTTCGTGGTTCTTCGAGTCATTACCTTTCTTTTTTGATCGCTGAGCTTGCCTCAAGGCTAACACTATTGTATATGTATTGTACTCGTGATTAGGGTAACATTCGTGTTCATGAGCATGCGATTTGAAGGAGGAATCGCAGCTGCACCAAGGTGATTCGTGGCTGTTCTTGGGCTATTGGTGGCTGACCTTGAAGGTGGTGGCTGCGTTTGGTGGAGATCCGGTGTTTGCATGGATTTTCGCGCCGGTTGTTTAGGTGGGGAGAAAGAGTACTGTTGCCGTTGGGAAGGCAAGAGTAGAGTAGATGTATTTTCTGCTATGTGTAGGGAAGCCCTAACCCTACTAGTGGTTGAGCCCCGATAAAGTACCTAAACCCTAGGTTTGGCATACTTTCGGCTATCACCGTTAAGTCTGGAAACCCTAGGTTAGATAACTGTTGATTAAGGATGATCTGCTTTGTATGACTGTTGTGGTGTTGACTGTGTTATATGCTGTCTGTATACGTGCCTACATGCTACTTGATGTATGATATGCATGTTGTGTTGTGAATGCTAATATCATTGCTGTTATGTGAGACGACCCCACACGTATGAAGCCATCCTATTGGCCGCAGAATATCCTCGACGCTCTGATACCATAAAATTGAGATAACGCCATACGTATGAAGTCATCCCATTGGCTGCAGAACGTCCTCGACGCTTTGATACAACCAAAATGAGACGACCGTCCTTTCTCAGAAGGATAATCCCATTAGTCCCAAGCTTATATTATTAACTATGCCTAGCCATATAAAAAGCCATAGCGTGGTATTCAAACAACGTAGCGGAAACAAACGATAAACAAATAAATAACAATGGAAAACATATAAAACCATCAGAGTAAAACGCATACGCATAACAAAAAGATATATAACACATGCGTAACTTAGCCCCATCAACAGGGCACTGTACATACATATACAAAATGTATAAACAAAAACTGAAAATACATCGAAACAGCAAAAGAAAAAGACTCTCGCAGCTCACTAGCACAACCCGTCCCACACTCAAAAGGTACATGAAAAACTCTCAGCTTACCACCTAGGATGCACTGGCAGGCTCCCACCATCAGTGGTGAGGATGCCATGAACTACCCTGGCCCTCGCCATGAGTACGCTTATACCTCACCAAAGGCTCATACTCCGATGACGAGCTGAACACAATAATCCTACGCCGGCGGTAGGTCCTGAAATACTGCTTTGTCCTCCGACGCTGGCCTCGGTAGATGTAGCCTCTCCTGCTGGATACGGCCGAGGACTGGGGTGCCACCCACATGTAGTTTCTCTCTGCCTCGGAGGGCCCTACATCCTCGGGAAAGGAAGAAACTGGTACAAGCGATAGGGTCCAATGATGTACACGTACGGCGGTGTACCGCTCCCAAAGATCAAGAAAATGGGTCCTTTATATACCACGAAAAAGGTCGAGGGGTCCACTCGCTATCCCTTCTCATCGTTGTAGGCAATCTCAATGTCGCCTAGTACCAGCATATGCGGTGCCCACGTGATGAATGGATGAAGTCTCGGGTCCATCCTATGAATCGGCTGGCTCGTCGTCTTCAAGCGAACCCAAAAACAGACAAACAGAGAAAAGAGTATGGAGATAAGAAATACAACGCATAGCAATGTCGGAAAACAACAGTAATGAAGTACAGTAAACATCATATAGCAGGTAGCAGGTACAACAAGTACTACAAATACTGCACTCAAACACATGTCTCCCAAGACGACACATGCAACAAGCACCCATCTCCATGAGTCTCACACTCAGATCAATTCTCCAGACCAGGATACTAATCCCATGCAGCATGTCGGCCGAAAGCTCACGAAAACTGGTTCCCACCAGAATGGTTCCACACCCGAACAAGTCCACACCGGAACAGGTTCTGTGTCGGAACGGAGTTAGTTTGTCCAAGAAACTGAACCGCTCGCCGTAACTAATAAGAGTGCATCCCCCTTCCACACCGGAACCAGGGTTTCTCGGTCGCCTCGGAACGTTAGCTTGGAAAAATGGAAAGCTCTGGGATTAGTCGGGCAAACCGGACTGGATCGGGCGTCACGACAGAATAGGGGCTACCTCATCCGTCATTGTAAACTATTCCTGAGATCGGCAACATCCCCAAGGTCACTCACTTGACCGCCCCATCTACTTTCCGTACCCGCACTCAGGTACAACTAACCTCGTATGATGCTGGTAGCCCATACTACCTATCATACGGCCTCACCACTTGGCAACTGATGATATGCAACAAACAACCTCTACGGGCTTGATACCGGATCTCACACCTAAACTCTCAATCAGAAACAACACAATGCCACTGCATCCACACGGCCACAGCCTCGACGCAACGTGTCCACGAGCCACAGCTCAAACAACACGACCACAGCCTCGAACAGTCAGCATAACAACAACGGCACCATCCACGGTATCAGCCCAACAACAGCATGGCACATAGCCAAACTTAACTCTACAGCATTCCGCCCCCACATGACAATTACCGCAAACAGCACAACAGCATCAACAATAACATCAACAATATCACATAGCAGCATATGACATATACCAAGTACCATATAGGCACTTAGACAGATAGCAACAACAGAATTTCATATCACAGCAATCATACAAAGTATATCATGATCAACAGTTTGCTAACCTAGGGTTTCCAAACTTAACGATGATAGCCCAAAGTATACTAAACCTAGGGTTTAGGTACTTTGTCAGGGCTCAACCAATAGTAGGGTTAGGGCTTCCCTACACACAGTAGAATCACGGCTACACTACTCTTGCCTTCCCGACAGCAGCAGTACTCTTTCTCCCTACCTGAACAATCGGCACGCAAAGCTATGCGAATCACCGGCTCACCAAGCTCGCAGCCTTCAACACGAAGAACAGCTCCAGAACAGCCTCGAAGCTTCTCCCTAGCCATAGCCTCAACCTCCAAACCTCGTACAATCATAAGCACGAACTTTTGCCCTGAACATGAGCACAACACATATGCAATAGTGTTAGCCTTAGGGCAAGCTCAAAGATCAAAGAAAGAGGTAAAGACTCGAAGAACGCCAAGAACACGAAAAACGCGTGTTAGGGACTCGAGTTTACCTTTGGCGAATCGAGAAACCAATCCGTCAAAGTCGAAGATAACTTTGCCGCGATCACAATCGTGCAGTCGGAATCGCGTTCCGGTACTTTGATCGCCTCGAAACTTAGCTTTATCACTCAAGAACCTCTGTTTCTCTCTTTAGAACACAGGAAAAGCTCTAGATTTTCCCAAGTTTTCGTGGAAGAAATGAGGAAGAAAGGAAACTCCACCAACTTGAATTGCTGTGCACGCTTTAGCGTGGACTCTTAGCACGCTTGAGCGTGATATAACACCTCGATTTTCTTATTCTTTCTAATTAATTAATATTTATGTAATTGTATTTTATTGGAGGGTCTAGAAAGTGAAATAAAATAAACTAAGACCATAGTCAACCTCTACGATATCGTAGGAAGCTATGGTTAAGTTTTGGGTCTAAAACTCAGACGGAGCTCGGTCTGCGTTTTTCATTGACATTAGTGTTTTACTAGTATTGAGACCTAATTTGGACTCGTGAACGAGACAGTTAGTCTTGGAATCACGTTTCCTACATTTTCGAAAAAATCCTTCCGGACCTTCGAAAATGAAAATAATATAAAATATTTGGACGAAAACTCGAATCGAGAGACGTTTGGAACTGTAAAGGGATTTACCGGGACCCGCTAACAGATAAACTTGGTGTCACATCAAGTCATATCACATTGGTATGCGTGCTAGTGTCATGATGACTTTAGAAAATATCTGAACGCGCTCACACTGCAAAAAGACCAAAATGCCCTTGGTCTTTTACCTAAAGGACAATTTTGTCCCTAAAATATCTTAAAAGTGGCATCACCCACTCACTCTCTCTCCTCATTTTCGCTGCTCCCTTTCTCTCTCTCTCCCTCCATCTTCTTCTTCTTCTTCTTCTTCCTTCTTTCTCTCCATTTCTCCTGTCCTCCATTTTTCTACATAATTTCACCTCCACTTTTACTCAACTTCCACAAGGATTTCCAAGGATATTTGTGAAGCAAAGTTGATCCTCTCATCCTCCTCTATCACCTAAGAGGTATAGATTTCACTCTTGAGCTCTCAATTTTCATTTTCTCCATTAAAATTCATGAGTTCAAGTTTTAAGATCCAAACTTCAAAAATCTCTAGAAAATTGTAGAAAAATCCTTTTAATGCCAAACCAATTTTATGATCTAGTATCATAATCTACTATCATAATCCAAGAGTATGAAATCAAATAAGCTCTCTAGCCTATTTTTCTTAGAGAGGCCGAACCTATGTAATCCAAGTGATTAAGAAGCCAAATCAAAATCTCACCTATTTTTAGAGGTGATAGCCGAAACTCTATTTTGTTGGTTTAAGGGGTTTTGGTTCAAATCTTTGATAATTGATCATGGATTATGTCTTAGATATGTTTGAGGATCATTGATCCAAGAGTTGGTAGAATTTCGACATCCCTAGCCTATTCAATTAAATAGGGACAGTAGCTAATCCTAAGGATTAGAGGTTTGTGATTTAACCGTTTTAATTTCTGGTTGTGTTTTGTGGTATAGAATCGGACAGGACTCGAACGTTCGACCGCGCACCCGATTAACTGTTGCGAAGCCGCATCTGAAGTCATCCAAAAACATCACTAAGGTGGGGAAAGAACCACAATATTCGGGCAAGCAAGCTTTAAATAATATATATTGATATGCGTAAGGTGACCCAAATCCTACTAGAGGTCGTTTGACCGTTAGGTTGATTTTACTGTATATTGAGGATGTATGCTCTGTGATTGGATATTTAATATGATATATGTGATATATGTTATACTTATTATATGCTTATGATTGATTAAATATGATTTATCTGTAAGTTGATTTTATTGTTGAATCTGTTGCTGGTTGTTTATGTACTGTTGTGACTGTTGATGTCTGAGTAGAGCTAGGCAGTGATTTCTTATAAGTTGGGAGATGAATGTGTGATGAGAAATTCGAGGTCATATATATATAGTAGTGCTCAACCTAGAGATACAGTTGATCTGTCGATGTTGTGATATAAAATTGAAGCCCGGTTTAGCCGGAGGAAAGTTGGTCGTGGTTGTTTATAAGTCGTGGTTAAGGCACTAAGTGTTGATCCTGAGATGAGTCGGGGAGATTCATGTTGCATAGTTGTTGTTCATCACTGTGTTGGCATACGGACGATTCCGATCTTGCCTGCGGGGAGATGATCGTATCGATTAGTTTGGCGTAGGGGCGATTCCGATCTTGCCTGTGGAGAGATGATCGTACCCATTAGTCCAATTGTAGACGGACGAGCGAATGTCTCAACCTAGCTTGCAGGCGGGGGGATATGTCGTTACCGAAAGTCGAGTTGTTAACGGACGGGCGAATGTTCCGACCTAGCCTGTAGGCGGGGGAACATGTCGTTACCGTAAGTTACGTTGTTGAAGGGCAAATATTCCAACCTGGTCTGCGGGTGGGGGAATATGTCGTACCCATGAGACGAGTTGAGCCTGCGGGCTTTTGACCGAACCCTGCCTTATGGGGGATGGCATAGTGATAATTGAGACACTTTGATCTGTTGGGGATGTCACGTTGTGATCGCATCCATATAGTCGTTGGTTGCATGAGTGTGAGAGACAGTCGTTAAGAGAAAATTACCCGGGAGTTGTTTGGTTGACACTGTTGTGATTTTGAGTGTTGCTATCTATATAAATTATTTTATATAGCTGTTTTCCCAGCTATGACATATTAGTGCTTCTTACCCCTTTATTTCTCTATGGTGTATTTTGTTATTCTCGACTGTACGAGAAGACCCTGTTGAGGAATTTCCAGAGGAGATTGATGGCATACCTGTTGAACCTGATGCGGGCAGGAGAGTCTTGGATCCTAATGCTGGGGTCTGTGAGCTACGCTATACAGAAGACGACCGTCTCCAGGAGACTGACTACTCTGTGCGAAGAGTAGTGTATACGGGCCCGACTACCATATACATTAGAGTCGTGGTTGGGTAGACAGTCTTAGTTTTGTTATGCCCATTACACGGGTTGAGCAAAATGTATATTTTGGGGCCAGGAGAGGAAGTCTGATGTACTTGATTTCCGCTGCTATGCTTCCTGTTTTTTATTTGTTGTGTACTCTGAAATCTTTTATAATTGGTATCAGTTGTTGTAGGCTCTACTGATGGAGCCGGTATTATTATGTCTGTATAAATCATTATGGTATCAGTGTGTTGTATGTTTTAAATATTTCCGCATTTTTATATTGCTACGCTGCACTGCGATATTAAGAAATTGAGTTCGCGTTACTAATGGGACCTCCGAGGAAAGGGTTATCTTATTTTGTGGTATCAGAGCAATTTGATTCTTAATCAAGGACTGCTTGGGTTAGGTTGTAATTTATGACCGTGTCTAGTTAAACCCGCATTGGGTACTGACTATGCTTAGAAGTTGGGTGGAGTGTCCGATACGCGAATTATCGTGAGGGGTGACTGTTCGAACATTTGTGAGGCATATGATGCATGCATATAATAATATGGTCTTGTATGTCTTACAAATGTGAGCTGATAATTTCTTCCACGGTAATTAAATGGCTCGCGAATGACCTAGAGGACATGTCGGAAGGGCCACAGCGAGTGCCGCTGAACTTGGAATTGGTTACGAAGCAAGTTACCATGCTGTCGATGGGATAGAATCAACTGAAACCCTGAGGACAGTTAGGGAACTGGCAGCAACAATGCTGCATCAGACGCAGCAGAACGCCCAACTACTACAGTTGACCATGCAACAACAACAGAGACAGAATCAGCAAGGTGAAGTCATGAGGGAAGACAACAGACTGAATACTTTTCTGAAAGGGAAGCTGCCGCAGTTCAATGGCGACCACAACCTAGAGGGAGTTGAACTCTGGATACAAGAGCTAGAGAAAATCTTTGCAACAATGCACTGCCGTGAGGACAGAAAGGTAACCTATGCATCCTTCATGCTGATAGGAGGTGCAGACCTGTGGTGGAAAGGCAAGCAGAAGATGCTTGAAGCAGAAAATAAACTCATCAACTGGGGACTGTTTCGGGAATGCTTTCTAGAGAAGTATTTCCCCAGGATGATGAGAAGGGAAAAAGAGAAAGAGTTTATGGGTCTGAAGTAAGGGACCATGTCTGTTGGGGAGTACTCTGCAAGGTTTGAGGCGCTGCTCAAATTTTCTAAATTTTACCAGAGGTTCCCTGAGGAAGATTGGGTTTGCAGGCGCTTTGAGGACGGCCTGAAATATGATTTGCAAAGGGTGATTGCACCACTGAACATCACCCGACTGCCTGAAATGCTGGAGAGATGTTCAGTCATAGAGAACATCGACAAAAAGCGAGAGCTGCAGCAAGGCAGAACTGGAGGACCTACCCGGAGATTTGACCAGAGAGGTTGAGGCGAAAAGGGAAGATTCTAGATGGGACGGAGGCCTTATGACCATCAGAGAACAAGACAGACCGAAGGACAACTCCAACCAAGTGGCTGCTTCAGGTGTGGAGGAACACATCCAATTCAAGATTGTCCGATAAGGGAGACTCACCAGTGTTTCCGATGTGGCCAAGTGCGTCACATAGCGCCAGAATGTACACAAGGAGCGAGGTACAACACAGGCGGGCAGGGCCCAGTGGCCAGAACCCAAGAAACCGGACAGCAAGCGGCGAGACCACAAGCCACCGGAAGAGTATTTACCATACGAGGAGCCAAATCCTCTCAATCCCCCGATCTTATACAAGGTATGTGCCTAGTGTCAGGTAAAATCTTATCTGTATTGTTTGACTTGAGAGCTACTCATTCCTTCATATCCCAAGAGTGTGTGGATCATTTAAAGTTGCTTGTCTCTTTACTTCCCCATGACTTAACTGTTTCTACTCCTACTAGTAATTCTTTGATGACCATAACTATCTGTTTAAATTGTCTTCTTGTCATTGAGGATCGAACTTTTTCTGTTGATCTCGTCTGTTTGGCTATGCAACATCTTGATATAATTTTAGGCATGGATTGGCTTTCGGCTAACCATGTAGTATTAGACTGTTCTAAAAAGACCTTATCTTTCCCTGAGCAATCTAGATGGATGTCTGCCAATGATAGGAAGCTAGGTAGAAAATCTTAGAAACACGTGTTGCTACTCTCCATGGAAGCTAAGGAATCTCCTACGTTGGATTTGTTACCTATAGTGCGAGAGTTTCCGAAAATTTTCCCTGAAGACGTTCCGGGTTTACCACTGGAGAAAGAAGTAGAATTCGCTATAGATCTCGTACCAGGAACTGGACCGATTTCGATAGCACCTTATCAAATGGCTCCAGCGGAGTTAGTGGAGTTGAAAAAGCAATTGGACGACATATTGGATAAGGAGTTTATAAGATCGAGTGTTTCACCTCGGGGAGCGCCGGTGCTGTTCGTCAAAAAGAAGGACGGAAGTTCAAGGCTATGCGTGGATTATCGACGGCTGAACAAGGCGACAATCAAGAATAAGTATCCGCTGCCTAGGATTGGCTATTTGATGGACCAGTTGAAAGGAGTAGTAGTATTTTTGAAGATTGACTTAAGATCTGGTTATCACCAGATTTGAGTCAAGAGGGAGGATATACCGAAGACGGCGTTTAGGAGCCGGTATGGACACTACGAGTATCTCGTTATGCCTTTTGGTGTAACTAATGCTCCAGCAGTGTTCATGGATTACATGAACCGGATTTTCCGACCGTTCTTAGATAAGTTTGTTGTTGTGTTTATCGACGACATTCTTATTTATTCCCTTAATCGGGAAGAACATCAGGAACATCTTAGGATCGTACTTCAAGTGTTAAAGGACTGACAACTTTACGCAAAGTTGTCCAAGTGTGAATTCTGGTTAGAAGAAGAACAATTCTTAGGTCATGTGATTAATTGTGATGGGATAACAGTAGATCTAGCAAAGGTTGAAGTTGTAGTACAATGGGAAAGCCCTAAGTCGGTAAGTGAAATACAGAGTTTTTTTTGGGCTTAGCTGAATATTGCCGAAGGTTCATCGAAGGATTCTCTAAGATCGCGCTGCCGATGACGCAGCTAACTAGAAAGGGAATATCCTTTGAATGGACGAATGAGTGTTAGAAAAGTTTTCAGGAGCTGAAAAGGAGGTTGACTACATCACCAGTACTGATGTTACCGGATTCTTTCGGACGGTTTGACGTATACTGTGATGCGTCATACCAAGGATTGGGTTGTGTTCTAATGCAAGAAAGGAGAGTGGTAGCGTATGCTTCGCGACAACTGAGAGTTCATGAGAGGAACTATCGAACTCATGATTTGGAGCTAGCAGCTATGTTGTTTGCTTTAAAGATATGGCGACACTATTTATATGGAGCTAAGTTTATAGTGTACAGTGACCATAAGAGCTTAAGGTATCTATTTGATCAGAAAGAGTTAAATATAAGGCAAAGGAGATGGATGGAATTCATAAAGGATTATGAATTCGATCTACAATACCATCCAGGAAAAGCGAATGTAGTAGCGGATGCGCTAAGTAGGAAGTCCTTGCACGTATCTGCTATGATGGTAAAGGAATTGGAATTGATGGAACAGTTCAGAGATTTGAATCTAGGCATGGAATTGTCTAGGGATAAGATACACCTAGGAATGGTCACAGTAACGAGCGACTTTTTGAAGACGATCAAGGAAAAGCAGGAGGTTGATCAGTATCTTCAGAAAGTAAAGGAACAAGTAACGAAAGGCAGAACTTCTGGGTTTAGGATGAATCAAGATGGAGTCTTGAGGTATGTTGACAGAATTTGTGTGCCAATGGATATAGAGCTAAGAAGGATGATCTTGGAAGAAGCGCACAAGAGTAGGTTGAGTTTTCATCCAGGAGCCACCAAGATGTACCAAGACTTAAAGAAAATGTTTTGGTGGCCCGGAATGAAGAAGGAGGTAGCCGAGTATGTGTTGGCTTGCTTGGTGTGTCAGAAGGCGAAGATAGAACACCAAAAGCCAGCGGGACTGCTACAATCTTTAGATATCCCAAAATGGAAATGGGATGGTATATCTATGGATTTTGTGGTTCGTCTGCGAAGGACTAACAAGTGGCATGATGCAATTTGGGTAATCGTTGATAGGTTAACGAAGTGTGCTCAATTCTTACCTATTGGCGAAAGTTATACGTTGGAGAAGTTGACCCAAATCTACATCAAGGAAGTAGTAAGGTTGCACGGAGTGTCTTCTAGTATTGTTTCTGACAGATATCCTAGATTTACATCTAGATTCTGGAAGTAGTTACATGAGGCTTTGGGAACTAAGTTAAGATTGAGTTCTGCTTATCATCCTCAAATGGATGGTCAGTCTGAACGAATGATTCAGTCATTGGAAGACCTCTTAAGAGCTTGTGTTTTGGAACACACAGGAAGTTGGGAGGAGTTCTTGCCGTTGATTGAGTTCACTTATAACAACTGTTTTCATTCAAGTATAGGTATGGCACCTTATGAAGCGTTGTACGGCAGAAAAAACACCATTGTGTTGGTATGACACGGGAGAAAGTCAAGTGTTAGGACCAGAGGTAATACAGCAAAAGATGAAACAAATCAAGAGGATATGGGAAAAGATGAAAATCGCACAGGACAGGCAGAAGAGTTACAACGATAAGAGGAGAAGACCGTTAGAATTCCAGGAAGGAGACCACATTTTTCTGAGAGTGACTCCGAGAACTGGAATCAGCAGAGCAATGAAATCTAGAAAGCTTACTCCTAAGTTCATTGGACCATTTCAAATTCTTCGTCGAATTGGTCCTGGAGCCTATCACATCGCTTTACCCCCAAACTTATCCAATCTCCATGATGTCTTCCATTTTTCTCATTTGAGAAAGTATTATCCTGATCCATCACACGTTTTAGAACCAGAGTCAATACAATTGAAAATAACCTTGAGTATGAGGCTCTACTTGTAAGGATCGCGGATAGAAGGATAAAGGAACTCCGAGGTAAAAACATTCCGTTGGTCAAGATCATATGGGATGAAGTGACCAGAGATGCTACCTGGGAACGCAAAGAGGACATGCAACAACAATATCCGAGCTATTTTTAAAAGGTACGTCGAATTACGGGACGAAATTCTTTTTAAGGGGGGTAGTAATGTAGCACCCCGATTTTCTTATTCTTTCTAATTAATCAGTATTTATGTAATTGTATTTTATTGGAGGGTCTAGAAAGTGAAATAAAATAAACTAAGACCATAGTCAAGCTCTATGATATCGTAGGAAGCTATGGTTAAGTTTTGGGTCGAAAACTCAGATGGAGCCCGGTTTGCGTTTTTCATTGACAGTAGTGTTTTACTACTATCGAGACCTAATTTGGACTCGTGAATGAGACAGTTAGTCTTGGAATCACGTTTCCTACATTTTCGAAAAAATCCGTCCTGACCTTCGAAAATGAAAATAATATAAAATATTCGGACGAAAACTCGAATGGGGAGAAGTTCGGAACTGTAAAGGGATTTACCGGGACCCGCTAACGGATAAACTTGATGTCACATCAAGTCACATCACATTGGGATGCGTGTCAGTGTCATGATGACATTAGAAAATATCTGAACGCGTTTACACTGCAAAAAGACCAAATGCCCCTGATCTTTTTCCTAACGGACAATTTTGTCCCTAAAATATCGTAAAAGTGCCATCACCCACTCACTCTCTCTCCTCATTTTCGCTGCTCCCTTGCTGTCTCTCTCCCTCCTTCTTCTTCTTCTTTTTCTTCCTTCTTTCTCTCCATTTCCCTTTTCCTCCATTTTTCTCCATAATTTCACCTCCATTTTTACTCAACTTCCACAAGGATTTCCAAGGAGATTTGTGAAGCAAAGTTGACCCTCTCACCTCCTCTATCACCTAAGAGGTATAGATTTCATTCTTGAGCTCTAAATCTTCATTTTCTCCATTAAAATTCATGAGTTTAAGTTTTAAGATCCAAACTTCAAAAATCTCTAGAAAATTGTAGAAAAATCCTTTTAATGCCAAACCAATTTCTATGATCTAGTATCATTATCTACTATCATAATTCAAGAGTATGAAATCAAATAAACTCTCTAGCCTATTTTTATTGGGGAGGCCAAACCTATGTAATTTTTGGGGTAAAAATGGGTTTTGTTCAATTTGTGTTAAATGATTCTTGATTTCACCTATTTCATTCCTTAATCATGTAATCCAAGTGATTAGGAAGCCAAATCAAACTCTCACCTATTTTAGGAGGTGATGGCCAAAACCCTATTTTGATGGTTTAAGGGGTTTTGGTTTAAATCTTTGATAATTGATCATGGATTATGTCTTAGGTATGCTTAAGGATCATTGATCCAAGAGTTGGTAGAATTTCAACATCCCTAGCTTATTTAATTAAATAGGGGCAGTAGCTAATCCTAAGGATTAGGGGGTTTGTGATTTAACCGTTTTAATTTCTGGTTGTGTTTTGTGGTATAGAATCGGACATGACTCGGACGTTCGACCGCACACCCGATTGACTGTTGCGGAGCCACATCCGGAGTCACCCGAAAGCATCACTAAGGTGGGGTAAAGAATCACAATATCGTTGGGGAGGCAAGCTTTAAATAATATATATTGATATGCGTAGGGCACCCAAACCCTACTAGAGGTCGTTTGACTGTTAGGTTGATTTTATTGTATATTGAGGACGTATGCTTTGTGATTGGATATTTAATATGATATATGTGATATATGTTATGCTTATTATATGATTATGATTGATTAAATATGATTTATCTGTAAGTTGATTTTACTTTTGAATCTGTTGCTGGCTATTATTTATATACTGTTGTGACTGCTGATGTCTGAGTAGAGCTAGGCAATGATTTCTGATAAGTTGGGAGATGAATGTGTGGTGAGAAAGTCGAGGTATATATATACATATATATATATATATATATATATATATATATATATATATATATATATATATATATATATATATAGTAGTGCTCAACCTAGAGATACAATTGATCTGTTGATGTTGTGATATAAAATTGATACCCGGTTTAGCCGAAGGAAAGTTGGTCGTGGTTGTTTATAAGTCGTGGTTAAGGCACAAAGTGTTGATTCTGAGATGAGTCGGTGAGATTCATGTTGCATAGTTGTTGTTCATCACTGTGTTGGCATACAGACGATTCCGATCTTGCCTGCGGGGAGATGATTGTACCGATTAGTTTGGCATAGGGACGATTCCGATCTTGCCTGTGGGGAGATGATCGTACCCATTAGTCAAATTGTAGATGGACGGGCGAATGTCTCGACCTAGCCTGCGGGCGGGAGGATATGTCGTTATCGAAAGTCGAGTTGTGTAACGGACGGGTGAATGTTCCGACTTAGCCTACGGGCAAGGGAACATGTCGTTACCGTAAGTTGCGTTGTTGACGGGTGAATATTCCGACCTGGCCTGCGGGCGGGGGAGTATGTCGTACCCATGAGACGAGTTGAGCCTCCGGGCTTTTTACCGAACCCTGCCTTATGGGGGTGGCATAGTGATAACTGAGACACCTTGATCTGTTGGGGCTGTTGTGTCGTGATCACGTCCATATAGTCGTTAGTTGCATGAGTGTGAGAGACAGTAGTTAAAAGAAAATTACCCGGGAGTTATTTGGTTGACACTGTTGTGATTCTGAGTGTTGCTATCTGTATAAATTATTTTATATAGCTGTTTTCCCAGTTATGACATATTACTGTATCTTATCCCTGTATTTCTCTATGGTGTATTTAGTTATTCTCGACTGTACGAGAAGACCCTGTTGGGGAATTTCTAGAGGAGATTGATGGCATACCTGTTGAACCTGATGCTAGCGGGAGAGTCTCGGGTCCCAATGTTGGGGCACTGTGAGCTGCTCTATACAAAAGACGACCGTCTCCGGGAGACTGACTACTCTCTGCGAAGAGTAGTGTATACAGGCCCGACTACCGTATACGTTAGAGTCGTAGTTGGGTATACAGTCTTAGTTTTGTTATGCTCAGTACACGAGTTGAGCGAAATTTATATTTTTGGGGCCAGGAGAGGAAGTCTGATGTACTTTATTTTCGCTGCTATGCTTCCAGTTTTTATTTGTTGTGTACGCTGGAATCTTTTATAATTGGTATTAGTTCTTGTAGGCTCTACAGATGGAGCCAGTATTATTATGTCTGTGTAAATCATTATGGTATCAGTATGTTGTATGTTTTAAATATTTCTGCATTTTTATATTACCACGCTGCACTGCGATATTAAAAAATTGAGTTTGGGTTACTAATGGGACCTCCGAGGAAGGGGTTGTCTCACATGAACACGCTTGAGCATGGGGTTCTCTCCACGCTTGAGCGTGGAACATTGTTCGCTCTGCCTTTACCCTGGCCTGACACGTGTAGCACACGCGTCAAAAAGCGCACCATCTGGCAAGCGCACTCAGCACTCTTGAGCATGCAACATACCAACGCTTGAGCGTTGGCATGCTAGGACTTGTTCCCTTCCTGTGCTTGAGCGTGCTGCTCAGCTGGAAAGAGCCTTCCAAACTTCTGACTCCCATAGCTTCTCGTTTAACACCTTAGGCACCTCCAATCTTGTTCAAGCCTATTCCTAAGCTTCCAACTAAGCCTTAAACTAGCACATAACAATTCACACACTCATCCAAAGCCCTAATCGAGATTAACCAGCTTGATTAGAGTTACAAAAAATGGAGATGTTACATTACCACCCACTTACAGAAAATTTCGTCCCCGAAATTTCTGCCGCATACCTGTGAACAGATAAGGATGACTCTGGCACATCTCAGCTTCACGTTCCCACGTTGAATCGCTAGTCACTGGGTTCCATTCCACCCTGACTAACGGATTGTGCTTGCCACGCAGTTCCTTAATCCTCTTATCCACGATGCGAACAGGTGAAGCCTTGTACTCAAGGTTCTCTTTCAGTTGGTTCGTTCGGGTAAATTGTTCCGCTCGCCGTAACCCATAAGAGTGCATCATCGTTCAACTGTGCCAGACAAAGAGGGTTAACTGGGCCTCCTCGGAAGATCCACCGGTAACTAGAAAGACTCAGGGCTCTCGTCGGGATAACCATACTTACCCAGGACCACCACGACATGATAGGCACTACCATACCGGTCTCATATGGGTACACCTGCGTCCAGTATATCCCCAAGGTCTCTCAAACCTTCCATTCCGTTTTTCGTACCCGCACTCGGTACATCAACCTCGTATGCCTCACAGCATACGGCTCGCCACTTAGCATCAAATGCATATGCTATGCATGTCATCCATCTATCTTGAGCTGATATCGCAACACATGCAAACTTGCTCTTAGCAACATGAGCTCCAAGCTCCATAGGTACATATACGAGCTCCAAGCTCCACTGTAATCATACGAGCTCCAAGCTCCACTTGTACACATATAAGCTCCAAGCTCCCAGCATGACCTTATGAGCTCCAAGCTCCACTATACCTTAAATCTCAATTATCAGCTCAAACATCCACCTTGGGGTAAAACCCCTAATCATGCTAAACGTCCGAATCTCGTACATACACGCATTTCCAGATATAATGCAACAGTTTATCATTTATCAACATGCTACATAAAGCAATAGACAACATACATACCAACGTACCATTATCATCAGCATATCGTGTACCTCTTGCAAAAACTAAACATCATAACTAGCAAGTATGCATATATCAACACAAAGCATATTTTATCATGCATCACAAATCTGCTAACCTAGGGCATCAAATATAACGGTGATAGCCCAAAGTAGACTAAACCTAGGGTTTAGGTACTTTGTCAGGGCTCAACCTCACTTAGGGTTTAGGGTTCCCCTATACACATAAAACATACAATACATCTATATGAACTACTCTTGCCTCCTTGACGTGTGTAACTCTTTCTCCCCACCTGATAGCGAATATGGTGACAATCACGAACACAACGAGCACTCCTTTGCTCCTCTCCTAGCCTCACAGCCGCAACCCACCTGCTCCAACGGGTTCCACATGCAACTTCCAAACTTGCCCTAATCACGGAAATAACATGTAGACTATAACATTAACCCTAATACGAAGTTAAAACTGTGAAAAGAAGCTTAAACCAGAAGAGAACATTGTATAGGTACAATGTAGGTAGATACGAAACCTCAAATTACCCTCGTCAAATCACAAAAGCAAACCGGTATAATTGGAATAGGAGTTGCGCTGATCATGAAAACACGATCGGAATTGGAATCGGGCTAACGAACGGATCACAAACCTAAGATCAAAGCTTCAACCTGTTTTCTGCTCTCTGTCTCGAGCTTTCTCTGTATGTGTGAAGAGTGAAAACTCTTCTCACGGTGAAAATGAAGAACTATATATAGGAAAAGTTTCTACTGTCCACGCTTTAGCGTTAGAATTCTCCACGCTTTAGCCTTCTAGCACTTGAGCGTTGGTTTCTCTCACGTTTGAGCGTTGACATTTCCTCACCGCCAAGGCACTGCCCATCATGTACCAGCCGCGACGGGTAACTGACACGTGTCACTTTACGTTCCATCACTGCCAGTCACTGGTCAGAGGGTCCACGCTTGAGCATCCAAAGCTCTCCACGCTAGAGCGTTAGCACGCTTGAGCTTTTTGCTCCTGATCCCTTGTCCTTCATCCTTCTCTTATCCAATTCATTCGTACTCCTTACATACTCTCTAAACACACTTCCAAGCCATGATAATGATTATCAATAAACATATACATACTCAATCTAGGCCATCTTTCTCAATTAAGGTTTCAGAAAACAAGGTTGTTATATTAGCACCCCCCCTTAATGAGAATCTCATCCCCGAAATTCCTCGTTCATACTTGTAAACCAAGATGGGTACTATTGGATTATCTAAGCCTCTCTTTCCCATGTTGAATCTACAGTCACCGGATCCCACACCACTCTCACCAAAGGAATCTGCTTACTGCGAAGCTCTTTGATCCTTCTACCCACTATCCGAGCAGGTAAAGCCTCGTATTCAAGGTTCTCTCTTAACGGGATTGATTCGGGCTCTAACACATGCGATGGATCAGGATAGTACTTTCTAAGCTGGGATAAGTGAAAAACATCATGAACTCTTGACAAGTTAGGTGGTAAGGCTATCTGGTAAGATACTGGACCAATTCGGCGAAGAATTTGAAATGGTCCTATAAATCTGGGTGTAAGCTTTCTGGATTGAATTGCCCTGCCAATACCAGTCCTTGGAGTAACTCTTATAAATACATGATCGCCCTCCTGGAATTCTAAAGGTCTCCTCCGCTTGTCAGCATAACTCTTCTGCCTATCTTTTGCGGCTTTCATCTTTTCCCGGATCAACCTAACTTGTTCCGTTGTCTGTTGTACCAACTCAGGGCCTAACAACTGATTTTCTCCAGTTTCATACCAACACAATGGAGTCGTACACTTTCTCCCATACAAAGCTTCATACGGCGCCATCCCAATACTTGAGTGATAATTGTTGTTGTAGGTAAACTCAATCAACGGAAGAAAATTGTCCCAACTTCCCGTGTGTTCCAACACACACGCTCTTAACAAATCTTCCAATGATTGAATTGTCCGTTCTGACTGACCATCTGTTTGGGGATGATAAGTAGAACTCAACTTTAACTTAGTTCCCAACGCTCTGTTTAAGCTTTTCCAAAACCTCGAAGTAAATCTCGGGTCTCGGTCCGAGATAATATTCGAAGGCACACCATGCAGACGTACCACCTCTCAGATGTAAATCAGAGTCAGCTTCTCCAGAGAATAATTCTGGTTGATAGGTAAGAAATGAACAAATTTCGTCAACCTATCTATGATGACCCAAATTGCATCACACCTCTTCTAGGTTCTTGGCAACCCAGAAACAAAGTCCATTGCAATACTGTCCCGCTTCCATTCTGGAACATCCAACGATTGCAATGGCTTCTGGTGTTCAACCTTCACCTTTTGACACACCAAACAAGATAGGACATAAGCCACCACTTCTTTCTTCATCCCTGGCCACCAGAATAACTTCTTTAGGTCCTAATACACCTTAGTAGCCCCTGGGTGAAAACTCAACTTGCTCTTGTGTGCTTCTTTTAAAATCATATTCTTAACTTCACTATCCTCAGGCATACAGATTCTGTCGCCAAACCTGATGAGGCCATCCGAACCTCTCTTAAACTCAAACGTCTCACCTACCTCGATCAACTGTTTCACCTTCTTAAGGTACTCAGCCTCAGCATGCCTTTTCCAAAGCAGAGTCAAGAAATCGCTAGTAACCTCGATCATCCCAAGATTATCTTATCCTCGATCATTTCCACGTCCAGATTCAAATCTCTAAACTGCTTTAACAACTCAAGCTCTCGTACCATCATTGCAGATATGTGTAGGAACTTTCTACTGAGCGCATCTGCTACGACATTCGCCTTGCCTAGATGGTATTGCAGGTCGAATTCATAGTCCTTTATGAATTCCATCCACCTCCTCTGCCTCATGTTCAACTCCTTCTGGTCGAACAAATATTTTAGGCTCTTATGATCGCTAAATATGCTAAATTTAGCACCATATAGATAATGTCTCGATATCTTCAATGCAAACACTATTGCAGCTAGCTCCAGATCATGAGTCGGGTAGTTCCGTTCATGCACTCTTAACTGTCTGGAAGCATACGCCACCACTCTTCCTTCTTGCATGAGGACACAGCCCAATCCTTGACATGACGCATCACGATACACGTCAAAACATCCTAACGGATCTGGCAGAACCAACACCGACTACGTGGTCAACCGACGCTTCAGCTCCGAGAAACTTTGCTCACAAGCTTCCATCCACTCAAACACTTTCCCTTTTCTCGTCAATTGCGTCATAGGCAATGCAATCTTAGAGAATCCTTCGATAAACTGCCTTTAGTAGCCTGCCAAACCAAGAAAACTGCGAACCTCACTCAAAGACTTCGGGCTTTCCCAGTTAACTACCGCTTCAACCTTAGCAGGATCCACCATGATTCCATCCTTGTTGATCACGTGTCCTAGAAACTGTACTTCCTCTAGCCAGAAATCCCATTTAGATAGCTTTGCATATAACTGCCTATCCTTCAGCATCTGTAGCACCACTCGAAAATGCTCTTGATGTTCCTTTATACTCAGAGAGTAAATAAGGATGTCATCGATAAACATGACAATAAACTTGTCTAGGAACGGTCGGAATATCCTCTTCATATAGTCCATGAACACAGCCAGAGCATTAGTCACACCGAACGGCATAACCAAGTACTCGTAACGCCCATACCGACTTCGAAAAGCAGTCTTCGATATATCCTCCTCCCTCACTCTAATTTGATGATAACTGCAACACCCTTTCCCGAGTGTCACATTCCCGAACGATTATAAGGCCGAAAATATTTCTTAATGCGGAAAATACGATTTTCTCTTTTTTTTTTCTTTTCACAAGATGCAATGGGATTTAGCAAAGGTAAATAATACTAATAACGAACTTAGGTTCGCCATACATTTCTAGAACAATATGCATAATAATTACAGGGACATAAACAGAAAAAGGAATAATACTATATACAGACATAAGTCTAATGTGTAACTGACATAAGAAATACAATAAGTACAAGGAGTCGTAGCTCCCCAAAAGTAAACAGAAAAAGGAATAATACTATATACAGACATAAGTCTAATGTATAACTGACATAAGAAATACAATAAGTACAAGGAGTCGTAGCTCCCCAAAAGTACTACAAAAACGACATAGTCTGGCCGACAACAAAACTAGACCACAAAAAGAAGGTCCTCCTCTGGCTCAAAGGAACTACTGGACTGAACCATCATCACGTCCATCTGTTCAAACAGCAACAGCAAGTACCAACAGAAAACATATAGATATGGGTGAGATTCCCGTTCATCAACACAACAAAACAGCAATAGTAAAAACGGGACGACTCACCGGGTAACAGCGTACCCAACATGCTTACAGGAATTCTCAATGTCAAACATATTAAGCAGTTGACAGCATAATATCATGTTAAGCAGTTAACAACATAAAATAAGGTATTCTTTAACAGTACAACGATGTATAACAGTAAATGTAAACATCAATAGCCATGCAATGCAATGCAATGTATATGACTCAATGTCAATGTCACTGGGTACTACTCTGACCCCTACTCCATGGAGCTAACAAAACATTCGGAGAGAGTGAATGGGAGGACATGTTCCGTGCGCGCCAGCCTTGGGCAAGATGCTACAACATTCGTAACGTGCACGTATCTGGCTTTTACGGAAACACTCTCAACCAAACATGAAAAGTACGGCATCTAGTAGAGGATATCAGTGTATTGCACGGATTCGCCACGACACAGAAGAGCTACCAACTGGTCACATGTCAGCCCTTCCAACCCTGATACCTCCAAAAAGACCATTGAAGATCGTCACCGTAAGATTCGCACCCGCATCAAGGTGTAAGCTCAACTCCTAGGCTCAAGGCCTTACGACTATGCAAATGAAATGTCAATGCTTACACAAAGCAGATGCGATCAAGCAATGTCTATCCCCCGGATAAACCTCGAAGTCTACTAAGGTTCTCTTCCTTAGGAACTATACGCGTCTTTTGAAAACAAAACCTTTATCCACCGGATAAATCTCGTGATTCCTCCGGGATCGAGTCATCACAAGACTGAAACAATTGAACGACTGATCGGGACCCGAATCACCGGTCCGTCATCGAACTACTGTTTCAAAACCCAAAACGTTTGTAAAACAGAACAACTTCTCAATTGAAAACTCATTTGATTTGAAACAATTTTTAAAACACTTACTTCCTCTATTTTTAGCATTTTCTGAACATGGAATTCGCTTAGCGAAATTACATTCGCTTAGCGAAATTGAAACAAGAATGCCTCTTTTGGAACTCCTCTGGTTCGCTCGGCGAGACACAAATCGCATAGCGAAATGCATTGGATTCGCTTAGCGAATATGAATTCGCTTAGCGCAAGTTCAGACGGTTACACCTCTTTGGAAACACCTCTGGATCGCTCAGCGAGAGGGAATTCGCGTAGCGAAACTTCACTTTATTCGCTTAGCGAGAATAATTTCGCTTAGCGAAATGGAGGCGGTCATACCTCCTTTGGAGACTTCTCTGGATCGCCCAGCGAGACGTAATTCGCGTAGCGAAACTCGTTTGGTTAGCTTAGCGAATATGAATTCGCTTAGCGAAAGTGAGGCAGTGATGCCCAACTTAGACTTTCCCCTGGTTTCGCGTAGCGAGAGAAAATTCGCTTAGCGAAATGGTTGCCATAAACAAGACATCAACCTTAGGGAACCATCTTGATTTTCTTCATGAAACCACTTTTTTTTCATTTTGAGTCCCTTGACTAACTATATGGACTAGGGATAAGGTATAAAATATGTTTCACTTTGGTGAAAGCACTTTGAGCTTTAATTCCATTTAAAGTCACTTAGGGTTTTCTTTGAAAAACACAAGTTATTGAAAACACTTTCTTTACATCAAAACTTGATTTGTCCAAGAACTTTTCATATTCTTCCTTTCCTCAAGGTCATGGCCAATAGCCAACTAGGAATCAATGTGAAGTTTTACTTCATCAACCAAACAAAATATGGCCCACAATACTTACACAATCATGATAACCATAATACACATTACTACATCATAATCAAACATCCAAGTCCATCACACATTATGGTCTCATAATCAACAATAAAAGTCCATACTTGATCTAGTGATCAAAGTAGGTTTTTCAACATACATGGAAATGATTTTCATCAATCATATCATCATCAACTCATGCTAAAGCACACTACAACATACTCAAGCATAAACTCATCATGACAACCTTGTTCTCCAAGAGAACTTAACAAAACTTAACACATAAAAGTGAACCCAAACTAAAGGGTTTCACCCACACATAAAATTAAACAACCATTCTCACTACCACCATCTTGGTGTGATGAGGTTCTTCTCCCCATACCTCTTGATGAGCAGATTCCCGGATCAAAGTCGGTTGATCGGTTTCTGAACCTCCTGATAATCGTCAACAACTACACAACACAACAATTCAACATTAAACAACAATCAAAGCCAAACTCAACTATTACAACAAAGAGGGTTTCGGCCACCCTAGGTTAAAAATGTTAGGAATTGGTTTTGGTTTCCATTTCATGGATTCAAAAGCATTAGGAAAGCTAAGGATGAAATCAAGTGTTAAAAATCAAAACTTGATGAAAACACTATTCATCATCTTCCAAGAGGGTTCGGCCAAAAAGTGCTTTTTGTGCTATGATGAGAGTTGAATCATAAGCTCTTAGGTTTAGGTAGAGATTGATGATGTGAGTTCAAAGAACTTGGTCTTACCTCAAAAGGATTTTTCTACAATTTCCTATGGATTTTTAAAGTTTTGGATCTAAGAAATTCTTTTCTTGAAAATGAAGATTGATCTTGAAATAAAGAAAGATTCAAGAATCTAAGAGATCATAGAAGTGATCTTACCTTGAAATGAAGAAAGATTGCTCAAGGAATCAAGTGAATCCAACAAAAACTCAAGCTTTTCTAGGTGAAAATGGAGTTTTCTCTCAAGAACAACTATGGAACTCTATGGTGTGAGGGGCTGTGCGAAAATGATGAAGTGAGGGGCTGAGTTCAGCCTCTTAAAAGTTCACTTAAGGGTAAAAAGGTCATTTGCCAAAAGGGTATAATGGTAAAAGTGTAAAAGACTAAGGTTAGGGGCATTTTGGTCATTTTGCGTCCAGAAATTTCCGAACGTCATGACGACTTTGGCATACTCTCCCAAGTGTCCTGGGATGATGTGATATCAAGATTATCTTTTGGCGAGTCCCGGTAAATCCATATGTGGCTCCGTTCGTCACCCGATTGAGGATTTCGCCCGAACGAAGGTCAGGAAGTGATTTTTCTGAAATTTTTACGAAATTTAACCAAAACGTAGAGAATCGAATTCTAAGACTTACTGTCTCGTTCACGGGTCCATCTGAGGTCTTCTGAGCAGTAAAATCATACTGTCAGTGTAAAAACGCAGACCGGACTCCGTTTGAGTTTTCGACTCAAAAGTTAATCGTAGCTTCCTACGATATCGTCGAGCATGACTATGGTCTCGGAATATTTTATTTCTATTCCTAAGACCTCAAATAAAATAAAGACATTAAAATACTAAAGAAATAGAAAACGTGAAAAATCGGGGCGTTACATTCCTACCCCTCTTAAAAGAATTTCGTCCTCGAAATTATACGTACCTCTTAAAACAAACTCGGATACTGTTGTTGCATGTCCTCCTCTCTTTCCCAGGTAGCATCACCTGTAGTCTCGTTCCAGATAACTTCGACCAAAGCTATCTCCTTCCCTCGCAGTTTCTTTATCCTCCTGTCCTCGATCTTAACCGGCAATGTCTCGTAGGTTAGGTTATCCTTCAGCTGTACTGAATCAGACTCTATGACGTGACTGGGATCAGGAATATACTTCCGCAATTGCGAAACATGAAAAACATTATGATGGTTGGATAGAAAAGGCGGTAAAGCTATTTGGTAAGCTACTGGACCTATCCGACGAAGAATTTGATAAGGTCCAATGAATTTTGGAGTGAGTTTTCTGGACTTCAGGACCCTGCCCACCCTAGTCATCGGAGTGACTCTCAAAAACACATGATCCCCTTCCTCGAACTCAAGTGGCCTACGTCTTTTATCCGCATAACTCTTCTGTCGGCTCTGAGTCGTCCTCATCTTTTCTTGAATCAGTTTCACCTTCTCGGTTGTTTGTTGCACTAGTTCAGGTCCTAATGAAGCACTTTCTCCATCTTGGTACCAACACAAAGGTGTTCTGCAACGTCGTCCATATAAAGCTTCGTAGGGTGCCATCCCTATACTCGAATGATAACTGTTGTTGTAGGTAAACTCTATCAACGGTAGGAAATTCTCCCAACTTCCGGCATGTTCCAACACACACGCCCTCAACAGATCTTCTAACGACTGAATCGTCCTTTCCGATTGTCCATCAGTTTGAGGATGGTAAGCCGAACTTAATCGTAACTTCGTTCCTAAAGCTTCATGTAAACTTTGCCAAAAACGCGAAGTAAAACGCGGGTCTCTATCCGATATGATACTTGAAGGTACTCCATGCAGTCTCACAATCTCACTGATATAAATCTGAGTAAGCTTTTCCATAGAATACTTGAGATTAATCGGTAGAAAATGAGCTGATTTCGTAAGCCTATCAATTATAACCCAAATGGAATCGTATCCTTTAGGTGTCCTTGGCAAACACGTCACGAAATCCATTGCTATGCCGTCCCATTTCCACTCTGGGATATCCAACGGAAGTAACATTCCAGCTGGCCTCTGATGTTCAACCTTTGCTTTCTGACACACTAAGCAAGATGCCACATAATCGGCTACATCTCTTTTCATCCCTTGCCACCAAAACAATCGCTTCAGGTCCTGGTACATCTTGGTTGACCCTGGATGCATACTTAACTTGCTTCTATGAGCTTCGTCCATAATTAACCTCCTTATCTCTGGGTTGTTTGGCACACAAACCCGTTCTCCTCGTCTTAGGATTCCATCTGCTCCTTCTTTGTATTCCGACGTCATCCCCTTCTTTAGATTCCTTCGCTCTTTCTCCAGATACTGGTCGTATACTTGTTTCTCCCGAATCTGATCCATCAGATCACAAGATACTGTAACCATACCTACACATAGTCTTCCTGGCATACTAACCACGGACAGATGCATATCTCTGAACTGTTCCAACAGCTCGTGTTCCTTAACCATCATGGCAGACACATGTAACACCCTTCTACTCAGGGCATCCGCTACCACATTAGCTTTTCCCGGATGATACTGCAACTGGAAATCATAGTCCTTCAAAAATTCCAGCCACCGTCTTTGTCTCATGTTGAGCTCTTTCTGATCAAACAGACACTTCAAGCTCTTATGGTCACTGAAGACATTAAACGTCGAACCATACAAGTAGTGCCTCCAAATCTTCAACGCAAAGACTACCGCTGCTAACTCTAGATCATGAGTTGGGTAGTTCTTCTCGTGCACTTTCAACTGTCTCGAGGCATACGCTACTACCTTCCGATTCTGCATCAGAACACAGCCTAATCCTTGGTATGAAGCATCACAGTACACTTCAAAAGATTCGTTTGGATCTGGCAATATCAACACTGGTGATGTAGTTAGCCTCTTCTTCAACTCTTGAAAACTCTGCTCACAGGCTTCAGTCCATTCAAACGCTTTGTCCTTCCTTGTCAATTGGGTAAGAGGTCCTACAATCTTAGAGAATCCCTCAATGAACCTCCGATAATACCCAGCCAAACCCACAAAACTGCGTATTTCAGTCACTGTGGTTGGTCTTTCCCACTCAAGAACTGCTTCAACCTTTGACGGATCTACAACAATTCCTTCCTTTGAAATTACATGACCCAAAAACTGCACTTCGTCGAGCCAAAACTCACACTTGGACAACTTGGCATACAGTTGTTTCTCCTTCAGAACTTGAAGAACCACACTAAGATGTTCAGCATGCTCTTCCTGGTCTTGCGAATAGATAAGTATGTCATCTATGAAGACAACGACAAACTGATCTAGGTATGGACGAAAGATCCTATTCATATAGTCCATGAATATAGCTGGAGCATTCGTCACACCAAACGGCATCACAAGATACGCATAGTGCCCATAGCGTGTTCGAAACGCTGTCTTCGGTATATCTTCTGCCTTCACACGAATCTGGTGATAACCCGATCGCAAATCAATCTTGGAGAAAACTGCCGCTCCCCTCAACTGATCCATCAAGTCATCTATCCTCGGAAGTGGATACTTGTTCTTAATAGTAACTTTATTCAACTGGCGATAATCCACACATAAACGAGATGTTCCATCTTTCTTTTTCACCAACAGCACAAGTGCTCCCCACGGCGACACACTGGGTCTAACAAACTGCTTCCCCAATAAGTCTACCAACTGTTCCTTCAAAGTTTCCAACTCAGCAGGTGCCATACGATACGGTGCCATAGACACTGGTCCTGTTCCTGGCACAAGATCAATTGCAAACTCGATGTCCCGAACTGGCGGCAAACCTGGTACGTCTTCAGGAAAGACTTCCGGAAACTCATGCACGACAGGTATGCGCTCTAAGACTAGCTCGCTCTTGACCTACAAAGAAGATAGTAACATGTATCCCTGAGCTCCTTCTCTCAAAGAAGAGTTTACTTGGTTGGCAGTCAAAAATCCAGAATTCTCACAACTAGGGAAAACTAAGGTTTTATTTGCACAGTCCAACAGGATATGATTAGAAGACAACCAATCCATTCCTAAGATTACATCCATTTGCGAGAGAGGCAAATAGATCAAATCAATCAAAAACCTTCTATCTTTAACAGAAATAGAACAATTCAAACAAACTTTAGCAGTTACAACAGGCTTTGCAGTAGGCGTAGAAATTACCAAATCAAAAGGTAAAGAAGACACAGGTAATCCCAACAGATTCACACAGTCATAGGCAATAAAGGAATGCGTTGCGGCTGAATCAAATAGTACAGTTAAGGTTTCACCTCCCATGACACACTGACCTTGGATCAAGTCTTCATTCTGAGAAGCTTCAGCACCTCCCATAGTGTAGACTCTGCCCTTCATCTTAGGCCTTGCAGCTTGGACATTGTTAACAGAATGTTCCAACTTCGGTTGCATGCATTCACGTGAGATGTGTCCCGCTTTCCCACACTTGAAGCAGATAATCCCTTTGATCGAACAATCTCTGGTGATGTGATTGCTCTTCCCACACTTCATGCACTTGTTTGGGGCATTTCCAGACTGACTGAAACTCCCACTGCTCCCTCCAACAGAACGTTGTTGTCGATCTTGTTGCTTTGCATAGGGCTTCCATCGAGATTTGTTGTCTCGACCACCGCTTCCTCTCTGGAACTTGCTCGGTCCAGAACTCTGTACCCGCTTGTCCTTAGGCTCCAAACTCTCGATCAAACGACACTTTTCCATTAACCTCGGAAAAACAGAAATTTCCAATGGAACTACAGCTCTCTTCAAGTCGATCCTTAGACCTCCTTCGAATTTTCTGCACTTCCACTCCTCTCTTGGGTTATCCAGAAAGTAATTTGAGAACTTTGCTAGACTTTCAAACTTAGCCCCGTATTCAGCTACGGTCATTCCCCCCTGTCTCAGCTGGAGGAACTCCATCTCTTTCTCGTGCCTTGCACTCGCAGGAAAATACTTCTCCAGGAATTTTCCCTTAAAAGCATTCCAATCAACAGCTTGTTGGTCATGCACCAGCATCTGACGGGCTCCTTCCCACCAGTATTCAGCATCCTCCACCAGCATATAGGTCGCATAAACAACCTTGTCATCCTCAGTACATCTCATCGCTCCAAAGATTTTCTCTAGCGTTTGGATCCAGCGTTCAGCTAACTCAGGATTGAATTCACCCTTGAATTGAGGTGGATTCCGACGAAGAAATTCATCTAGTCCTCTACCTCCAGCAGCTCTTTCGTCACGTTGAACCATAGCAGCAGCCATTTCCCGTATGGCGTTCACAGCAGCAGTCAGGTTTTGAGCAGCCATTGCTACCTTCAAAACCAGAACTATCAAACTCAAGAACCACAACTAAAGCAAACAACAGAGAAACACACAGAGAACACAACACAAACAAGACAGACCATAACCTACAACCCCAAAAAGACTCGGCCAGCTCTGATACCAAACAATGCAACACCCTTTCCCGAGTGTCACATTCCCGAACGATTATAAGGCCGAAAATATTTCTTAATGCGGAAAATACGATTTTCTCTTTTTTTTTTTCTTTTCACAAGATGCAATGGGATTTAGCAAAGGTAAATAATACTAATAACGAACTTAGGTTCGCCATACATTTCTAGAACAATATGCATAATAATTACAGGGACATAAACAGAAAAAGGAATAATACTATATACAGACATAAGTCTAATGTGTAACTGACATAAGAAATACAATAAGTACAAGGAGTCGTAGCTCCCCAAAAGTACTACAAAAACGACATAGTCTGGTCGACAACAAAACTAGACCACAAAAAGAAGGTCCTCCTCTGGCTCAAAGGAACTACTGGACTGAACCATCATCACGTCCATCTGTTCAAACAGCAACAACAAGTACCAACAGAAAACATACAGATATGGGTGAGATTCCCGTTCATCAACACAACAAAACAGCAATAGTAAAAACGGGACGACTCACCGGGTAACAGCGTACCCAACATGCTTACAGGAATTCTCAATGTCAAACATATTAAGCAGTTGACAGCATAATATCATGTTAAGCAGTTAACAGCATAAAATAAGGTATTCTTTAACAGTACAACGATGTATAACAGTAAATGTAAACATCAATAGCCATGCAATGCAATGCAATGTATATGACTCAATGTCAATGTCACTGGGTACTACTCTGACCCCTACTCCATGGAGCTAACAAAACATTCGGAGAGAGTGAATGGGAGGACATGTTCCGTGCGCGCCAGCCTTGGGCAAGATGCTACAACTGTGACACCCTCAAACCCAGTGCCACCTTCGTAACTCAAAACCCATAGTGAAACGGCGAATAAAATTTCGATGGTTTTACTTTCGGAAAATATATCTTTTGTATAAGCAGATTCTGGAAATCGTGACAAAAATTTTCTTATTACTATTACATAAACTCACCACTCCGGATACTACAGAACTACTCATATGCAATAATTAGAACAAGATATATACATACATATATATAATGGACAACAAGTCCCTTTACAAAAGAACGAATGATTTCTAAACTTCTCAAAAGCTATAAAACTAGGCAGCGACAGTCTGGAACCATATCTCTAAAACCTATGGCCATCAGTAGCCGTTAACAGACTACCCAAAAACCACTGCCTCAAAAAAAGGTCTACACCCTAAGCTGGTCCGACTAGTGGAAACCATTGGACAATCCCCCGGAGGGAAGTCCAATGCTGGAACTAGAGGAAGAACTCTGGGAACCTACATTCCCGTTCCCCTGTGGATGGGGATCGGAAGCATCCAAAGAATGATCCTCCGGGTCTTCCTGAGGATCTTCCTCAGGGTCTTCCTCCTCCTCCTCCTCCCCCACATCCTCCACGACATGCTCGCCCGCTACTAAGACAAAAGGCGGGGGAGGTGTCTGGGGTAGCTGTTGCTACGGGGACTGTGCAGCGGGGGCGACCGACTCGATCACACCCTGCTCCATAAGGGCCTGCAGCATCAGCCCGATGGGAGGGAGAGGCACCTGGATGGTCTCCACTGTCCGAGTACTCTTCCGCGGTCCCGTCTCCGTCGTTCCGCTTACAGTGCAAACTGGTCCAGTATACGCCGCACTTTCCACCCCTGGGTGGATAACCCACGCGGCTGGGTTTGTCCTTCGATCAAACGCTAGGACGCGCATCCCGGAGTGCGCTAGGTGATCCGGCTCTGGCTCCATCTGTAAACATGATACAATATATATCCAAGGACAACCCGTCCAAAAACATGCAAGGGTGAGAAACCAATATATGAATCCATAAACAACAACTATATGCCCAATCCACACAACAGACTCATATACTATAACTCACGCAAATCATCATATAACATGGCATATATCATTAGATACAAATAACGGTAAATGCACAAGGGCTTCGTACCCCACAATCCACGTTATCTCCTAAACGTATGCATGGCACTTCCATATATCTCAACTAATATCCACTCTAGATTACTAGATTTCCGGAAATCCCATCACCATTCGAAACGAGCTGATCAGGCTCCAAAGATTTTCACCAATATTTGGCCCAAGGACGAGTACTTTGAATCCCATGACACTACGCGATTCTCACATGGGGGCGCAATCAAAAGTACTCCAGAATAATATGGTCATATTATATTGCCCAACTTAAGGCACAATAACACATATGACACCATTGTCCATCAAGGCACAATGTCATGACAAATAAGTCATCTCAGGTTCTCCCTGTTTATCAAGGTCCCCCGTTTCACGGCACGTCTGCCCCGCATTTAATGCATGAGAAACCTATCTAGTTTCCGATAATTGATCTTTGTCGCATCAATGTTTCCTCATTGTAGCATCAACGCTAACAACCACCATAATGTCTTAGACTCTTTAAGCCTCAAAACACATTTTCTCAAAAGAGGACACTTAGTCCAAAACAACTCAAATCCCAACATCCCTAACCGATGCACCAGTCAAGGACGCCGGATTCAAGATCATAAAAACATCCTCAAGCTTACAGGACCACAAAGATTGTCCCTAAGCCGACAGGACCACAACTAACACGGATCCTTGATCCACGTGTTCTGCAGAACCCTAGAACCCCGACGTCTCGGTTTCTAGTTTCTATGCTTTAAGCTTTAAAACCACTTTCCTTGAAAACTCGAAAACCAAAACCCAAAATCTCCGATACTTACACAAGGTCATCGGGATCGGTTTTCCATAAAACAAAACTTGGTCCAGAGACCATCTCTTTTTCTTTCGTTGTTTTTCGGTAAAATACGAACTTAAAACAAAACTTGCACAAACTCATTTTTCTTGAATAAACTCAGTATGACTTCGGAAACCACATTACTCAAAAGGGTTTTCTTATCAAATTAAGACATAGTGAAGGTTTCTAATGCCCTATTTGCTTTTAAACTTCACTTTTCCTTATCAAAACACATTTCAGACTTTTAAAGCTTTTAAGTTACACGATGTCGGATCCTAATCAAAATTAGGTCCTCTAATGCCTAAATCCCACAGCAGGGCACACATTACATCCATATAACCATTCAGCAAGTATAACATGCATTCAACTATATCAACAGTTACATCAATACATCAGCACATCGATGCATATTCCAATCAACAGCAGTCAATCAAGAAATTAACTAACATCATGATATAACTATTTAAATACAATACAAATACAGTACAAACACCGATGCAGCACATAGCCGTCGGAAATGGAATTCCTCAGGTTTATCCCCTTACCTCTTGTAGCTCCCAGTTCAATTCAGAACACCCGATCAACTTGTTTCTCGTCCCAACACGCTGCCGATCACTACATACACGTAAAACATATCGGCATTAACTTACAAAACGAAGATTTCTCCTAATGCACCACCCCTAGGGTTTGGCCCTATTACACTAAAAATAGCTAGGGAGCTCCAAAATTTCTCATTTTCCGGATAACACCCTAACTAAGTGTGACAGCCCTAGATATCAGATCAGATCATCAAAAACCAACCAAAACCCCACCCTACACACATAGGGGGGTTTCGGCCCCTACCTAGAAAACATAGCTAGAGGGATTTCTTGGCTCTAAGCTCTTAGATCATACAAGTATGTCATGAACCTAGGCCATAGAAACTGGTTTGGTATAGATACGATTTTCCTACAATTTTTCATGGATTTTCAAAGATTTTAGGGACAAAACCCTAACATCCTTGATCATGAAAATATGAGGAGAGAAAGGAGAGATTGAGAGAGATAGAGTTGAACTACGACCTCTTATGATGATCCACTCCAAGTTTGGTGAAGTTTGCTCCACAAAAACTCAAGCTTTCCACCTCCAAAAATGGAGATTTTGAGGAGAAAAGAGAAAGAAGAGAAAGGAAGAGAAAAGAAGAAGATGAAGTGAGTTGAGGGGAGAGAGAGATTACCGAAAAATGGGAAGAGATAAGGGTGGGATTTATTAGATATTTGTGAGTTTATTAGTTTAATAATAGGAAAGGTAAATTGGTAATAAAATTAACCAAGGGCAATTTGGTCAATTCACATCCCGATATTTGGAATCGTCCCGACACTCGTATGAATTCCTCAAATAACTTGATACAATTTTGGTATGAAAAACATCTGATCGTGGGTCTCGAAAAACCCTAAGACAGCTCGAATCGCCTCCTCGATCGATTATCGGCCCGAATATAAAATATTATTTATATTTTTGGACGTCAGGACACATTTTAGGAAAAAGATAGAGGAATATATTCTAAGACTAATGGTTTCGTTCGTTAGTCCAGATTAGGTCGTGATAGTAGAAAACACTATCATCTGAAAAACGTAGATCGGTTTTCATTTGAGTTTTCGACCCAAAACTTAACCGAAAGATCCTACGATTTTATAAAACAAGACTATGATCTTAGTTTTCCCAAAATCATTTTCTAAGACACAGATAAAAATATAAACTCATTAATTGAGTTTATCGTCCTTAGAAAGCACGAAAAATCGGGGTGTTACATTACTATCCCCCTTAAAATAATTTCGTCCTCGAAATTGCATACCTGTGAACAGATAAGGATATTGCTCTCTGATGTTGTCCTCAGTTTCCCAAGTTGCTTCTCCAGTTGTATCATCCCAAATAACCTTGACTAAAGAGATTTGTTTTCCCCTCAGTTGTCTGACTCTCTTGTCCTCAATCCTTACAGGTGCGGTCTCATAAGACAGATTCTCTTTCAAGGGTACTTGATCAGGTTCAATTACATGAGATGGATCAGGAATATACTTCCTCAATTGTGAAACATGAAAGACATTATGTAAATTTGAAAGAAAAGGAGGTAAAGCAATTTGATACGCTACTGGACCAATACGCCGAAGAATTTGGTATGGTCCAATGAATTTAGGAGTGAGTTTTCTGGATTTCATTACCCGACCTACCCCAGTCATTGGATTGACTCTCAGAAACACATGATCGCCTTCTTGAAATTCGAGAGGTCGTCTTCGCTTATCCGAATAACTCTTCTGTCTGCTCTGAGATGTCCTCATTCTTTCCCGAATCTGTTTGACTTTATCAGTCGTCTCTTGCACAACCTCGGGTCCTAGAATTGTACTCTCTCCATCCTGATACCAACAAAGAGGAGTTTGACACTTCCTCCCATACAGAGCCTCATAGGGTGCCATCCCTATGCTTGAGTGATAACTGTTATTATACGTAAATTCAATCAGAGGTAACAGTTCATCCCAACTTCCTCGATTATCTAACACACAAGCTCTTAGCAAATCTTCTAACGATTGAATCGTTCGTTCTGTTTGTCCATCCGTCTGGGGATGGTATGCTGAACTTAGACGTAACTTAGTCCCCAAAGCTTGATGTAAGCTTTCCCAAAAACGCGATGTAAACTTCGGATCTCGATCCGAAACAATACTTGAGGGTATTCCGTGTAATCTAATTACCTCTCTTATGTACACCTCAGTCAACTTTGCTACTGTGTAGTTTGTCTTCACAGGTAAGAAATGTGCCGATTTCGTCAACCTATCCACGATTACCCAAATCGAATCAAAGTTCCTTGGTGTTCGGGGTAAACTCACTACGAAATCCATAGAGATACTCTCCCATTTCCATTCCGGTACATCTAGGGATTGCAACATCCCTCCAGGTCTCTGATGTTCTACTTTTGCTTTCTGACAAGTTAGACACGATGCAACGTATTCTGCAACCTGTTTCTTCATACCTGGCCACCAAAATCTTTGTTTCATGTCCTGATACATCTTGGTTGCACCAGGATGCATACTCAATCCACTCTTGTGGGACTCTTCGAGAATCATCTTTCTCATCTCCGTGTTGTTGGGCACACAAACTCGTCCATTACACCTTAAGATTCCATCTGCTCCCAAAGTAAACTCACTAGCTCTCCCTTGTTCCACCAACACCCTTTTCTCTTGAAGAGATTCATCAGTAGCTTGTTGCTCACGTATCTCTTCCATCAAACCATTAGAGATCTTAAGCATTCCAAAGCTTAGTTTCTTAGGACTTATTTCTACTCCCAAGTTCAGATCACGAAACTCTTCAATCAGTTTCAATTCTCTCACCATCATAGTTGAAATATGAACGGCTTTCCGGCTCAAAGCATCTGCCACGACGTTCGCCTTCCCTGGATGGTATTGCAACGTGAAGTCGTAATCTTTTAAAAACTCCATCCATCGTCTTTGCCTCATATTGAGCTCCTTCTGGTCGAACAGATATTTCAAACTCTTGTGATCACTGAAGACATCGAACTTTGCGCCATACAGATGGTGTCTCCATATCTTTAGTGCAAAAACCACTGCAGCTAATTCTAGGTCATGAGTGGGATAATTCTTTTCATGAATCTTTAACTGTCGTGATGCATAAGCCACCACTTTGCGGTGTTGCATCAGCACACAACCTAGACCTTGATGTGAAGCATCCCAATATACTTCATAAGGTTCACTCGGTTCTGGAAGTATCAGCACTGGTGAAGTAGTCAGAAGTTCCTTAATCTTTTGAAAACTTTCTTCACACTGATCAGTCCAAACAAAAGGTTGATCTTTCCTCGTCAATTGAGTCAATGGTGACACAATCTTAGAGAATCCTTCAATAAACCTTCGGTAGTAACCGGCTAATCCAACAAAACTTCTTATCTCGGTTACAGTCTTTGGTTTTTCCCAAGAAAGTACGGCTTCTACTTTAGCAGGGTCCACAGAAATTCCTTGTTTTGTGATAACATGACCCAAAAATCCGACTTCTTCAAGCCAAAACTCACACTTAGAGAGTTTCGCATATAACATCTTTTCCCGCAAAACATGAAGGACTTGCCGTAAATGCTCCTCGTGTTCTTCACGATTCTTAGAATAAACTAGAATATCGTCTATGAACACTACAACAAACTTATCAAGAAACGGACGAAAAATCCGATTCATGTAGTCCATGAAAACAGCAGGTGCGTTTGTCACTCCAAAAGGCATCACGAGATACTCGTAATGTCCGTAACGAGTTCTAAAAGCGGTCTTTGGTATATCCTCCGTTTTCACTCGAATCTGGTGGTATCCTGACCTTAAGTCGATCTTCGAGAAAACAACAGCTCCTCGCAGTTGATCCATCAAGTCATCAATCCTAGGCAATGGATACTTGTTCTTGATCGTAACCTTGTTCAGCTGACGATAGTCCACACAAAGTCTCGAACCTCCGTCCTTCTTTCTCACTAAGAGAACCGGCGCTCCCCATGGCGAAACACTTGGTCTGATGAACTGCTTCGATAACAAGTCCTCGACTTGTGTCTTTAACTCAACAAGCTCAGTAGGCGACATTCGATATGCAGCTATCGATATCGGTCCGGTTCCTGGGATCAGATCGATGGAGAATTCTATGTCCCTCACAGGTGGCAAACCTGGAACATCCTCTGGAAACACCTCGGGAAAATCTCTCACAACAGGCATCTGACTCAGCTCGGTCTTCCCCTCGACTTCAAAGTTGGTTAAAAGCACGTATTTCGGATCTCCTTCTTTCGAAGAAGTTCTAACATGGTTGGCGGTTAAAAATCCAGAAATCTCAGTACTAGGAAAAACTAGGGTTTTATGTGCACAATCTAATAGGATCTGGTTGGAAGATAACCAATCCATGCCCAAAATTACATCTAATTGTATTAAAGGCAAACATATTAAGTCAACAAGAAAATGTCTATCCTGGATAACAATAGGACAGTCTAGACATATGGAATTCACAACAACAGGTTCAGCAGTTGGTGTAGAAACAATTAAATCAAATGACAAGGAAGAAACAGATAACTCTAAACGTTTCACACAATCCATAGAAATGAATGAATGGGTTGCACCTGAATCAAAGAGCACTAATAAGAGATTACCGTCTATGTCACCCACACCCTGTATCAGATCTTCGGAGTTCGAAGCCTCAGCACCACTCAGGGTATAAACTCTTCCCCTAGCCGTCGGTCGTTTGGCTCCACCACTCCTGTCCGCAGTTTGGACTGGATTCTGGGCTCTACAATCCTTGGCAAAGTGACCTGGTTGTCCACAACGGTAGCAATGACCACTTCTCACGGTACAGTTGTTCGCAAAATGCGATGGATCTCCGCACTTAAAACACTTCCTATCTTGGTTTTGACCTCCTCGGCCTCCACTACCTGACGCACGAGCAACAGGTCGATAAGGTTGCTTCTGGAAGTTCCCAGGTGGTCGAGAATATGGTTTCTTCTGAACTTGTTTCCCTCTCTGGTCCTGATATTGACCCTTGAATCGGAAAGGCCCTCCGACGTTCTCTCTGTTGTCTCTCCCACGCTTCATTAGTTCTATTTGTCTGCTTTTCTCAACAAGCGCTTGAAAATTTCTAATTCCTTGCGGTAGGACCGACTCTTTTATCTCATACCGCAGTCCTCTCTCAAAAGCTTCGCATTTCCATTCTTCCTCAGGGTTATTCTGAAAGAAACGGAAATACTTGGCCAACGATTCGAACTTAGCTGCATATTCTCCGACTGACATATCTCTCTGTTGTAGTCGCAAGAATTCCTGCTCCTTCTCTGCTCTTGCACTCTGAGGGAAATACTTTCCCAAAAAGCGATCCTTAAACAGCGTCCACGAAATTACCTCGTGATTTGCCTCCAGTAGTTGTTTCGTTCCTTTCCACCAATACTCCGCATCTCCTATCAGTAGGAATGTGGCATATGGCACCTTCACTTCTTCGGGACTACGTATCAACTCAAAAATTTTCTCGACTTCATGAATCCAAAGATTAGCTTTCTTAGGATCCACGTCACCAGAAAATTGTGGCGGATTTTGACGCCTGAAAGTAGTCAAGCTTCGACCCTCAGCGGCCTGGTCAGCACGAAGTTGTTCCTGAGCATTGTGGGCGTTCATGGTTGCAGTTTGGACAACAATAGCCACAGCCATGTTAGCCATTGCCTGAGCAGCAAAATCCATTCCAGTTGCTCCAGCAACATCCTCAGCTTGGGCGCCAGCTCCCCGACCGCGACCACGTCCACGTCCACGTCCACGTCCACGTCCTGCTTCTGCTCCAATTTCTAGTTCCATATCTGACCTACAAGGCCCAAATTCAGTCAAATAGCAACCAGAAAATAAAGCAAATAAGCAGTTATAGACATACAACATATCCAAGAGCAGTAACATCTCAACCCTTGGTTTCGCTACGCGAAAAAGATTCGCTACGCAAACCAGAGAGTCTGCCCGAGAAACAAGGAACAGCTCCTCGGACTCGCGACGCGAACACTCCTTCGCCTCGCGATCCAGGAAGCCTACATAACTCTCGGCCTCGCGACGCGAAAGTTCATTCGCCCCGCGATAAGAAAACGTGCCCTCTGCTTCGCGACGCGAAATCCAGTTCGCTACGCGAAACAGGGGTCCTGTCCGAGACACCACTCCTCTGCCTCGCGTCGCGAATCCCATTCGCCACGCGATGCAGAGAACACATCTAGAAAGCTTCTCTGCCTCGCGACGCGAAATACGTTTCGCTTCGCGAATCAGAGACCATGCAACTCCACTCCTCTGTCTCGCGACGCGAACTCAATTCGCCACGCGACGCAGAGGACCTACCTGAGAGACAGAGCACCATTTCTCTGGCTCGCGACGCGAATTTTGGTTCGCTACGCGATCCAGAGAACATGTAACTCCCCTCCTCTGCCTCGCGACACGAAATCCGTTTCGCTACGCGACGCAGAGAACATACCCGAGAAACAGAGCATCATCTCCCTGCCTCGCGACGCGACTTCACATTCGCTGCGCGAGACAGAGAACATGCCTTAAGAAACTTCTCGGGCTCGCGACGCGAATTACTTTCGCCTCGCGAATACAGAGATCACACAACAGCAAACACAACAGACCTATTCCCCAAGGATTCCCGAAAGACTCGACCAGCTCTGATACCACTAATGTGACACCCTCAAACCCAGTGCCACCTTCGTAACTCAAAACCCATAGTGAAACGGTGAATAAAATTTCGATGGTTTTACTTTCGGAAAATATATCTTTTGTATAAGCAGATTCTGGAAATCGTGACAAAAATTTTCTTATTACTATTACATAAACTCACCACTCCGGATAATACAGAACTACTCATATGCAATAATTAGAACAAGATATATACATACATACATATATATAATGGACAACAAGTCCCTTTACAAAAGAACGAATGATTTCTAAACTTCTCAAAAGCTATAAAACTAGGCAGCGACAGTCTGGAACCATATCTCTAAAACCTATGGCCATCAGTAGCCGTTAACAGACTACCCAAAAACCACTGCCTAAAAAAAAGGTCTACACCCTAAGCTGGTCCGACTAGTGGAAACCATTGGACAATCCCCCGGAGGGAAGTCCAATGCTGGAACCAGAGGAAGAACTCTGGGAACCTACATTCCCGTTCCCCTGTGGATGGGGATCGGAAGCATCCAAAGAATGATCCTCCGGGTCTTCCTGAGGATCTTCCTCAGGGTCTTCCTCCTCCTCCTCCTCCCCCACATCCTCCACGACATGCTCGCCCGCTACTAAGACAAAAGGCGGGGGAGGTGTCTGGGGTAGCTGTTGCTGCGGGGACTGTGCAGCGGGGGCGACCGACTCGATCACACCCTGCTCCATAAGGGCCTGCAGCATCAGCCCGATGGGAGGGAGAGGCACCTGGATGGTCTCCACTGTCCGAGTACTCTTCCGCGGTCCCATCTCCGTCGTTCCGCTTACAGTGCAAACTGGTCCAGTATACGCCGCACTTTCCACCCCTGGGTGGATAACCCACGCGGCTGGGTCTGTCCTTCGATCAAACGCTAGGACGCGCATCCCGGAGTGCGCTAGGTGATCCGGCTCTGGCTCCATCTGTAAACATGATACAATATATATCCAAGGACAACCCGTCCAAAAACATGCAAGGGTGAGAAACCAATATATGAATCCATAAACAACAACTATATGCCCAATCCACACAACAGACTCATATACTATAACTCACGCAAATCATCATATAACATGGCATATATCATTAGATACAAATAACGGTAAATGCACAAGGGCTTCGTACCCCACAATCCACGTTATCTCCTAAACGTATGCATGGCACTTCCATATATCTCAACTAATATCCACTCTAGATTACTAGATTTCCGGAAATCCCATCACCATTCGAAACGAGCTGATCAGGCTCCAAAGATTTTCACCAATATTTGGCCCAAGGACGAGTACTTTGAATCCCATGACACTACGCGATTCTCACATGGGGGCGCAATCAAAAGTACTCCAGAATAATATGGTCATATTATATTGCCCAACTTAAGGCACAATAACACATATGACACCATTGTCCATCAAGGCACAATGTCATGACAAATAAGTCATCTCAGGTTCTCCCTGTTTATCAAGGTCCCCCGTTTCACGGCACGTCTGCCCCGCATTTAATGCATGAGAAACCTATCTAGTTTCCGATAATTGATCTTTGTCGCATCAATGTTTCCTCGTTGTAGCATCAACGCTAACAACCACCATAATGTCTTAGACTCTTTAAGCCTCAAAACACATTTTCTCAAAAGAGGACACTTAGTCCAAAACAACTCAAATCCCAACATCCCTAACCGATGCACCAATCAAGGACGCCGGATTCAAGATCATAAAAACATCCTCAAGCTTACAGGACCACAAAGATTGTCCCTAAGCCGACAGGACCACAACTAACACGGATCCTTGATCCACGTGTTCTGCAGAACCCTAGAACCTCGACGTCTCGGTTTCTAGTTTCTACGCTTTAAGCTTTAAAACCACTTTCCTTGAAAACTCGAAAACCAAAACCCAAAATCTCCGATACTTACACAAGGTCATCGGGATCGGTTTTCCATAAAACAAAACTTGGTCCAGAGACCATCTCTTTTTCTTTCGTTGTTTTTCGGTAAAATACGAACTTAAAACAAAACTTGCACAAACTCATTTTTCTTGAATAAACTCAGTATGACTTCGGAAACCACATTACTCAAAAGGGTTTTCTTATCAAATTAAGACATAGTGAAGGTTTCTAATGCCCTATTTGCTTTTAAACTTCACTTTTCCTTATCAAAACACATTTCAGACTTTTAAAGCTTTTAAGTTACACGATGTCGGATCCTAATCAAAATTAGGTCCTCTAATGCCTAAATCCCACAGCAGGGCACACATTACATCCATATAACCATTCAGCAAGTATAACATGCATTCAACTATATCAACAGTTACATCAATACATCAGCACATCGATGCATATTCCAATCAACAGCAGTCAATCAAGAAATTAACTAACATCATGATATAACTATTTAAATACAATACAAATACAGTACAAACACCGATGCAGCACATAGCCGTCGGAAATGGAATTCCTCAGGTTTATCCCCTTACCTCTTGTAGCTCCCAGTTCAATTCAGAACACCCGATCAACTTGTTTCTCGTCCCAACACGCTGCCGATCACTACATACACGTAAAACATATCGGCATTAACTTACAAAACGAAGATTTCTCCTAATGCACCACCCCTAGGGTTTGGCCCTATTACACTAAAAATAGCTAGGGAGCTCCAAAATTTCTCATTTTCCGGATAACACCCTAACTAAGTGTGACAGCCCTAGATATCAGATCAGATCATCAAAAACCAACCAAAACCCCACCCTACACACATAGGGGGGTTTCGGCCCCTACCTAGAAAACATAGCTAGAGGGATTTCTTGGCTCTAAGCTCTTAGATCATACAAGTATGTCATAAACCTAGGCCATAGAAACTGGTTTGGTATAGATACGATTTTCCTACAATTTTTCATGGATTTTCAAAGATTTTAGGGACAAAACCCTAACATCCTTGATCATGAAAATATGAGGAGAGAAAGGAGAGATTGAGAGAGATAGAGTTGAACTACGACCTCTTATGATGATCCACTCCAAGTTTGGTGAAGTTTGCTCCACAAAAACTCAAGCTTTCCACCTCCAAAAATGGAGATTTTGAGGAGAAAAGAGAAAGAAGAGAAAGGAAGAGAAAAGAAGAAGATGAAGTGAGTTGAGGAGAGAGAGAGATTACCGAAAAATGGGAAGAGATAAGGGTGGGATTTATTAGATATTTGTGAGTTTATTAGTTTAATAATAGGAAAGGTAAATTGGTAATAAAATTAACCAAGGGCAATTTGGTCAATTCACATCCCGATATTTGGAATCGTCCCGACACTCGTATGAATTCCTCAAATAACTTGATACAATTTTGGTATGAAAAACATCTGATCGTGGGTCTCGAAAAACCCTAAGACAGCTCGAATCGCCTCCTCGATCGATTATCGGCCCGAATATAAAATATTATTTATATTTTTGGACGTCAGGACACATTTTAGGAAAAAGATAGAGGAATATATTCTAAGACTAATGGTTTCGTTCGTTAGTCCAGATTAGGTCGTGATAGTAGAAAACACTATCATCTGAAAAACGTAGATCGGTTTTCATTTGAGTTTTCGACCCAAAACTTAACCGAAAGATCCTACGATTTTATAAAACAAGACTATGATCTTAGTTTTCCCAAAATCATTTTCTAAGACACAGATAAAAATATAAACTCATTAATTGAGTTTATCGTCCTTAGAAAGCACGAAAAATCGGGGTGTTACATTACTATCCCCCTTAAAATAATTTCGTCCTCGAAATTGCATACCTGTGAACAGATAAGGATATTGCTCTCTGATGTTGTCCTCAGTTTCCCAAGTTGCTTCTCCAGTTGTATCATCCCAAATAACCTTGACTAAAGAGATTTGTTTTCCCCTCAGTTGTCTGACTCTCTTGTCCTCAATCCTTACAGGTGCGGTCTCATAAGACAGATTCTCTTTCAAGGGTACTTGATCAGGTTCAATTACATGAGATGGATCAGGAATATACTTCCTCAATTGTGAAACATGAAAGACATTATGTAAATTTGAAAGAAAAGGAGGTAAAGCAATTTGATACGCTACTGGACCAATACGCCGAAGAATTTGGTATGGTCCAATGAATTTAGGAGTGAGTTTTCTGGATTTCATTACCCGACCTACCCCAGTCATTGGATTGACTCTCAGAAACACATGATCGCCTTCTTGAAATTCGAGAGGTCGTCTTCGCTTATCCGAATAACTCTTCTGTCTGCTCTGAGATGTCCTCATTCTTTCCCGAATCTGTTTGACTTTATCAGTCGTCTCTTGCACAACCTCGGGTCCTAGAATTGTACTCTCTCCATCCTGATACCAACAAAGAGGAGTTTGACACTTCCTCCCATACAGAGCCTCATAGGGTGCCATCCCTATGCTTGAGTGATAACTGTTATTATACGTAAATTCAATCAGAGGTAACAGTTCATCCCAACTTCCTCGATTATCTAACACACAAGCTCTTAGCAAATCTTCTAACGATTGAATCGTTCGTTCTGTTTGTCCATCCGTCTGGGGATGGTATGCTGAACTTAGACGTAACTTAGTCCCCAAAGCTTGATGTAAGCTTTCCCAAAAACGCGATGTAAACTTCGGATCTCGATCCGAAACAATACTCGAGGGTATTCCGTGTAATCTAATTACCTCTCTTATGTACACCTCAGTCAACTTTGCTACTGTGTAGTTTGTCTTCACAGGTAAGAAATGTGCCGATTTCGTCAACCTATCCACGATTACCCAAATCGAATCAAAGTTCCTTGGTGTTCGGGGTAAACTCACTACGAAATCCATAGAGATACTCTCCCATTTCCATTCCGGTACATCTAGGGATTGCAACATCCCTCCAGGTCTCTGATGTTCTACTTTTGCTTTCTGACAAGTTAGACACGATGCAACGTATTCTGCAACCTGTTTCTTCATACCTGGCCACCAAAATCTTTGTTTCATGTCCTGATACATCTTGGTTGCACCAGGATGCATACTCAATCCACTCTTGTGGGACTCTTCGAGAATCATCTTTCTCATCTCCGTGTTGTTGGGCACACAAACTCGTCCATTACACCTTAAGATTCCATCTGCTCCCAAAGTAAACTCACTAGCTCTCCCTTGTTCCACCAACACCCTTTTCTCTTGAAGAGATTCATCAGTAGCTTGTTGCTCACGTATCTCTTCCATCAAACCATTAGAGATCTTAAGCATTCCAAAGCTTAGTTTCTTAGGACTTATTTCTACTCCCAAGTTCAGATCACGAAACTCTTCAATCAGTTTCAATTCTCTCACCATCATAGTTGAAATATGAACGGCTTTCCGGCTCAAAGCATCTGCCACGACGTTCGCCTTCCCTGGATGGTATTGCAACGTGAAGTCGTAATCTTTTAAAAACTCCATCCATCGTCTTTGCCTCATATTGAGCTCCTTCTGGTCGAACAGATATTTCAAACTCTTGTGATCACTGAAGACATCGAACTTTGCGCCATACAGATGGTGTCTCCATATCTTTAGTGCAAAAACCACTGCAGCTAATTCTAGGTCATGAGTGGGATAATTCTTTTCATGAATCTTTAACTGTCGTGATGCATAAGCCACCACTTTGCGGTGTTGCATCAGCACACAACCTAGACCTTGATGTGAAGCATCCCAATATACTTCATAAGGTTCACTCGGTTCTGGAAGTATCAGCACTGGTGAAGTAGTCAGAAGTTCCTTAATCTTTTGAAAACTTTCTTCACACTGATCAGTCCAAACAAAAGGTTGATCTTTCCTCGTCAATTGAGTCAATGGTGACACAATCTTAGAGAATCCTTCAATAAACCTTCGGTAGTAACCGGCTAATCCAACAAAACTTCTTATCTCGGTTACAGTCTTTGGTTTTTCCCAAGAAAGTACGGCTTCTACTTTAGCAGGGTCCACAGAAATTCCTTGTTTTGTGATAACATGACCCAAAAATCCGACTTCTTCAAGCCAAAACTCACACTTAGAGAGTTTCGCATATAACATCTTTTCCCGCAAAACATGAAGGACTTGCCGTAAATGCTCCTCGTGTTCTTCACGATTCTTAGAATAAACTAGAATATCGTCTATGAACACTACAACAAACTTATCAAGAAACGGACGAAAAATCCGATTCATGTAGTCCATGAAAACAGCAGGTGCGTTTGTCACTCCAAAAGGCATCACGAGATACTCGTAATGTCCGTAACGAGTTCTAAAAGCGGTCTTTGGTATATCCTCCGTTTTCACTCGAATCTGGTGGTATCCTGACCTTAAGTCGATCTTCGAGAAAACAACAGCTCCTCGCAGTTGATCCATCAAGTCATCAATCCTAGGCAACGGATACTTGTTCTTGATCGTAACCTTGTTCAGCTGACGATAGTCCACACAAAGTCTCGAACCTCCGTCCTTCTTTCTCACTAAGAGAACCGGCGCTCCCCATGGCGAAACACTTGGTCTGATGAACTGCTTCGATAACAAGTCCTCGACTTGTGTCTTTAACTCAACAAGCTCAGTAGGCGACATTCGATATGCAGCTATCGATATCGGTCCGGTTCCTGGGATCAGATCGATGGAGAATTCTATGTCCCTCACAGGTGGCAAACCTGGAACATCCTCTGGAAACACCTCGGGAAAATCTCTCACAACAGGCATCTGACTCAGCTCGGTCTTCCCCTCGACTTCAAAGTTGGTTAAAAGCACGTATTTCGGATCTCCTTCTTTCGAAGAAGTTCTAACATGGTTGGCGGTTAAAAATCCAGAAATCTCAGTACTAGGAAAAACTAGGGTTTTATGTGCACAATCTAATAGGATCTGGTTGGAAGATAACCAATCCATGCCCAAAATTACATCTAATTGTATTAAAGGCAAACATATTAAGTCAACAAGAAAATGTCTATCCTGGATAACAATAGGACAGTCTAGACATATGGAATTCACAACAACAGGTTCAGCAGTTGGTGTAGAAACAATTAAATCAAATGACAAGGAAGAAACAGATAACTCTAAACGTTTCACACAATCCATAGAAATGAATGAATGGGTTGCACCTGAATCAAAGAGCACTAATAAGAGATTACCGTCTATGTCACCCACACCCTGTATCAGATCTTCGGAGTTCGAAGCCTCAGCACCACTCAGGGTATAAACTCTTCCCCTAGCCGTCGGTCGTTTGGCTCCACCACTCCTGTCCGCAGTTTGGACTGGATTCTGGGCTCTACAATCCTTGGCAAAGTGACCTGGTTGTCCACAACGGTAGCAATGACCACTTCTCACGGTACAGTTGTTCGCAAAATGCGATGGATCTCCGCACTTAAAACACTTCCTATCTTGGTTTTGACCTCCTCGGCCTCCACTACCTGACGCACGAGCAACAGGTCGATAAGGTTGCTTCTGGAAGTTCCCAGGTGGTCGAGAATATGGTTTCTTCTGAACTTGTTTCCCTCTCTGGTCCTGATATTGACCCTTGAATCGGAAAGGCCCTCCGACGTTCTCTCTGTTGTCTCTCCCACGCTTCATTAGTTCTATTTGTCTGCTTTTCTCAACAAGCGCTTGAAAATTTCTAATTCCTTGCGGTAGGACCGACTCTTTTATCTCATACCGCAGTCCTCTCTCAAAAGCTTCGCATTTCCATTCTTCCTCAGGGTTATTCTGAAAGAAACGGAAATACTTGGCCAACGATTCGAACTTAGCTGCATATTCTCCGACTGACATATCTCTCTGTTGTAGTCGCAAGAATTCCTGCTCCTTCTCTGCTCTTGCACTCTGAGGGAAATACTTTCCCAAAAAGCGATCCTTAAACAGCGTCCACGAAATTACCTCGTGATTTGCCTCCAGTAGTTGTTTCGTTCCTTTCCACCAATACTCCGCATCTCCTATCAGTAGGAATGTGGCATATGGCACCTTCACTTCTTCGGGACTACGTATCAACTCAAAAATTTTCTCGACTTCATGAATCCAAAGATTAGCTTTCTCAGGATCCACGTCACCAGAAAATTGTGGCGGATTTTGACGCCTGAAAGTAGTCAAGCTTCGACCCTCAGCGGCCTGGTCAGCACGAAGTTGTTCCTGAGCATTGTGGGCGTTCATGGTTGCAGTTTGGACAGCAATAGCCGCAGCCATGTTAGCCATTGCCTGAGCAGCAAAATCCATTCCAGTTGCTCCAGCAACATCCTCAGCTTGGGCGCCAGCTCCCCGACCGCGACCACGTCCACGGCCACGTCCACGTCCACGTCCACGTCCTGCTTCTGCTCCAATTTCTAGTTCCATATCTGACCTACAAGGCCCAAATTCAGTCAAATAGCAACCAGAAAATAAAGCAAATAAGCAGTTATAGACATACAACATATCCAAGAGCAGTAACATCTCAACCCTTGGTTTCGCTACGCGAAAAAGATTCGCTACGCAAACCAGAGAGTCTGCCCGAGAAACAAGGAACAGCTCCTCGGACTCGCGACGCGAACACTCCTTCGCCTCGCGATCCAGGAAGCCTACATAACTCTCGGCCTCGCGACGCGAAAGTTCATTCGCCCCGCGATAAGAAAACGTGCCCTCTGCTTCGCGACGCGAAATCCAGTTCGCTACGCGAAACAGGGGTCCTGTCCGAGACACCACTCCTCTGCCTCGCGTCGCGAATCCCATTCGCCACGCGATGCAGAGAACACATCTAGAAAGCTTCTCTGCCTCGCGACGCGAAATACGTTTCGCTTCGCGAATCAGAGACCATGCAACTCCACTCCTCTGTCTCGCGACGCGAACTCAATTCGCCACGCGACGCAGAGGACCTACCTGAGAGACAGAGCACCATTTCTCTGGCTCGTGACGCGAATTTTGGTTCGCTACGCGATCCAGAGAACATGTAACTCCCCTCCTCTGCCTCGCGACGCGAAATCCGTTTCGCTACGCGACGCAGAGAACATACCCGAGAAACAGAGCATCATCTCCCTGCCTCGCGACGCGACTTCACATTCGCTGCGCGAGACAGAGAACATGCCTTAAGAAACTTCTCGGGCTCGCGACGCGAATTACTTTCGCCTCGCGAATACAGAGATCACACAACAGCAAACACAACAGACCTATTCCCCAAGGATTCCCGAAAGACTCGACCAGCTCTGATACCACTAATGTGACACCCTCAAACCCAGTGCCACCTTCGTAACTCAAAACCCATAGTGAAACGGTGAATAAAATTTCGATGGTTTTACTTTCGGAAAATATATCTTTTGTATAAGCAGATTCTGGAAATCGTGACAAAAATTTTCTTATTACTATTACATAAACTCACCACTCCGGATAATACAGAACTACTCATATGCAATAATTAGAACAAGATATATACATACATACATATATATAATGGACAACAAGTCCCTTTACAAAAGAACGAATGATTTCTAAACTTCTCAAAAGCTATAAAACTAGGCAGCGACAGTCTGGAACCATATCTCTAAAACCTATGGCCATCAGTAGCCGTTAACAGACTACCCAAAAACCACTGCCTAAAAAAAAGGTCTACACCCTAAGCTGGTCCGACTAGTGGAAACCATTGGACAATCCCCCGGAGGGAAGTCCAATGCTGGAACCAGAGGAAGAACTCTGGGAACCTACATTCCCGTTCCCCTGTGGATGGGGATCGGAAGCATCCAAAGAATGATCCTCCGGGTCTTCCTGAGGATCTTCCTCAGGGTCTTCCTCCTCCTCCTCCTCCCCCACATCCTCCACGACATGCTCGCCCGCTACTAAGACAAAAGGCGGGGGAGGTGTCTGGGGTAGCTGTTGCTGCGGGGACTGTGCAGCGGGGGCGACCGACTCGATCACACCCTGCTCCATAAGGGCCTGCAGCATCAGCCCGATGGGAGGGAGAGGCACCTGGATGGTCTCCACTGTCCGAGTACTCTTCCGCGGTCCCATCTCCGTCGTTCCGCTTACAGTGCAAACTGGTCCAGTATACGCCGCACTTTCCACCCCTGGGTGGATAACCCACGCGGCTGGGTCTGTCCTTCGATCAAACGCTAGGACGCGCATCCCGGAGTGCGCTAGGTGATCCGGCTCTGGCTCCATCTGTAAACATGATACAATATATATCCAAGGACAACCCGTCCAAAAACATGCAAGGGTGAGAAACCAATATATGAATCCATAAACAACAACTATATGCCCAATCCACACAACAGACTCATATACTATAACTCACGCAAATCATCATATAACATGGCATATATCATTAGATACAAATAACGGTAAATGCACAAGGGCTTCGTACCCCACAATCCACGTTATCTCCTAAACGTATGCATGGCACTTCCATATATCTCAACTAATATCCACTCTAGATTACTAGATTTCCGGAAATCCCATCACCATTCGAAACGAGCTGATCAGGCTCCAAAGATTTTCACCAATATTTGGCCCAAGGACGAGTACTTTGAATCCCATGACACTACGCGATTCTCACATGGGGGCGCAATCAAAAGTACTCCAGAATAATATGGTCATATTATATTGCCCAACTTAAGGCACAATAACACATATGACACCATTGTCCATCAAGGCACAATGTCATGACAAATAAGTCATCTCAGGTTCTCCCTGTTTATCAAGGTCCCCCGTTTCACGGCACGTCTGCCCCGCATTTAATGCATGAGAAACCTATCTAGTTTCCGATAATTGATCTTTGTCGCATCAATGTTTCCTCGTTGTAGCATCAACGCTAACAACCACCATAATGTCTTAGACTCTTTAAGCCTCAAAACACATTTTCTCAAAAGAGGACACTTAGTCCAAAACAACTCAAATCCCAACATCCCTAACCGATGCACCAATCAAGGACGCCGGATTCAAGATCATAAAAACATCCTCAAGCTTACAGGACCACAAAGATTGTCCCTAAGCCGACAGGACCACAACTAACACGGATCCTTGATCCACGTGTTCTGCAGAACCCTAGAACCTCGACGTCTCGGTTTCTAGTTTCTACGCTTTAAGCTTTAAAACCACTTTCCTTGAAAACTCGAAAACCAAAACCCAAAATCTCCGATACTTACACAAGGTCATCGGGATCGGTTTTCCATAAAACAAAACTTGGTCCAGAGACCATCTCTTTTTCTTTCGTTGTTTTTCGGTAAAATACGAACTTAAAACAAAACTTGCACAAACTCATTTTTCTTGAATAAACTCAGTATGACTTCGGAAACCACATTACTCAAAAGGGTTTTCTTATCAAATTAAGACATAGTGAAGGTTTCTAATGCCCTATTTGCTTTTAAACTTCACTTTTCCTTATCAAAACACATTTCAGACTTTTAAAGCTTTTAAGTTACACGATGTCGGATCCTAATCAAAATTAGGTCCTCTAATGCCTAAATCCCACAGCAGGGCACACATTACATCCATATAACCATTCAGCAAGTATAACATGCATTCAACTATATCAACAGTTACATCAATACATCAGCACATCGATGCATATTCCAATCAACAGCAGTCAATCAAGAAATTAACTAACATCATGATATAACTATTTAAATACAATACAAATACAGTACAAACACCGATGCAGCACATAGCCGTCGGAAATGGAATTCCTCAGGTTTATCCCCTTACCTCTTGTAGCTCCCAGTTCAATTCAGAACACCCGATCAACTTGTTTCTCGTCCCAACACGCTGCCGATCACTACATACACGTAAAACATATCGGCATTAACTTACAAAACGAAGATTTCTCCTAATGCACCACCCCTAGGGTTTGGCCCTATTACACTAAAAATAGCTAGGGAGCTCCAAAATTTCTCATTTTCCGGATAACACCCTAACTAAGTGTGACAGCCCTAGATATCAGATCAGATCATCAAAAACCAACCAAAACCCCACCCTACACACATAGGGGGGTTTCGGCCCCTACCTAGAAAACATAGCTAGAGGGATTTCTTGGCTCTAAGCTCTTAGATCATACAAGTATGTCATGAACCTAGGCCATAGAAACTGGTTTGGTATAGATACGATTTTCCTACAATTTTTCATGGATTTTCAAAGATTTTAGGGACAAAACCCTAACATCCTTGATCATGAAAATATGAGGAGAGAAAGGAGAGATTGAGAGAGATAGAGTTGAACTACGACCTCTTATGATGATCCACTCCAAGTTTGGTGAAGTTTGCTCCACAAAAACTCAAGCTTTCCACCTCCAAAAATGGAGATTTTGAGGAGAAAAGAGAAAGAAGAGAAAGGAAGAGAAAAGAAGAAGATGAAGTGAGTTGAGGAGAGAGAGAGAGATTACCGAAAAATGGGAAGAGATAAGGGTGGGATTTATTAGATATTTGTGAGTTTATTAGTTTAATAATAGGAAAGGTAAATTGGTAATAAAATTAACCAAGGGCAATTTGGTCAATTCACATCCCGATATTTGGAATCGTCCCGACACTCGTATGAATTCCTCAAATAACTTGATACAATTTTGGTATGAAAAACATCTGATCGTGGGTCTCGAAAAACCCTAAGACAGCTCGAATCGCCTCCTCGATCGATTATCGGCCCGAATATAAAATATTATTTATATTTTTGGACGTCAGGACACATTTTAGGAAAAAGATAGAGGAATATATTCTAAGACTAATGGTTTCGTTCGTTAGTCCAGATTAGGTCGTGATAGTAGAAAACACTATCATCTGAAAAACGTAGATCGGTTTTCATTTGAGTTTTCGACCCAAAACTTAACCGAAAGATCCTACGATTTTATAAAACAAGACTATGATCTTAGTTTTCCCAAAATCATTTTCTAAGACACAGATAAAAATATAAACTCATTAATTGAGTTTATCGTCCTTAGAAAGCACGAAAAATCGGGGTGTTACAACAACATTCGTAACGTGCACGTATCTGGCTTTTACGGAAACACTCTCAACCAAACATGAAAAGTACGGCATCTAGTAGAGGATATCAGTGTATTGCACGGATTCACCACGACACAGAAGAGCTACCAACTGGTCACATGTCAGCCCTTCCAACCCTGATACCTCCAGAAAGACCATTGAAGATCGTCACCGTAAGATTCGCACCCGCATCAAGGTGTAAGCTCAACTCCTAGGCTCAAGGCCTTACGACTATGCAAATGAAATGTCAATGCTTACACAAAGCAGATGCGATCAAGCAATGTCTATCCCCCGGATAAACCTCGAAGTCTACTAAGGTTCTCTTCCTTAGGAACTATACGCGTCTTTTGAAAACAAAACCTTTATCCACCGGATAAATCTCGTGATTCCTCCGGGATCGAGTCATCACAAGACTGAAACAATTGAACGACTGATCGGGACCCGAATCACCGGTCCGTCATCGAACTACTGTTTCAAAACCCAAAACGTTTGTAAAACAGAACAACTTCTCAATTGAAAACTCATTTGATTTGAAACAATTTTTAAAACACTTACTTCTTCTATTTTTAGCATTTTCTGAACATGGAATTCGCTTAGCGAAATTACATTCGCTTAGCGAAATTGAAACAAGAATGCCTCTTTTGGAACTCCTCTGGTTCGCTCGGCGAGACACAAATCGCGTAGCGAAATGCATTGGATTCGCTTAGCGAATATGAATTCGCTTAGCGCAAGTTCAGACGGTTACACCTCTTTGGAAACACCTCTGGATCGCTCAGCGAGATGGAATTCGCGTAGCGAAACTTCACTTTATTCGCTTAGCGAGAATAATTTCGCTTAGCGAAATGGAGGCGGTCATACCTCCTTTGGAGACTTCTCTGGATCGCCCAGCGAGACGTAATTCGCGTAGCGAAACTCGTTTGGTTAGCTTAGCGAATATGAATTCGCTTAGCGAAAGTGAGGCAGTGATGCCCAACTTAACTTTCCCCTGGTTTCGCGTAGCGAGAGAAAATTCGCTTAGCGAAATTGTTGCCATAAACAAGACATCAACCTTAGGGAACCATCTTGATTTTCTTCATGAAACCACTTTTTTTTCATTTTGAGTCCCTTGACTAACTATATGGACTAGGGATAAGGTATAAAATATGTTTCACTTTGGTGAAAGCACTTTGAGCTTTAATTCCATTTAAAGTCACTTAGGGTTTTCTTTGAAAAACACAAGTTATTGAAAACACTTTCTTTACATCAAAACTTGATTTGTCCAAGAACTTTTCATATTCTTCCTTTCCTCAAGGTCATGGCCAATAGCCAACTAGGAATCAATGTGAAGTTTTACTTCATCAACCAAACAAAATATGGCCCACAATACTTACACAATCATGATAACCATAATACACATTACTACATCATAATCAAACATCCAAGTCCATCACACATTATGGTCTCATAATCAACAATAAAAGTCCATACTTGATCTAGTGATCAAAGTAGGTTTTTCAACATACATGGAAATGATTTTCATCAATCATATCATCATCAACTCATGCTAAAGCACACTACAACATACTCAAGCATAAACTCATCATGACAACCTTGTTCTCCAAGAGAACTTAACAAAACTTAACACATAAAAGTGAACCCAAACTAAAGGGTTTCACCCACACATAAAATTAAACAACCATTCTCACTACCACCATCTTAGTGTGATGAGGTTCTTCTCCCCATACCTCTTGATGAGCAGATTCCCGGATCAAAGTCGGTTGATCGGTTTCTGAACCTCCTGATAATCGTCAACAACTACACAACACAACAATTCAACATTAAACAACAATCAAAGCCAAACTCAACTATTACAACAAAGAGGGTTTCGGCCACCCTAGGTTAAAAAGGTTAGGAATTGGTTTTGGTTTCCATTTCATGGATTCAAAAGCATTAGGAAAGCTAAGGATGAAATCAAGTGTTAAAAATCAAAACTTGATGAAAACACTATTCATCATCTTCCAAGAGGGTTCGGCCAAAAAGTGCTTTTTGTGCTATGATGAGAGTTGAATCATAAGCTCTTAGGTTTAGGTAGAGATTGATGATGTGAGTTCAAAGAACTTGGTCTTACCTCAAAAGGATTTTTCTACAATTTCCTATGGATTTTCAAAGTTTTGGATCTAAGAAATTCTTTTCATGAAAATGAAGATTGATCTTGAAATAAAGAAAGATTCAAGAAGCTAAGAGATCATAGAAGTGATCTTACCTTGAAATGAAGAAAGATTGCTCAAGGAATCAAGTGAATCCAACAAAAACTCAAGCTTTTCTAGGTGAAAATGGAGTTTTCTCTCAAGAACAACTATGGAACTCTATGGTGTGAGGGGCTGTGCGAAAATGATGAAGTGAGGGGCTGAGTTCAGCCTCTTAAAAGTTCACTTAAGGGTAAAAAGGTCATTTGCCAAAAGGGTATAATGGTAAAAGTGTAAAAGACTAAGGTTAGGGGCATTTTGGTCATTTTGCGTCCGGAAATTTCCGAACGTCATGACGACTTTGGCATACTCTCCCAAGTGTCCTGGGATGATGTGATATCAAGATTATCTTTTGGCGAGTCCCGGTAAATCCATATGTGGCTCCGTTCGTCACCCGATTGAGGATTCCGCCCGAACGAAGGTCAGGAAGTGATTTTTCTGAAATTTTTACGAAATTTAACCAAAACGTAGAGAATCGAATTCTAAGACTTACTGTCTCGTTCACGGGTCCATCTGAGGTCTTCTGAGCAGTAAAATCATACTGTCAGTGTAAAAACGCAGACCGGACTCCGTTTGAGTTTTCGACTCAAAACTTAATCGTAGCTTCCTACGATATCGTCGAGCATGACTATGGTCTCGGAATATTTTATTTCTATTCCTAAGACCTCAAATAAAATAAAGACATTAAAATACTAAAGAAATAGAAAACGTGAAAAATCGGGGCGTTACAATAACCAAATCGTAGATCGATCTTGGAAAACATAGTTGCTCCCCTCAACCGATCCATCAAATCATCTATCCTCGGCAACGGATACCTATTCTTTATCGTCACTTTATTTAGCTGATGATAGTCCACACATAACCTTGAACTCCCATCCTTCTTCTTGACGAACAATATCGGAGCTCCCCATGGCGACGCACTAGGTCTGATGAATTCCTTGCGTAGCATCTCATCCAACCGTTTCTTCAACTCCGCTAACTCTGCTGGATACATTCGATAAGGTGTTATCGAAATAGAACCAGTTCCTGGTACAAGGTCTTTGGTAAACTCGATCTCCCTTTTCGGTGACAACCCTGGAACATCGTCCGGAAATACCTTTGGAAATTCCCCCTCAATCGGCAGCGCTTCCACGTTCTGAGTTTCCTTCGCTTCCAAGGAGAACAACACCATACACTCTCCAGATCATATACCCTTCGGAGTACCTTCATTAGTAGGCATCAATCCAGTTTGCTTAGAGAAACAAAGAGTCTTATTTGAACAGTCTAGTATCACATGGTTAGCCGAAAGCCAATCCATGCCTAAAATAACATCAATCAGCTGCATAGGTTGACAGACCAGGGCAACAATAAAATGTATGTTTTCTATTATGATAGGGCATTTCAAACACACAGCAAGGTAGTCAATGAATCACCAATAGGTGTGGAGACAGTAAGGTCATATGGTAAAGATGAAACTGGTAACCCTAAATGATCTATGCACTCCATAGAAATAAACGAATGAGTAGCCCCCGAATCAAACAGCACAGATAAGAGTTTGCCTGAAACTAAACACTTACCTTGAATCAGATCTGGGCATTGAGAGGATTCAGCTCCCCTCACGGCAAACACCCTTCCCGTGGCTTGTGGTCTTGCAGCCTGTCCAGTAACACCAGTTGGTCATGCACTCCCTTGCCTGCAGTCCTTAGCCATGTGTCCCTACCTTCTACATGTATAGCAAGTTATAGTCCTCCTAGGCACTTGACTTCTGCGGTCTTGAGCTATGTGTGGTCCCCCACACTTGAAACATCCTTGCAACCCCTGAGTTGCGCCTGGTCCTTGACTTCCAGCCTCTCCTGCCCTTTGTGCTGGTCTCTGATATGGCCTCCGGCCACTCTGAAATCTTCCGCCTCTACCTCTCTGGTTACTGCGGATAGGTCCTCCACTCCTCGTCGCCATCTCTCTTTTTCTTTCGATGTTCTCAATTGCCGAACACCGATCTAGCATGTCAGGGAACACGGTAATCCCCAATGATACTATAGCTTTCTGAATCTCGTATTTCAAACCATCCTCAAACCTGCAGCACATCCACTCCTCATCTGGGTACCGCTGATAAAACTCTGAGAATTTAAGCAACGCCTCAAACCTTGCTGCATATTCCCTGATTGTCATGTTACCTTGCTTCAAACTCTGGAACTCCTTGTCCTTTTCCCTCCTGGTCATCCGAGGAAACATACATCTACTTATCATTCATACAAGCACTAAAACAATCGATCGCGTTGATTCTACCCCTCTAGACAAAGTCGTACTCCCATGTAGAGACGACAAACTTTGCCAGTTCAACTTCCTAATACCTCATAGTATTGCTCGACTTCCACAGTCCAGATAGGACCAAACTGCTTTGATACCACCTTAATGTGACGTCCCCAAGTCCCACTCGAGGAAATCCCATTATTTTAGAACCCAAACATACTATTAATTATAACTAGTGATTACTCGCTTATTAAAACAACGATAACATATGATCAATTTAAAAGCGCGCAACATTATATATATATATATATATATATATATATATATATATATATATATATATATATATATATATATATATATATACATACATACATACATACATACATCCATATGGTGGCCCTATCAGTAGAGCTAAGTAATAATACAGACGGAAATACATAAGGAAACTGAAAACATAAACAAGTTACATCCAAGGACGTCCAAAGAGAAACTCTCAAAGCTCACCAATACTCTCTCCAATCCACTCTCAACATACATCAAAACCTTTCCACACAATCCTAGAGACGCACCAGCTGGCTCTCACCCTCAGTGGTGAGGATGTCCTGAGCTACCCTGTCCCTCTCCATGAGTGCGCCTGTAAACTGGCATAGGCTCATACTTGGATGAGGAACTCGACACTACGATCCTACGCTTCTGAACTGACCTCAAGTACCGCTTCGTACGCCTAGGCTGGCCTCTGTGGACGAAGCCTCTCCTGCTGGATACTACAGAAGACTGGGGTGCAACCCACAAGTAGTCACGCTTTCTCTGCCTCGGAGGGTGCCACATCCGAGGGAAGGGAAGAAACTGGTACACGCGATAAGGTCCTATGATGTCCACGTATGGTGGTGTGCCGCTCCAGAAGATTAAGTTGACAGGCCCAGTGTAGACGGAAAAAAGGTCGAGGGGTCCACCTGCCATCCCCTCTCATCAAGGTAGACTATCTCAATGTCCCCCAGCACCGGCATCCGCGGTGCCCCTGTGATAAACAGGTGAAGCCTCGGGGCCATCCTAATCCTGCGCCAATTGGTCGTCTGTTCGCAAAATTGAATGTACACATACAAAGAAATACAGGGAGATAAGATATACAACACATTTATAACATGGATGATGCAATGCAGAACATATAGCAAACACAATCATCTCTCAACATCACGACACCACGGTCGTTCCCTAACTAGATGTACACATATTCTTTCTATGCATGCCGGTCGGTACTAAACACCCTACTAAGGGCAACATCACGTTCACATATTGGACAACAAGTTGGTTCGTTCCGGTAATCCGTTATGCTCGCCGTGACCCATAAGAGTGCATCACCGCTCCACAGTCCCAGACAAAGAGGGTTAACTGGGCCTCCTCGGAAGATCCACCGCAACTGGAAAGACTCGGGGCTCTCGTCGGGATAACCATACTTAGCCAGGACCGCCACGACACGATAGGTGCTACCATGCCTGTCTCATGTGGGTACACCTGTGTCCACTATATCCCTTAGGTCTCTCAGACCTTCCCTTTCGTTTTTCGCAGTCGCACTCGATGTACCAACCTTGTATGATCACAGTATATGGCTTGCCACTTGGCATCAAATGCATATGCTATGCATGTCATCCATCTCTCTTGAGCTGATATCGCAACACATGCAAACTTGCTCTTAGTAACATGAGCTCCAACCTTCGTAGGTACATATACGAGCTCCATGCTCCACCGTAATCATACGAGCTCCAAGCTCCACTTGTACACATATGAGCTCTAAGCTCCCATCATGACGTTATGAGCTCCAAGCTCCACTATACCTCAAATCTCAATTCTCAGCTCAAACATTCACCATGGGGTCAAAACCCTAATCATGCTAAACCTCCGAATCTCATACATACACGCATTTCCAGATATAATGCAATAGTTTATCATTTATCAACATTGTCCATAAAGCAATAAACAACATACATACCAACGTACCATTATCATCAACAGATCATGTACCTCTTGCAAATACCAAACATTAGCAAGTACGCATATATCAACACAAAGCACATTTTATCATGCATCACAAATCTGCTAACCTAGGGTATCAAATATAACGGTGATAGCCCAAAGTAGACTAAACCTAGGGTTTAGTTACTTTGTCAGAGCTCAACCTCACATAGGGTTTAGGGTTCCCCTATACACAGAAAACATACAATACAGCTATATGAACTATTCTTGCCTCCCTGACGTGTGTAACTCTTTCTCCCCACCTGATAGCGAATATGGTGACAATCAGGAACACAACGAGCAGTCCTTTGCTCCTCTCCTAGCCTTACAGCCGCAACCCACCTGGTCCAAAGGATTCCGCACGCAACTTCCAAACTTGCCCTAATCACGGAAATAACACGTAGACTATAACATTAACCCTAATACAAAGTTAAAACCGTGAAAAGCAGCTTAAACCAAAAGAGAACATTGCATTGGTACAATGTTGGTAGATACAGAATCTTAGCTTACCCTCGTCAAATCACAAAACTAAACCGGTAGAATTGGAGTAGGAGTCGTGCTGATCACGAAAACATGATCGAAATTGGAATCGGGCTAACGAACGGATCACAAACCTAAGATCAAAGCTTCAACTTGTTTCTGCTCTCTGTCTCGAGCTCTCTCTGTATGTGTGAAGAGTAAAAACTCTTCTCACGGTGAAAATGAAGAACTATATATAGGAAAAGTTTCTACTGTCCACACTTTAGCGTTAGAATTCTCCATGCTTTAGCGTTCTAGCGCTTGAGCGTTGGCTTCTCCCACGTTTAAGCGTTGACATTTCCTCATTGCCAAGGCACTGCCCATCATGTACCAGCCGCGATGCGTAACCGACACATGTTACATCCCATCACTGCCAGTCACTGGTCAGAGGATCCACGCTTGAGCTGCCAGTCACTGGTCAGAGGATCCACGCTTGAGCGTCCAAAGCTCTCCACGCTTGAGCGTTAGCACGCTTGAGCGTTACACTGGTCCACGCTTGAGCGTTCTTCTCCTGATCCCTTGTTCTTCATCCTTCTCTTATCCAATTAATTCCGACTCTTAACATACTCTCTAAACACACTTCTAAGCCATGATAATGATTATCAATAAACTTCCAAGCCTCGTATTCCAGGTTCTCTCTTAACGGGATTGATTCAGGCTCTAACATATGCGATGGATCAGGATAGTACTTTCTAAGCTGGGATATGTGAAAAACATCATGAACTCTTGACAAGTTAGGTGGTAAAGCTATCTGGTAAGCTATTTGACCAATTCAGCGAAGAATTTGAAATGGTCCTATAAATCTGGGTGTAAGCTTTCTGGATTGAATTGCCCTGCCAACATCAGCCCTTGGAGTAACTCTTATAAAAACATGATCGCCCTCTTGGGATTCTAAAGGTCTCCTCCGCTTGTCAGCATAACTCTTTTGCCTATCTTTTGCGGTATTCATCTTTTCCTGGATCAACTTAACTTGTTTCGTTGTCTGTTGTAACAACTCAGGGCCTAACAACTGATTTTATCCAGTTTCATACCAACACAACGGAGTCGTACACTTGCTCCTATACAAAGCTTCATACGGTGCCATCCCAATACTTGAGTGATAACTGTTGTTGTAGGTAAACTCAATCAAAGTAAGAAAATCGTCCTAACTTCCCGTGTGTTCCAACACACACGCTCTTAGCAAATCTTCCAATGATTGAATCGTCCATTCTGACTGACCATCTGTTTGGGGATGATAAGCAGAACTCAACCTTAACTTAGTTCCCAATGCTCCCTTTAAGCTTTTCCAAATCCTCGAAGTAAACCTCGGGTTTCGGTCTGAGATAATACTCGAAGGCACACCATGCAGACGTACCACCTCTTTGATATAAATCTGATTCAGCCTCTCCAGAGAATAATTCTGGTTGATAGGTAAGAAATGAACACAGTTCGTCAACCTATCTATGACGACCCAAATTGCATCACACCTCTTCTAAGTTCTTGGCAACCCAAAAACAAAGTCCATTGCAATACTGTCCCACTTCCATTCCGGAACATCCAACGATTGGAACAATCCTGCTGGCTTCTGGTGTTCAACCTTCACCTTTTGACACACCAAACAGGATAGGACATAAGCCGCAACTTCTTTCTTCATCCCTGGCCACCAGAATAACTTCTTTAGGTCCTGATACATCTTAGTAGCCCTTGGGTGAAAACTCAACTTGCTCTTGTGAGCTTCTTCTAAAATTATATTCTTTACTTCACTATCCTCAGGCACACAGATTCTGTCGCCAAACTTGATGAGGCTTTGCTAAATTTAAACTTCTCACCTACCTCGATCAACTGGTTTACCTTCTAAAGGTACTCATCCTCAGCATGCCTTTTCCAAAGCAGAGTCAAGAAATCGCTAGTAACCTTGAAGCAAATGACCATTTTACCTTTAAGTGTTTTGTTTTAAGGCTGAACAGCCCCATTCATGCTCCTCATTCATGCACAAGAACAGCCCCACTAGAGCTCAAAACCTTTTCTTCCCCTTTGAGCGAAGCCACCATTGTTTCTTGAGAAAAACCTTGAAATCTTTAAAGAAAAGCTTGAATCTTTGATCAGTGTACATCCATTCTTAGGTAAGATCGCTTCTATGATCTCCTAGCTTCTTGAATCTCTTTCAATCTCAAGATCAAATCTTGTTTTCCTGAAAATCAAGTTTATGATCCAAAACTTCAAAAATTCATAGGAAATTGTAGAAAAATCCTTTTAATGGAAAACCAATTTCTTTGAGCTCACTTCATCATTCTCTACCTAAACCTAAGAGCTTATGATCGAGCTCTCATCCTAGCTTAATTTCCCCAAAGTGGTCGAACCCTAACAATGATGATGAATAGTGTTTTTGTTCAAATTATTGATTTCTAACTCTTGATTCCATTCTTAACTTTCCTATTGTCTTTGAATCCAAGTGATGGAAAACCAAATCATTTTATAACCCCCTTTTCCCAAAAAGGCCGAGACCTTCATGTGTGAGAACTAAGAGTTTTGTTTCATATTTTTGAGTCATAGGACTTGTGTTAGTGTTAACCAAGCTTATGAACCAACCCTCCAAAAGTTTTGAACCAAATGTGATCCCTAAACCTTTATAGCAAAAGTGGCCGAACCATGGATCTTTTAGGGGAAGGAAAATTTATGTTTTGATGTTGTATATTGATGTTGAGTGTCGTTTGAATTATATTGTATTTGATTGTTTTAGGCGACGTGGACAAAACTGTAGCCGGAACCGAGAACCGTTCGAGTTTGGATTAAGCGACTTCGAGAAGTAAAGGGAGGTATTTCATTGAGTTTGGTAGCTCCATAGTGCTTGTTTGATATATGTGTTATGGTGATTGGATTGATGATTTGGAGATAAGTTTGAATGAGTTATGAAGTTGTTTTACTTAATGAAACATATTTGCATATTGAATAATGATTTGTGGCATTGATGCCTATATATATATATATATATATATCCTGGATGAGCATAGGATTGGCTATGTCTCGATAATTAATTAAAAATACTCGAAAATCGAAAACGAAGTTTTGAAAATTGTTTTTGAAAACAAATGTTTTTGGGAAAACGTGTTGCTTTTCAAGAAGAGTAATCCTTCCTTTTTGAAAAAGTTATGTTCTTTTGAAAAGGAAGAAGTGGTTTCGTGGAAAGTCATGCAAAACGTGTTTTGTTTCAGAAAAACGTTTTAAAAAGACGTGAAACCTTAGAAAACAGTCTTTGTTTAAGAAAAAGTGTTTTTCCCGGAAAATGTTCTCTTTGAAAAGAAATGTTTTATTTCAAGGAAAGGAAATTGGGTTTTGTTTTCCAAAGTTGTTTTGAGAAAATAAAACTAAAAGCAAAAATGATGGATCTTTTGAGATGAACCCAAACCTGGTGACCGAGACGTCGGACTAGTGTTTTGTGGATTGAGCACTCGGACTTCGTGTCCTGTATTTTTGATTTGAACGGGCTTAGTGTCCTTTAAAACGAGTCGTGGGCTTTATGGCTCGACAAATTAAAGAATGAATGAAAAAGAAAACAGAAAACCTTCTATGCACATGCATGAACCGGCAGACGTGCCATTTGAAACCGAGCTACAACTTATGTAGTTGTGAATTCAGCCAGTTAAGACCACTAGGTCTATAGGGACATTCTGTGTTCGAGACTGCACATGTGGCCGGTGACGCAGCAACCCCGTGCCGTGGTAAATCGGCTGCCAAACACGAATGAACTCAATCAGAGACTATTTAGGATGTGGTTATGACGTGGTACCCTGGAATAATTGGAGTTCGGACCTAAATTGAGAGGCCGACTCATGAGGACAATTGTGTTACGGGTGTTACTGCGGCCTATCGCTCGATGAAGGGAAGTTAGAATCTCCGGAGTACATGAATTAGAAAGATGATATTGAAGTCTCATGCATTATTATAACTCATGATAGTGTTTGAGATGTTATATTGTGTTATATAAATAATTGTTCATATAACTGTATTTATCTGTGGATGTTTATATTGCTGGTTGTCGCCTATGTGGGTATCGTGATAAACTTTTATATGAGTATCTCACATTTGCATGTACATGTTGGACACCCTGTTGTGTTTTTGGAACACATGATATCGTAGGTCCCCACGGACACGTGAGGACTCGGACAACGGAGCCTTTTGAAGAAGCCGACTCGGGGTTACACCCCAATGGCTATATTTAGTCGACTAGCTTAGGAGTCCTTTATTTTGTATAGTCTTATATTATTTTGCTGCACGTATATGGAACTTATGTTCTCTAGTCTGTAATATGTTATGTGTTAGACCTGGATTTATGTTATGATTATGTTGTATGGATCTTAATTATTAGTGCGTGTTATGAAATTTATTCTTTTGTCTTGAGTTTTAATTGCCTATGCATGCAGAAAATTTTTAAGAACCACGTTTTTGAACATAGCTATTTAATTATATTATTTTCCGAAAGCAACCAACATTTTACTTTCCTGATATTTTTCGTATTTTGAGTTCGAGTACGTTGCACTCGAGGGGGGGTGTCACATTAGTGGTATCAGAGCTGGTCGAGTCTTTCGGGAATCCTTGGGATATGAGTCTGTTATGTTAATGTTGTGTGATCTCTGTGTGAACCTTGTTTGAATTGTTTCTTTGTTGACGCAATGTGTGTTGACACACTAGTATTTGACACACTAGCACTTGACACACTATTGCTTGACACATGAGTTTATGTTTCCTTATTAAGGTACGATTGGTTTGCCTTGTAGGGAAACATGAATCTTCGAGGTGGTCGTGGTGGAGGTCGTCGCACTGCTAACAACAATGCTGATGACAACAACATCAACTGGGCTATCTAGGCCATGGCTGATATGGCAGCTACTGTTGCTCAACAGATAGCAACGATGGCTCAATAGAATCAACAGAACCAACAAAGAGCTGATCTTGCTGCTGATGCTAGAGGGTTAGTCGATTTTCGGCGTCATGATCCTCTACAGTTTCATGGGGATTGTGACCCGGAAAAGGCTGACCTTTGGATATAAGAGATAGAGAAGATTTTTGCTGTTCTGCACTACCCCAAGGGAGTGAAGGTGGATTATGCCACATTCCTGTTTCTGGGTGATGCAGAGTATTGTGGGGAGGAACCAGTCAACTGCTGGAAGCCAACAACCAAGAAATCACTTGGGGAGTATTTCGCACAAAGTTCTTGGACAAGTACTTTCCCCAAAGTGCCAGAACCAAAAAGGAGCAGGAATTTCTGAGGCTGCAGCAGAGGGACATGACTGTAGAGGAATATGCGGCGAAGTTTGAATCACTCGCCAAGTATTTCCGCTTTTTCCAAGCCCAACTTGATGAGGACTGGAAATGCGAGAGGTTTGAAGGCGGTCTGTGCTTCGTGATCAAGGAATCTGTACTACCACTGGAGATCCGTACCTTCCAAGCCTTGGTGGAAAAGTGCAGAAAAGTCGAGAAGTTGAGAAGAGGAAGGGAGAACAAGAGCACCGTGGGAGGACCGTCTAGGTCCAGAAACCCGAACCAATACCAGAACCAGAAAGGAAAGCAGTCCCAGAAGAAGCCGTATTCCCGACCCCAAGGGAATGGTCAAAAACAACAACCTTATCGTCCTATCGCTTCTGCTTACGGTGGGAGGAGTGGAAACGACCAAAACCAAGGCCAAGCCCTGAGATGTTTCAAATGTGGACAACCCGGACACCCAGCTGATAGCTGCGAGTTAAAAGGAGTTCTATGTTTCCAATACGCGAAGATAGGACATTTCACGAGGGAATGCCCTACACCAAAACCCGAGCTGACTGTCAACAATGTGCGGACTATTAGACCAACAGCGAGGGGAAGGGTTTATACCATGAATGGCGTTGATGCTTCCAAATATGATGATCTCATACAAGGTAGTTGCATCATAACTGGTAATCTCCTAACTGTACTATTTGATTCGGGTGCGACACATTTGTTTATCTCTTTGAATTGTGTGAGACTTTTGAACTTGCCTGTTTCGTCTTTGTCTTTTGATTTGATTGTCACAACTCCAACTGCTAAACCTGTTACTGTAAATACAATATGTTTAAACTGTCCTATTATTGTTCATGATAGGAACTTTCTTGTTGACTTAATATGTTTGCCTTTGACTCAATTGGATGTGATCCTAGGCATGGATTGGTTATCTTTCAACCATATCCTTTTAGACTGTGCACATAGAACTTTAGTTTTTCCTAACCCTAAGATTTCTTGATTTTTAACTGCCAACCAAGTAAGAGCTTCTTTGAAAGAAGGAGCTCAGGGATACATGCTTCTATCCTATTTAGAAATCGAGATGGATGTTGTCTTGAGCGATGTGCCAGTTGTGAAAGATTTTCCGAACGTTTTTCCAGAGGAAGTTCCAGGTTTGCCACCTGTGAGAGACATCGAGTTTTCGATCGATCTAGTTCTAGGATCCGGTGCGATCTCTATTGCTCCATATAGGATATCACATACGGAGTTAGCCGAGCTGAAGACCCAACTAGAGGATCTGATGTCTAAGCGGTTCGTGAGACCAAGTGTGTCCCCGTGGGGAGCACCAGTGTTGTTGGTGAAGAAGAAAGACAGGAGTTCAAGACTCTGCGTGGATTACCGTCAACTTAACAAGATAACGATCAAGAACAAGTATCTTCTACCCCGCATAGATGATTTGATGGATCAACTTCAGGGAGCCGCCATCTTTTCAAAGATGGACTTGAAATCTGGTTATCATCAGATTAGGGTGAAGAACGAGGATGTACTTAAGACTGCTTTCAGGACTCGTTATGTTCACTACGAGTATCTCGTGATGCCTTTTGGAGTGACGAACGCGCCTACTATCTTCATGGACTACATGAACCGGATTTTCCGTCCGTTTCTGGATCAGTTCGTCGTCGTGTTTATCGACGATATTCTCATCTACTCGAAGAATCCCGAGGAGCATGAGGAACACCGGCGACAAGTTTTATAGATCCTTCACAAGGAGAAGTTGTACGCAAAGCTGCCCAAGTGCGAATTTTTGCTGGATGAAGTCAAATTCTTGGGACACGTGATTATGAAGGAAGGGATTGTCGTTGATCCTACGAAAGTAGAAGCAGTACTTCTATGGGAGAGACCCAAGACTGTGACGAAAATTCGCAGTTTAGTTGGACTGGCTGGTTATTACAGAAGATTCATTGAAGGATTTTCGAAGATTGTTGCGCCGTTGACTCAACTTACAAGGAAGGACCAACCGTTTACGTGGACTGACAAATGTGAGGAAAGTTTCCATATGATGAAGGAACGTTTGACAACCTCACCAGTGTTAGTGTTACCTAAACCGGATGAACCGTACGAAGTGTACTGTGATGCCTTGCATCAGGGTTTAGGATATATGCTTATGCAACATCGGAAGGTTGTAGCGTATGCTTCGTGCCAGTTGAAGACTCATAAGAGGAATTATCTGACGCACGACCTTGAGTTAGCGACCGTGGTTTTTGCGTTGAAGATCTGGAGACACTACTTGTATGGATCCAAGTTCGATGTCTTCAGTGACCACAAGAGTCTGAAGTACCTGTTCGATCAGAAGGAACTGAACATGAGGCAGAGACGTTGGATGGAGTTTCTCAAAGACTACGACTTCACTTTGCTATACCACCCTGGGAAAGCAAATGTCAATGCAGACGCTCTGAGTAAGAAGACCCTGCACATCTTTGCTATGATGGTTAAAGAGCTAGACTTGAGCTAGACTTGGTAGAACAGCTTCGTGATCTCAACGTAGTTGTGGAAGTGAACAACGAGAAGATTAGCTTGGGAATGATCAAGGTATCTAGTGAAATGATGGAGACGATCCGCGAACAGCAAGCAACTGATGAGTAACTCTAAGAGAAGAGGGAGTTACTGGGACAACAAAGAGCTACAGAGTTCAGCTTGGGAACTGATGGCATCTTGAGATTCAATGGATGAGTTTGTGTACCGAGCAACCCGGAGATGAGGAAGATGATTCTAGAAGAGGGACATAAGAGCAAGCTGAGCATTCACCCTGGATCAACCAAAATGTACCAAGATCTGAAACAGAAGTTTTGGTGGCCAGGAATGAATAAGCAAGTAGCTGAGTATGTAGCATCATGTCTGACCTGTCAGAAAGCAAAGGTGGAACATCAAAGACCTGGAGGAATGCTTCAATCCTTGGATGTACCCGAATGGAAATGGGAGAGGATCTCAATGGATTTCGTGGTAGGATTACCAAGGACATCTAAGAGTTTTGACTCGATATGGGCGATCGTTGATAGGTTAACGAAGTCAGCACACATCTTACCTGTTAAGATCAACTACTCAGTGGAGAATTTAATTGAGCTGTATATCAGAGAAGTGATCAGACTACATGGAGTGCCGTCAAGCATAGTCTCTGATAGAGATCCAAAGTTTACGTCACTTTTTTGGCAAAGTCTACATCAAGCTTTACGAACAAAGTTGAGGCTAAGATCAGCCTATCACCCTCAGACTGATGGACAGACAGAGAGGATGATACATTCTTTAGAAGATTTACTGAGAGCTTGTGTTCTAGACCATAGTGGAAGTTGGGATGATTTGTTGCCTCTTATCGAATTCACATATAACAACATCTATCATTCTAGCATATGGATGGTGCCCTATGAAGCTTTGTATGAACGAAAGTGCCAGACACCGTTGTGTTGGTACTAGGATGGAGAGAATATGATTGTAGGCCCCGAACTTGTGCAACAAACAACGGAAAAGATTAAGCAAATCCGGGAAAAGATGAAGACGGCACAGAGCATACAAAAGAGCTACTCTGATAAAAGAAGACGACCCCTCGAGTTTTAAGAAGGTGAACACGTGTTCCTGAGAGTCACGCCCACGACTAGGGTAGGTAGAGCTATAAAGTCCAGAAAACTCACTCCCAAATTCATTGGACCCTACCAAATTCTTCGACATATTGGTCCATTAGCTTACCAGATTGCCTTACCACCTTTTCTGTCCAACATTCATAATGTTTTCCATGTCTCACAACTTCGAAAGTATATTCCTGATTCGTCCCATATAATCGAACCTGATATAGTACATTTACGAGAAAACTTGTCTTATGAGACATCGCCTGTGCAAGTCGTTGATAAGAGGGTCAAGCAACTTAGGGGCAAGCAAGTCCCCTTGGTCAAAGTTGTTTGGAATGAAGCAACTGGAGACATAATGTGGGAGATCGAGGACAAGATGAGATTACAGTATCCCGATCTTTTTCAAGGTACGCAATTTCGAGGACGAAATTTTTTTTTAGAGGGGTAGTAATGTAGCACCCCAATTTTCAAGTTTTCCCCAATTAAACAGTATTTATGAACTTGTATTTTATTGAAAGCTTTGGAGAGAAAAATAAAATATTATAAGACCATAATCATGCTCAACGATATCGTATGAAGCTATGGTCAAATTTTTGGGTCGGAAACTCATACGGAGCCTGGTCTGCGTTTTTCTTTGACAGTAGTGTTTTACTGCTATCAAGACCTTATTTTGACCCGTGAATGAGACACTTGTCTTAGAATCATGTTTTATACATTTTCGAAAAATAATATAATATATTATATTCGGCCGTATAGGGGAACCGGGAGAAGTTTGGAGTCGTAAAGGGATTCGACGAATCCCGCCAACGGATAATCTTGATGCCACATCAGGTCAAATCACTTGGGAGAGCATGCCAGAGTCGGCATGACGTTCGAAAATATCGAGACGCGAAATGACCAAAATACCCCTAACTTAACCTTTTTTCACTTTTACCATTTTACCCTTGAAGCAAATCACCATTTTACCCTTAAGTGTTTTGTCTTAAGGCTGAACAGCCCCATTCCAGCCCCTCATTCATGCACAAGAATAGCCCCACTAGAGCTCAAAACTTCTTCCTCCTTGAGCAAAGCCACCATTGTTTCTTGAGAAAAACCTTGAAATCTTTGAAGAAAATCTTGAATCTTTGATCAATCTTCATCTATTCTTAGGTAAGATCATTTCTATGATATCCTAGCTTCTTGAATCTCTTTCAATCTCAAGATCAAATTTTGTTTTCATGAAAATCAAGGTTAAGATCCAAAACTTAAAAAATTCATAGGAAATTGTAGAAAAATCCTTTTAATGGGAAACCAATTTCTTTGAGCTCACTTCATCATTCTCTACCTAAACCCAAGAGTTTATAATAAAGCTCTCCTCCTAGCTTAATTTCCCCAAAGTGGCCGAACCCTAACAATGATGATGAATAGTTTTTTGTTCAAATTTTTGATTTCTAACTCTTGATTTCATCCTTGACTTTCCTATTTTCTTTGAATCCAAGTGATGGAAAAACAAATCATTTTCTAACCCCTTTTTCCCAAAATGGCCGAGACCTTCTTTTGTGAGAACCATGAGTTTTGTTTCATATTTTTGATTCATAGAACTTGTGTTAGTGTTAACTAAGCTTATGAACCAACCATCCAAAAGTTTTGAACCAAATGTGATCCCTAACCCTTTTTAGCAAAAGTGGCCAAACCATGGACTTTTTAGGCGAAAGAAAATTTATGTTTTGATGTTGTATATTGATGTTGAGTGTCATTTGAATTGTATTGTGTTTGATTGTTTTAGGCGACACGGACTAAACTGGAGCCGGAACCGAGAACCGTTCGAGTTTGGATTATGCGACTTAGAGAGGTAAAGGGAGGTATTTCATTGAGTTTGGTAGCTCCATAGTGCTTGTTTGATATATGTGTTATGGTGATTGGATTGATGATTTGGAGATAAGTTTGAATGAGTTATGAAGTTGTTTTACTTAATGAAACATATTTGCATATTGAAAAATGATTTGTGGCATTGATGCTTTGGATGATATTATGTTATGATTATGGGCTGTTTGATATATATATATATATATATATATATATATATATATATATATATCCTGGATGAGCATAGGACTGGCTATATCTCGATAATTAATTAAAAATACTCGAAAATTGAAAACGAAGTTTTGAAAATCGTGTTTGAAAACAAAAATGTATTTTTGGAAAAACGTGTTGCTTTTCAAGAAGAGTAGTCCTTCCTTTTCGAAAAAGTTATATTCTTTTAAAAAGGAAAAAGTGGTTTCTTGGAAAGTCGTGCAAAAAGTGGTTTGTTTCAGAAAAACGTTTTAAAAAGACGTGAAACCTTAGAAAACGGTCTTTGTTTAAGAAAAAGTGTTTTTCCCGGAAATTGTTCTCTTTCAAAAGAATTGTTTTATTTCAAGGAAAGGAAATTGAGTTTTGTTTTCCAAAGTTGTTTTGAGAAAATAAAACCAAAAGGAAAAATGATAGATCTTTTTAGTTGAACCCAAACCTGGTGACTGAGACGTCGGACTAGTGTTTTGTGGATTGAGCACTCGGACTTCGTGTCCTATGTTTTTTATTTGAACGGGCGTAGTGTCCTTTAAAACGATTCGTGGGCTTTATGTCTCAACAAATGAAAGAATGAACGAAAAAGAAAACAGAAAACCTTCTTTGTACATGGATGAACCGGTAGACGTGCCATTTGAAATTGAGCTACAACTTACGTAGTTGAGAATTCAGCCAGTTAGGACCACTAGGTCTATAGGGACATTCTGTGTTCGAGACTCCACAAGTGGCCGATGGCGTAGCGACCCCTAGCCATAGTAAATCGGCTTCCAAACACGAATGAACTCAATCAGAGACTGGAGCATTTAGGATATGGTTATGATGTGGTACCCTGGAATAATTGGAGTTTGGACCTAAATTGAAAGGCCGACTCATGAGTACAACTGTGTTATGGGTGTTACTGCGGCTTATCGCTCGATGAAGGGAAGTTAGAATCTCCGGAGTACATAAATTAGAAAGATGATATTGAAGTCTCATGCATTGTTATAACTCATGATAGTGTTTGAGATGTTATATTGTGTTATATAAATAATTGTTCCGATAACTGTATTTATCCGTGGATGTTTATACTGCTATTTGTTGCCTGTGCGTTTATCGTGATAAACTTTTATATGAGTATCTCATATTTGCCTATACATGTTGGACACCCTATTGTGTTTTTGGAACACATGTACAGATGTTAATCGTAGGTCCCCACGGACATGTGAGGACTTGGACGACGGAGCCTTTTGAAGAAGCTGACTCGGGGTTACACCCCAATGGCTACTTTTAGCCGACTAGCTTAGGAGTCCTTTTTTTTGTATACTCTTATATTATTTTGCTGCACGTATATGGAATTTATGTTCTCAAGTCTGTAATATGTTATATGTTAGACCTAGATTTATGTTATGATTATGTCGTATGGATCTTAATTATTAATGCGTGTTATGGAGTTTATTCTTTTGTCTTGAGTTTGAATTGCCTATGCATGTAGAAAATTTTTAAGAACCACATTTTTGAACATAGCTATTTAATTATATTATTTTCTGAAAGCAACCAGCATTTTACTTTCCTGATATTTTCCGCATTTTGAGTTCGAGTACGTAGCACCCGAGCGGAGTGTTACAACATCCAAGGACCTCCAAAAAGAAACTCTCAAGGCTCACCAGTACTATCCCCAACCCACTCTCAACATACATCAAAACCTTTCCACACAATCCTAGAGACGCACTGGCTGGCTCTCACCCTCAGTGGTGAGGATGCCCTGAGCTACCCAGTCCTTCTCCATCAGTGCGGCTGTAAACATGCATAGGCTCATACTCGGATGAAGAACTCGACACTACGATCCTACGCCTCTGAGCTGCCCTCAGGTACCTCTCCGTACTCCTGCGCTGGCCTCTATGGACAAAGCATCTCCTGCTTGATACTACAAAAGACTAGGGTGCCACCCACAAGTAGTCTCGCTCTCTCTGCTTCGGAGGGTGCCACATCCGAGGGAAGGGAGGAAACTTGTGCACACGATAAGGTCCTATGATGTCCACATATGGTGGTGTGCCGCTCCGAAAGATCAAGTTGACAGGTCCAGTGTAGACGGCAAAAATGGTCGAGGGGTCTACCTGCCATCCCCTCTCATCATGGTAGACTATGTCAATGTCCCCCAGCACCGGCATTCGCGGTGCCCCCGTGATAAACTGGTGAAGCCTCGTGTCCATCCTGATCCTCCGCCAACTATTCATCTGTTCACAAAACCGAATGTACACATACAAAGAAATACAGGAAGATAAGATATACAACACATCCATAACAGGGATGATGCAATGCAGAATATATAGCAAACACAATCATCTCTCAACATCATGACACCACGGTCGTTCCCTAACAAGATGTACATATACTCCTTCAATGCATGCCGGCCGGTACTAAACACCCTATTAAGGGCAACACCACATCCGCATATCGGACAACAAGTTGGTTCGTTTCGGTAATCCGTTCCGCTCGCCGTGACCCATAAGAGTGCATTACGGCTCAACTGTCCCAGACAAAGAGGGTTAATTAGGCCTCCTCGGAAGATCCACCGGCAACTGGAAAGACTCAGGGCTCTCGTCGGGATAAACATACTTAGCCAGGACCACCACAACACGATAGGCTCTACCATACCGGTCTCATGTGGGTACACCGGTGTCCAGTATATCCCCAATGTCTCTCAGACCTTCCCCTCCGTTTTCCGTACCGGCACTCGGTGCACCAACCACGTATGCCTCACAGCATACGGCTCGCCACTTAGCATCAAATTCATATGCTATGTATGTCATCCATCACTCTTGAGGTGATATCACAACACATGCAAACTTGCTCTTAGCAACATGAGCTCCAAGCCCCATAGGTACACATACGAGCTCCAAGCTCCACTTGCACACATATGAGCTCCAAGCTCCCATCATGGCCTTAAGAGCTCCAAGCTCCACTATACCTCAAATCTCAATTATCAGCTCAAACATCCACCATGGGGTCAAAGCCCAAATCATGCTAAACCTCCGAATCTCGTACATACACGCATTTCCAGATATAATACAATAGTTTATCATTTATCGACATGCTCCATAAAGCAATAAACAGCATACATACCAACGTACCATTATCATCAACATATCATGTACCTCTTGTAAATACCAAACATCATATATCAACACAAAGCACATTTTATCATGCATCACAAATCTGCTAACCTACAGTATCAAATATAACGGTGATAGCCCAGAGTAGGCTAAACCTAGGGTTTAGGTACTTTGTCAAGGCTCAACCTCACATAGGGTTTAGGGTTCCCCTATACACATAAAACATACAATACAGCTATATGAACTACTCTTGCCTCCCCGACGTGTGTAACTCTTTCTCCCCACCCAATAGCGAATATGGTTATAATCACGAACGCAACGAGCACTCCTTTGCTCCTCTCCTAGCATCACAGTCGCAGACCACTTGCTCTAACGGGTTCCGCAGGCAACTTCCAAACTTGCCCTAATCACGGAAATAACACGTAGACTATAACATTAACCCTAATACGAAGTTAAAATCGTGAAAAGAAGCTTAAACCAAAAGAGAACATTTTATAGGTACAATGTAGGTAGATACGAAACCTCACCTTACCCTCGCCAAATCACAAAAGCAAACCAGTAGAATCGGAGTAGGAGTCGCACTGATCACGAAAACACAATCGGAATTGGAATCGGGCTAACGAATGGATCACAAACCTAAGATCAAAGCTTCAACCTGTTTCTGCTCTCTGTCTCAAGCTCTCTCTGTATGTGTGAAGAGTGAAAACTCTTCTCGCGGTGAAAATGAAGAACTATATATAGGAAAAGTTTCTACTGTCCACGCTTTAGCGTTAGAATTCTCCACGCTTTAGCGTTCCAGCACTTGAGCGTTGGCTTTTCCCACGTTTGAGCATTGACGTTTCCTCGCCGCCAAGGCACCGCCCATCACGACCAGCCGTGACGCGTAACCGACACGTGTCACTTTACGTCCCATCACTTCCAGGCACTAGTCAGAGGGTCCATGCTTGAGCGTCCAATGCTCTCCATGCTAGAGCGTTAGCACGCTCGAGCGTTACACTAGTCCACGCTTGAGCGTTCTGCTCTTGATCCCTTTTCCTTCATCCTTCTCTCATCCAATTCATTCCTACTCTCAACATACTCTCTAAACACACTTCCAAGCCATGATAAAGATTATCAATAATCATATACATACTCAATCTAGACCATCTTTCTCAATTAAGGTTTCCGAAAACTGGGATGTTACATTACCAGCTCCCTTAATAAGAATTTCTTCCTTTAAATTCCTCGTTCATACCTATAAACCAGGCTGGGTACTGTTGGCGCATCTGAGCGTCTCTTTCCCATGTTGAATCTCCAGTCATCGGGTCCCATACCACTCTCACCAAAGGAATCTGCTTACCGCGAAGCTCCTTGATCCTTCTATCCACTATCCGAGCAGGTAAAGCCTTGTATTCAAGGTTCTCTTTTAACGGGATTGATTCCGGCTCTAACACATGCGATGGATCAGAATAGTACTTTCTAAGCTGGGATACATGAAAAACATCATGAAGTTTTGACAAGTTAGGTGGTAAGGCTATCTGGTAAGCTACTGGACCAATTTGGCGAAGAATTTGAAATGGTCCTATAAATCTGGGTGTAAGCTTTCTGGATTGAATTGCCCTGCCAATACCAGTCCTTGGAGTAACTCTTATAAATACATGATCACCCTTCTGGAATTCTAAAGGTCTCCTCCGCTTGTCAGCATAACTCTTCTGCCTATCTTTTGCGGCTTTCATCTTTTCCCGGATCAACTTAGCTTGTTCCGCTGTCTGTTGTACCAACTCAGGGCCTAACAACTGATTTTCTCCAGTTTCATAACAACACAACTGAGTCGTACACTTTCTCCCATACAAAGCTTCATACAGTGCCATCCCAATACTTGAGTGATAACTGTTGTTGTAGGTAAACTCAATCAGAGGAAGAAAATCGTCCCAACTTCCCGTGTGTTCCAACACACACGCTCTTAGCAAATCTTCCAACGATTGAATCGTCCGTTCTGACTGACCATCTGTTTGGGGATGATAAGCAGAACTCAACCTTAACTTAGTTCCCAACGCTCCGTTTAAGCTTTTCCGAAACCTCGAAGTAAACCTCGAGTCTCGGTCCAAGATAATACTCGAAGGCACACCATGCAGACGTACCACCTCTCTGATGTAAATCTGAGTCAGCCTCTCCAGAGAATAATTCTGGTTGATAGGTAAGAAATGAGGACATTTCGTCAACCTATGTATGATGACGCAAATTGCATCACACTTCTTCTGAGTTCTTGGCAACCCAGAAACAAAGTCCATTGCAATACTATCCCACTTCCATTCGGGAACATCCAACGATTACAACAATCCTGCTGGCTTCTGGTGTTCAACCTTCACCTTTTGACACACCAAAAAGGATAGGACATAAGCGGCCACTTCTTTCTTCATCCCTGGCCACCAGAATAACTTCTTTAGGTCCTGATACATCTTAGTAGCCCCTGAGTGAAAGTTCAACTTGCTCTTGTGTGCTTCTTCTAAAATCATATTCTTAACTTCACTATCCTCAGGCACACAGATTTTGTCGCCAAACCTGATGAGGCCATCCGATCCTCTCTTAAACTCAAACGTCTCACCTTCTTAAGGTACTCATCCTCAGCTTGCCTTTTCCAAAGCAAAGTCAAGAAATCGCTAGTAACCTCGATCATTCCAAGATTCATCTTATCCTCAATGATTTCCACGTCCAGATTCAAATCTCTAAATTGCTCTAACAAGTCAAGCTCTCGTACCATCATTGCAGATATGTGTAGGGACTTCCTACTGAGCGCATCTGCTATGGCATTCGCCTTGCCTGGATGGTATTGCAGGTCGAATTCATAATCCTTTATGAATTCCATCTAGCTCCTCTACCTCATGTTCAAATCCTTCTGGTCGAACAAATACTTTAGGCTCTTATGGTCGCTAAATATGCTAAGTTAAGCACCATACAGATAATGTCTCCATATCTTCAATGCAAATACTATTGCAGCTAGCTCCAGATCATGAGGACACAACCCAATCCTTGATATGACACATCACAATACACGTCAAAACGTCCTAACGGATTTGGCAGAACCAACACCAGTGACGTGGTCAACCGACGCTTCAGCTCCGAGAAACTTTGCTCATAAGTTTCCATCCACTCAAACGCCTTCCCTTTTCTCGTCAATTGCATCATAGGCAACGCAATCTTAGAGAATCCTTTGATAAACCGCCTGTAGTAGCCTGCCAAACCAAGAAAACTGCGAACCTCGCTCACAAACTTCAGGCTTTCCCGCTTAACTACCCCTTCAACCTTAGCAGGATCCACCATGATTCCATCCTTGTTGATCACGTGTCCTAGAAACTGTACTTCCTCTAGCCAAAATTCACACTTTGATAGCTTTGCATATAACTGCCTATCCTTCAGCACCTATAGCACCACTCGAAGATGCTCTTGATGTTCCTCTTTACTGGGAGAGTAAATAAGGATGTCATCGATAAACACGACAACAAACTTGTCTAGGAACGGTCGGAATATCCTGTTCATATAGTCCATGAACAGCCAGAGCATTAGTCACATTGAACGGCATAACCAAGTACTCGTAATGCCCATACCGACTTCGAAAAGCAGTCTTCGGTATATCCTCCTTCCTCACTCTTATTTGATGATAACTAGATCGCAGATCGATCTTGGAAAACACAGTTGCTCCCCTCAACTGATCCATGGAATCATCTATCCTCGACAACAGATACCTATTCTTTATTGTTATTTGGTTGACGATAGTCCACATATAACCTTGAATTCCCAACCTTCTTCTTGACGAATAGTATCGGAGCTCCCCATGGCGACACACTAGGTCTGATGAATTCCTTGCCTAGCATCTCATGCTACTGTTTCTTCAACTCCGCCAACTCTGTTGAAGACATTCGATAAGGTGTTATCGAAATAGGTCCAGTTCCTGGTACAAGGTCTATGGTAAACTCGATCTCCCTTTCCGGTGGCAACCTTGGAACATCGTCCGGAAATGCCTCCGAAAATTCCCGCACAAATCGGGAGCGCTTTCACGTTCGGAGTTTCCTTCGCTTCCAAGGAGAACAACACCACACACTCTCCAGATCATATACCCTTCGGAGTACCTTCATTCGTAGGCGTCAATCCAGATTGCTCAGAGAAACAAAGAGTCTTATTTGAACAGTCCAGTATCACATGGTTAGCCGAAAGCCAATCCATGCCTAAAATAAAATCAATCTGCTGCATAGGCAGACAAACCAGGTCAACAATGAAATGTCTGTTTTCTATTATGATAGGGCATTTCAAACACACAAACAGGATAGTCAATGAATCACCAATGGGTGTGGAAACAGTAAGGTCATATGGTAAAGATGAAACTGGTAACCCTAAATGATCCATGCACTCCATAGAAATAAACGAATGAGTAGCTGTCGAATCAAACAGCACAGATAAGAGTTTGCCTGAAACTAAACACTTACCTTGAATCCGATTTGGGCATCGAGAGGATTCAGTTCCCCTCACGGCAAACACCCTTCCCGTGGCTTGTGGTCTTAGCCTGTCTAGTCACACCAGTTGGTCGTGCACTCCCTTGCCTGTAGTCCTTAGCCATATGTCCTTGCCTTCCACATGTATAGCAAGTTATGGTCCTCCGAGGCGCTTGACTTCTGCAGTCTCGAGCCATGTGTGGTCTCCACACATGAAACATCCTTGCAACCCCTGAGTTGCGCTTGGTCTTTGACTTCCAGCCTCTCCAGCCCTCTGTGCTGATCTTTGATATGGCCCACGGCCACTCTGAAATCTTCCGCCTCTGCCTCTCTGGTTACTGCGAATAGGTCCTCCCCTCCTCATCGCCATCTGTCCTTCTTTTGATGTTCTCAATTACCGAACACCGATCCAACATGTCAGGGAACACGGTAATCTCCAACGGTACTATAGCCTTCTGAATCTCATATTTCAAACCATCCTCAAACCTGTGGCACATCCACTCCTCATCTGGGTACCGCTTATAAAACTCTGAGAATTTAAGCAGTGCCTCAAACCTTGCTGCATATTCCCCGATTGTCATGTTACCTTGCATCAAACTCTGGAACTCCTTGTCCTTTTCCCTCCTGGTCATCCGAGGAAACGTACATCTACTTATCATTCATACAAGCACTACAAGAATCGATCGCATTCATTCTACCCCTCTAGACATAGTCGTAATCCTTTGCAGAGACGACAAACTTTCAACTTCCTAAAACCTCACAGTCTTGTTCCCCGACTTCCACAGTCCAGGTAGGACCAAACTGTTCTGATATCACCAGTGCAATAAACATGTTTAACATCGGTTAAAAATATCATTCTAAATCGGTTATGGAACCGATGTAGAAACAGATGATGTAGAATGTAAGACCTTTTAACATCGGTTTTTAACCGATGTTGAAAGTTAACTTTCAACATCGGTTATAAACAAAACCGATTTTGAAAGTTCTCATTCAACAGATTAATAATTATTGAAAAAGATCTTTTAACATCGGTTATAATATAGAACCGATGTTGAAAGTTAAAAGTCAACATCGGTTTGGTAGTGTAACCGATGTTGAAAGTATATTGTCACATCGGTTGTAACTCAGAACCGATTGAAATTGATATTTCAACATCGGTTCTCTATTGTAACCGATGTTGATAGTCCATTTTTTTTTTTAATACTTTGTTTTAAACCAGTGACAATCCTTAACCCTGTTTCATATATGTACAACCAGAACAATCCCAGCCAAAATAGAATCCCAACAATAACAGAATCCAAATCACTATATATACTAAGTAATAAGCCAAACTATACTTTATTGATTATGCAAAAGTCAGCTTTTGATTCAACAAACTCAACTAATTATATAATGTAATAAATTCAAACTAATTAATTAAATTAATACATAACAAAGAAACAACAAAGAAATATAACAAATTAAACAAATTAAAGAAATAAAATGTCATCCATATATAAATTAATGTTCAGAAGTCATCTCAAGAAAGAAGTTTGCCCAACGCTCCTTGATGTCCTTAATGTCCTCTTCAGAAAATGCTTCCGGATTGTCGAAAATCTGCACATTAATTATAACTAATCAACTATAACTATACATAATTAATCTATAACTATTTACAAATGTTATTAGTTAATTACCTCCTTCCATCGATCTGTAATACTCGCGGAGACAATGTTGAACATCCACTTCATGACATAATATCCGCACTCCCAGCCGCCACGTTGCCTATGACACTACAAATGAATACACAATTTGAATATATAATGAGTAAAAACATAATAGTAACTATTTTACACTGCAATTGAATCTCGGGTACTAATGAATAAACTACTTACATTAGGGTAAATCCACCTAATAGGCCTAGGCCTACCACCATCCAAAACACGACTTGCGTTCATAGCTCTATCATAATTAAGAAAATATGAATTTAAAGTATGTTATATATTTCAGAGTAATTAATAAAGCAAATGTAGTACAAATTAAATTAATTAAAAGCTTACGTTTCAACAATAAGCTTGATTTCTTTTGTCGGCTTCCTTCCCAACGAACAAAAGAAGACCACAACACTCATACCACGACAAATGATCAATAATTGCCAATGTTTACTGCATTTGGAAACAGTTAGAGACAAGTCACAGATAATGATAAATCACTAGTAAAACTTGTACTTACAGATGGAGGTAAGGTGCTAGGTAGAACTGTTTTTTGCCTTCATCAAGCACACGTCGCATGTACGCAGTAATCTCATCTGACCTAAGTGTCTCACCCTGAATTAGTTGAGGGTCAAGGAATCCATAAAGATGGAGGTTACCCCTATCAATACACAGGCGATGCAGATACCTAAGATATTGAAATAAATATTAGTTATAATAGTTAAAAACTTAATTAGTTAACTTACAAATTAATTAGTTGAAATAACATAACTTACGTGCACCATAATGAGACAACTGTCATGCAAAGCATTTCACTATCAATGCATATCTCCATAATGTCCCTCTGGGGGATATAGAAAGTGTCGGGCTTGCCATCGTGTTCCAAATTTATAAAAGCGGACTCCTTCCCAAGTTTCACGGCAGCTAATGCGAGACGTTCCAGAGCATCAAGTTCAACATCCTTGTCAATACCCTAAACAGCAAATATAGAACATTAGTAAACACGGTTAGGTTATTTCAATTGTAAATAAAAAAAAAACTTAACTTATTGAATGATTATATGAATACCTTCGATGAACCAGACGCCACAAGTTTTCTCGGATCCGACCTAGGCCTTTTGGGTCGATGATCTTTTCCATCATCCTAAACAATAGAGGTAAAGCATTAGTACACAAGTAAACACAATTAAGTTATTTCAATTGTAAATATAGAAAAACATATGTAAGTGAACAATTACATGAATACCTTGGCTGAAACAAAAAACCTCACAAGTCTTCTCGGCCAAGGGATGAAATTACCGGGGGCCTGGCCAACTGTAATAACCTCCTCAGTGGGCACAGGGACTAGAGCATCAACATCTAGAACATCTTCCACCACCACCCTCACATGATCATCCTCTAATGTCTGGTGGTGTAAGGTATTTCCCAAGTTGTGTACCCTCCCAAATGCCACTACCCGGCGATCATGATGATCATCAACATACAACTCACATTGATCGTCCTCCTTATCAGGCTGATGTGAATGATCACATGAACCCATAGTGCTCACAGGTACAGACGGTTGGGCACTTGTGTTTTGCTGGGAAAAACCCATAGATGCCAACTCTGAGAGAAGATCTCGTTTTATTTCTTCTCGAAGCTGCGCCTTGATGGACTCAATATCATCCCTCTTCCGATGATGTGAAGATGGCCCATGGTATTGGGTAATGCCAACACCCCATCCAACACCAAGGACACGGCCTGGGTGGTCCTCTTTACCAATCGCAACAGCCAAGACATCTTTGCGTCCAGTAGACACAAAGGTTCCTTGTGTGCTTTGTTCGTCCAAGGAATCCTACAACATACAATTGTCACATTAATTTGTGTAAGATGATGGATAAGCATGTTACAATTACAATTAGAATTGAATATATACTTACAATCTTTTCGGCAACAAGACGTGCCTCCTCAGATGTATATTGTCCCGATGGTCCTTGTCGGGCTCTCTTCCATGTATGGTGGCGTGGGGGTGGAGGTGGATCAACAACTTCTGGAGGTGGATCAGCCGTAGGATCAGCTTGGGATGCTTGTTCCAAAAGTTGTTTCTTCTTCTCTTCAATCATCTTCCTCCTCAGCTTTTTATATCCCCCACGAGACAAACGATGGGGGTAGAGATTCTTACTCTGGATCTCCTGCGCCTTTTTCCTTTTCTCCTAATATAAATAACATCAACTGAATTCAGTATATTAATAAAATCAATTTGGTTGGTAAAGTTAAACAATATAACTCAAGTTAACCTGAAAGGCGGGATCCAATCGGATCTGAACAAATCTATCCCATGTCTCTTGATCAAGGAACGGGTACATCTCAAGTGGAGATTTGTCTGCACGCCCATGTATGTATTTCCCGCTTAGTTGTGTTTTAAATGCTCTCCAACGCTCACCCGCATACGAAATCCATTTTTTCTTCATACGCTCGGTATCCGGCACTTCAAAGGTGAGCTATATTTACAAAACAGAATGGAGAAATTAGTGTATATGAAAATAATATGGTGAAATAAAATATATACAACCAAAGAGGGTAAAAGTAAAATACCATGATACTATCCCATATCTGATCCTTCACGTTCGTCGGTACATGGTCCCAATCCTCAATAAGTATACTAGCCTTGCTTTTGGCAAGGACGGCCACAAAACTCTTAAACTGATCTTCCATTGGCCCTATAGGTAAGCAATCTCCATCAAACTCAACCCTCAACCTTTGATTACCACTACGGTTGATGGCCAATTTTTTTAATCGTGTGGCGCGTCTACCTTTTTTTCCTGTCAATGGGGTATCCGACCCGCTGCGTGTAGGAGGGATGCCCGAGGGATCTGCCATGTATGCCTGTTTATACAAAAAATAATAAACTATGTCAGTAAAGATGGATAAATAACAAATATCACTTTAAACATAACTTACACAATAACTTAACATATAAATATCAAATTAAATAACAAAAAAAACTTAACTTATATTTATCAAGATAAACATAACTTAACTAATAAATATAACTTTAAACATAACTTACACCATGGTCAAGTAGTAATGTTCTCCCATATCCCTTCATGATGATCATCACGAATGGCATGTACATCGTCCGCTTCATTTTCCTCATTGAAAGTAGGCATCCGTGTTGAGAAAGAAGGAGTATCGGAAATATCGAGAGTTGAATCTTGATTTTCCTCACTACCATTATGCATGTTTTTTCCTTGGAGAACCACCGACCACCTTTTGTTAGAAGGATCATGGATATAAAACACTTGTCTTGCTTGGAAAGCCATGATAAAAGGCTCTTCTGTATGACCTACCTTGTCAAGGTCTACCAATGTAAATCCTAACTCATCGGTTTGTACACCACTGTTACTGTCAACCCACTTACATTTAAAAACAGGTACTCTAAATTTAGTGTAATCGACCTCCCAAATCTCTTCAATGACTCCAAAGTAAGATATGGATGCCATAACGGGGTTTGTATCTTTTGAACTAGAGAAGTGCATAGACTCGGCTACAATCATAACCCCACTGTTTTGCATGGTACTCTTGTCATCCTGGGACTTTGTATAGAAGGAAAACTTATTGATATCGTATCCACTCCAACATATGACATCAAAGTTAGGCCCGTGTGCTAACCATTTTAATGTATCAGAAGCAGTATTATCCTCCGCAATTTGATCTTTAAACCAGTTTAAGAAAGTCTTATTATGCTTGTTCAACAACCATTTTTCGTTCATTCGAGGGTAATTTTGCTTGACAATGGTTTTGTGATCACATAAGTAAGGATTAACCTCATCGGTGTTATTCAATATATACAAATGTGCTTGAAGCACTTCCTCTCGACCCATGCTCTTAACAGTAATACCTCGTGTACCCTTACCATCACATCTTCCCTCATGACGAGACTTAGGAAGCCCTACAGGTTCCGCTTCTGACATGTAGTCTGTACAAAACTTAATAGCTTCTTCTGCAACATACCTTTCAACAATAGATGCTTCAGGACGGTGTGGATTCTTCACATACCCTTTTAGTATCTTCATGTATCGCTCAACTGGGTACATCCACCTTAAATGAACGGGGCCACACAATCTAATCTCCCTCACTAGATGAACAATTAAATGAACCATGATGTCAAAAAATGAAGGAGGAAAATACATCTCCAACTGACACAAGATAATAGCAGCCTCAGTTTCCAACTCATCCAGTTTTTGAAGGTCAATGACTTTGCTACATATAGCATTGAAGAATAAGCACAACCTTGTTATGGCATGTCTCACTTTTTTAGGCAAGATGTCACGAATAGCCACTGGTAGTAGTTGTTGCATCAAGACATGGCAATCATGAGACTTTAAACCAACTAATTTGAGATCTTTCATTGAGACAAGCCTCTTAACATTTGAAGAGTAACCCTGTGGCACTTTGACGCCCCGCAGACACTCACAAAAACTTTTTTTCTCTTTTTTTGATAAAGTATGACATGCTGGGGGCAAATAAGTCCGCTTAACCCCTACTGATTGTGGAGCTAACTGCTCTCGTATGCCCATCGCAACTTGATCTAAACGAGCATTGACACCATCCTTTGTCTTGCCTTGAATGTTAAGAAGCGTCCCGACTACACTATCACACACATTTTTCTCCACATGCATCACATCAATACAATGTCTTACATCAAGTTTGCACCAGTATGGAAGATCAAAGAAGATCGACCGCTTCTTCCATATGTTTTTCTCAGTAGCCTTCTTATGGGTCTTTCCAAAGATAATATCCATGTCCTTAACCCGTTGATAAACTTGATCTCCGGTTAAGGCCGTCGGAGCAATTTCATTCTCCTGGCATCCATTAAAAGCTTTTCTCAATCTACGATACGGGTGATCAGGTGTGAGAAATCTTCGATGCCCAAGGTAAACTGTCTTCCTTCCATGTTGTAGTTGATGGTAGCATGTGCCTTCTTCACATACAGGGCATGCTTTATGGCCCTTAACACTATATCCGGACAAGTTCCCGTATGCTGGAAAGTCATTGATGGTGCAAAATAACATGGCACGCATCTTGAAAGTCTCATTGCAATACCCGTCAAACAGATCAACGCCTTCCACCCACAGCTTTCTCAAGTCTTCAATCAAGGGACTTAGATAAACATCTAAGTCATTTCCTGGTTGTTTTGGGCCCGAAATCATCATAGATAACATAATGTATTTGCGCTTCATGCACAACCAAGGAGGTAGGTTATAAATTACCAGGAGAACAGGCCATGAACTATGAATACTACTTAAGGTGCCATACGGATTCATGCCATCGGTAGCAAGTCCAAGCCTAAGGTTTCTTTTCTCATTGGCGAAATCCGGAAATAAACTATCAATTCTCTTCCATTGCAAAGAATCAGCCGGATGGCGAAGCTGTCCATCACATTTTCTCTCATCTGCATGCCACCTAATGTTTTTTGCGTCATTTACATTAGCGAACAATCGCTTGAACCTTGGAATGCATGGAAGATACCATAACACCTTCGCAGGAGGACCCTTTGTGATCACATCACAATTTGAATCACCATCGTTCACTTTGTAGCGTGATACCCCACACCTTGGACACTCGTGCATCTTTTCAAAGTCATTCCTATACAATATGCAATCATTAGGACATGCATGTATTTTCTTATACTCCATACCCATCGGACACAATATCTTCTTCGCCTCATAGTTACGGTTCGGCAATGTGTTACCTTCTGGAAGCATCTCTTTCAACAACTCAAGCAATTCGGTGAAGCTTTTATCACTCCACCCATTTCTCGCCTTCACAACTACCAATCTTAACACCGCTGACAACCGTGTGAAATTAGAGCACCCAGGATACAAAGGCTTATCTGCATCACTGCACAAAGTATCATACACATTTGCTCGTTGAAATGACTCTTGTCCAATATCGCGGATCATGTCCTCTAGTCGATCGTCCATATCTACGTCATCAACCTCCTCTCTTTGGGACACACTTGGTTTGTCTAACAATTCACCATGCCATATCCATCTTGTATAACTCTTACATATCCCTTCACAAATAAGATGCTCTCGTATTTTCTCAGCTTCCAGTCGTCTCTCATTCAAACAATTAACACAAGGACAATAAAACCTTCCATTACTATCGGGAACATTTCTTTTAGCAAATTCTAAAAACTCTTCCACTCCATTCTCATACTCATGACTTGTGCGTCTAGCATCGATCCAATTACGATCCATAACTACAACAACACCAACTTCACTTAGTCCAAGATCTTCAACTCCTTTTTATCACAGGGTATGGCCCTATCCCATTCGAGAAGAAACTTCTTCAACACTCAGTTAACAATTAGTCCTTAACTTTCATGCCCATACTTAACGAAATTTCGGCAGCATTTCCCATTGGTCTCCGACGTACACGACTTGACCGCGGTGACATCCACCGCGACAAAGTGTGCACCCGGAGAACAAAAGGAAATGCAGCAGACAGAAATTTCTTCAAGTATAAGATATGAGAATTAAGGAATAAGTATTAACCAAATGAAGAATAAGTTTTTCCCCAAACTGTCCAACTTGGACAATTCAAGATTCAATACAATGAGTAGTACCTTAATAAAGTACACATATGCTCATTAATATTGAATCTCAAACGGGAAACTAAGGTTTTGCTAATTTATTAACACTAAAAGATAATCCAACAGTCCAATTAATCCCTAAGTTAAAGCAGCAAATAGTAAAACTAATACATTAATACTTTTTCTCTTCCTTTCTCCTTTTAATTTCATAAGAAAATCTAATCAGAAGGAGAAGTGTTTTTCTTCATTAGAATGTCACGTATGGATTTCCTGCCAAGTTACATGCGATATTGTAAAACTAATCAAGTTACATGCCATATGCATACTGTAAAACTAATCAAGTTACATAGCAAAACCAAAGTAACAGGTAGCAGACAACAACAAAAATGTAGAGAGAAAGAAAGAGAACTGTATGGAAGTTTCACTCAGTTTACTAAGCAGACCACTGCATGGAAACACTCATATAAATGTCATGAGCAAGACTGGAAACGACTCCATATGACATGAGCACACTAACAGAGTGAAGCATTGGGTTCAACAGAATAGAATGGGGAAGCAATTAATAATCAAAATAAGGATATTAGATACGTACCTTCAAATTTTCCTCAGGTTAGGGAATATCAAGAATGGATTCAGATCTTCTTCAGGTGGCTTTTCTGGAGTAGCAACAGGTGCTGCCTTGTCCTAAGTAGAATTGAAAATAAACTATAAGCCAAAAACGAAATGAAAAAATAAAGCCATTACGAATAAACTATAATATCATAAAACCTAAAGCCAAAAACGAAAAAATAAATGTAAACAAACTCACCTCAGAGGTGAAGCCGTGGGCAAAGTTTGGTACAAAGGTTCAGAGGAGAGGGTGAAGGATGAAGGAGAAGGAGCAAACGAGAGAGAGGTGATGAAGGATGAAGGATGAAGGAGCCGTGGGCAGTGTATCAGCGATGAAGGAGCAGCAACGAAATGTGAGGAGAAGGAGAAGGATGGTGCTAGGTTACGGTGGTGAAGGATGAAGGAGAAGGAGCAAACGAGAGAGAGGGCAAACAGTGAGGAGGGAAAGATATGAAAGATTAACGTTGGAGAAATGGGTTTAATGAAGATTTGAAATCGGTTAGTTAATAGAACCGATGTTGAAAGTTTAATAATGAGATCGGTTGTAAAATAACCGAGTTTGAAAGTTTACTAATGAGATCGGTTGTGTAATAACCGATGTATATACTTGGCGGGAATAAATAAATAGTTTTTTATTTAAATTTTATTCATCGGTTGAAATATTTAACCGATGTTAAATGTTTTATACATCGGTTTCTTTATGAACCGATGTAAATAATTTTGAACTTATTTTCAAAATTGCCACCGCCTCTTTTTTTAAATCGGTTCCTTTTCAACCGATCTAGAAACCTGTTGTAGAATCCATATTTTGCACTAGTGTATCACCTTAGTGTGATGGCCCCAAGTCCCACTCGAGGAAATCCCATTATTTTGGAACCCAAACAAACTATTAATTATAACCTAGCAATTACGTGCTTATTAAAACAACAATAACATATGATTAATTTAAAAGCGCACAACATCAGAGCAAACACAACGGGATAAACGAAACATCCACACACAGTACTAATATATATATATATATATATATATATATATACACACACACATGGTGGCCCCATGAGTAGGGCTAAGTAATAATACAGACGGAAATACATATGGAAACTGAAAACATAAACAAGTTACATCCAAGGACCTCCAAAAAGAAACTCTTAAGGCTCACCAGTACTCTGCCCAACCCACTCTCAACATACATCTAAACCTTTCCACACAATCCTAGAGACACACTGGCTGGCTCTCACCGTCAGTGGTAAGGATCCCCTAAGCTACCCTATCCCACTCCATGGTGCGCCTGTAAACCTGCATAAGCTAATACTCGGATGGGGAACTCGACACTACGATCCACGTCCCTGAGCTGCCCTCAAGTACCGCTCCGTAAGCCTGCGCTGGCCTCTTTGGACGAAGCCTCTCCTGCTGGATACTACAGAAGATTGGGGTGCCACCCACAAGTAGTCTCGCACTCTCTGCCTCGGAGGCTGCCACATCTGAGGGAAGGGAAGAAACTGGTACACGCGATAAGGTCCTATGATGTTCACATACGGTCGTGTGCCGCTCCGGAAGATCAAGCTGACAGGTCCAGTGTAGACGGCTAAAAAGGTTGAGGGGTCCACTTGCCATCCCTCTCATCATGGTAGACTATCTCAATGTCCCCTACCACCAGCATTCGCGGTGCCCCCGTGATAAACGGGTGAAGCCTCGGGTCCATCCTGATCCTCCACCAACGGGTCGTCTGTTCACAAAATCGAATGTACACATACAAAGAAATATAGAGAGATAAGATATACAACACATCTATAACAGGGATGATGCAGTGCAGAACATATAGCAAACACAATCATCTCTCAACATCAGGACACCACGGTCGTTCCCTAACTAGATGTACACATACTCTTTCTATGCATGTCAGCCGGCACTAAACACCCTACTAAGGGCAACATCACGTCCACATATCGGACAACAAGTGGGTTCTTTCCGATAATCCATTCTGTTAGCCGTGACCCATAAGAGTGCATCACCGCTCAACTGTCCCAGACAAAGAGGGTTAACTGGGCCTCCTCGAAAGATCCATCGGCAACTGGAAAGACTCAGGGCTCTCGTCGGGATAGCCATACTTAGCCAGGACCGCTACGACACGATAGGAGCTATCATACCGGTCTCATGTCTGTACACCTGCGTCCAGTATATCCCCAAGGTCTCTCAGACCTTCCCTTCCGTTTTTCGCACCCGCACTAGGTGCACCAACCTCGTATGCCTCACAGCATACGGCTCGCCACTTGGAATCAAATGTATATGCTATGCATGTCGTCCATCTCTCTTGAGCTAATATCGCAACACATGCAAACTTGCTCTTAGCAACATGAGCTCCCAGCTCCACAAGTACACATACGAGTTCCAAGCTCCACTCTAATCATACGAGCTCCAAGCTCCACTTGTACACATATGAGCTCCAAGCTTCTATCATGACCTTATGAGCTCCAAGCTCCACAGTACCTCAAATCTCAATTATCTGCTCAAACATCCACCATGGGGTCAAAGCCCTAATCATGCTAAACCTCCGAATCTCGTACATACACGTATTTCCAGATATAATGCAACAATTTATCATTTATCAACATGCTCCATAAAGCAATAAACAGGATATATACCAACGTACCATTATCATCAACATATCATGTACCTCTTGCAAATACCAAACATCATAACTAGCAAGTACACATATATCAACACAAAGCACATTTTATCATGCATCCCAAATCTGCTAACCTAGGGTATCAAATATAACGGTGATAGCCCAAAGTAGACTAAACCTAGGGTTTAGGTACTTTGTCAGGCTCAACCTCACATAGGGTTTAAGCTTCCCCTATACACATAAAACATACAATACAGCTATATGAACTACTCTTGCCTCCCTGACGTGTGTAACTCTTTCTCCCCACCTGATAGCGAATATGGTGACAATCACGAACACAACGAGCACTCCTTTACTCCACTCTTAGCCTCACAGCCGCAGCTCACTTGGTCCAACGGGTTCCGCACACAACTTCCAAACTTGCCTTATTCAAGAAAATAACATGTAGACTATAGCATTAACCCTAATACAAAGTTAAAACCGTGAAAAGAAGCTTAAACCAAAAGAGATCATTGTATAGGTACAATGTTGGTAGATACGGAACCTTAGCTTACCCTCGTCAAATCACAAAAGCAAACCGATAGAATTGGAGTAGGAGTCGCGCTGATCACGAAAACAAGATCGGAATTGGAATCGGGCTAACGAACGGATCACAAACCTAAGATCAAAGCTTCAGCCTATTTCTGCTTTTTGTCTCGAGCTCTCTGTGTATGTGGAAGAGTGAAAACTCTTCTCACGGTTAAAATGAAGAACTATATATAGGAAAAGTTTCTACTGTCCACTCTTTAGAGTTAGAATTCTCCACGCTTTAGCGTTCCAGCGCTTAGCGTTGGCTTCTCCCACGCTTGAGCGTTGGCGTTTCCTCACCGCCTAGGAACCGCCCATCACGTACCAGCCGCGACGCGTAACCGACACGTGTCACTTTACGTCCCATCACTTCCAGTTACTGGTCACAGGGTCCACGCTTGAGCGTCCAAAGCTCTCCATGCTAGAGTGTTAACACGCTTGAGCATTACACTGGTCCACGCTTGAGCATTCTACTTCTGATCCTTTGTCCTTCATCCTTCTCTTATCCAATTCATTCCTACTCTTGGCATACTCTCTAAACACACTTCCAAGCCATGATAATGATTATCAGTAAACATATACATACTCAATCTAGGCATTCTTTCTCAATTAAGGTTTTCGAAATCTGGGATGCTACAGTCAGGGCTTCGAGAGGCTTCAGATCCCTTCACGGCAAACACCCTTCCGTTCGTCTATGGCCTATTCTGCTGACTTGCCACTACTAATCTTGTTTCACCACTCTAAGCTCTACCACTCTTTTGTTGAAACTGAGCCCTTCTGCTAACTCTGGGCTTACAATCTGATGCATAGTGACCCACCTGGTTACAATTGAAGCACCTGATATGTTGGGTCCTTGGACAGTTCTTGACTAGATGCGGTCCCCCGCATTAGAAACTGGTCTTGATCTCCTATTGCCCTTGACTAGAGTTGCTCCCTCCATGGTTGACATCAAACTGAGCCCTCGCCCTCTGCTGGAACTTGCCACTTCCACCTCTCTAGTTACTCCGAACAGGTCCACCACCCCTCACTTGCTGCGGGACAGTCCTTGCTCGGTTGTGCCCTTCCACCACCATGCATTTCTCTACCAACTCAAGAAAAGAGTTGACACTCAGAGGTAGCATCGCTCGCTTCAACTCAGGCCTCAACCCATCTTCAAACCTTCTATAGACCCATTCTTCGTCTGGGTGGATCTGATGGAACTGAGAGAACTTGAGTAATGCCTCGAATCTCATCGCGTACTCTCCAACTGACAGTTGTTCCTGTTTCAAACTCAGGAACTCTTTCTCTTTCTCTTGTCTGACACTCCTCGGGAAGTACTTCTCTAGAAAGCACTCCCGGAATAGTTGCCAGGTTAACATCCTTCCTCCAGCCTCTAGCAGTCTAGCCTTGGTCCTCCACCAAGCTTCTGCTGCCCCAACCAACATGAAAGCAGCGTACGTAACTTGTTTGTCCTCTCTGCAGTGTGTGGCCATGAATACCTTCTCGCTCTCTTGCAACCACATCTCGGCAGCTTCAGGGTTGTATTCGTCTTGGAATTCGGGAGAATTTCCCTTCATGAATGCGTTGAGACTAGTGTCCACAGTCTCGTTTCCTCTCACTGCGTGTAACTGATCCTACCTCGCTTCCTTCTCTTCCTGCCTCTGCATATACTGGGCAGTCTGCTGGGTTTGTTGCATCATTGCGGTAGCCAAGTCCCGCATGCCCTGTATTGCTTCAGAGGTATCACCACCACTTCCTGTTCCTGAGTGATCACCATTGTTGTTATTATTATTATCATTGCCTCCGGTCACAGCCGGTCTTCCACTTCTTCCACTTCCACTTGCCATCTAGCTTCCTGTAAAAGGAGCTATCAGTTCCAATTCATAAGACATATAATAGCACTTAATAGTTAAACACATCATATACCTTATGAATGAAAACAGTTATCACACTTCGATAACTAGCGCATCGGACACTCTACCCAGTCCAAACTCAGTCGATATAACTCGGGTAACCAAAAGACAAGACACTTTCCAGACTTGCAGTAATGGTTTAAGACTTCCCCAATCCCTTGTTTAAATACGGACGTTGTAGAACCAAACTGCTCTGATACCATAAAAATGAGATGACCCCTCCCATTGGCTATAGAATGTCCTCGACGCTCTGGTACCATAAAAATGAGACGACCCCATACGTATGAAGCCATCCCATTGGCTGCAGAACATCCTCAACGCTCTGATACCACCAAAATGAGATGACCCTCCTTTCTCAGAAGGATAATCCCATTAGTCCCAAGCTTATATTATTAACTATACCTAGCCGTATAAAAAGCGATAGCGTGGTATTCAAACATCGTAGCGGAAACAAAGATAAACAAATAGCAACGACAAGCATAGAAAGCCATCCGAGTAAAGCGCATACGCATAACAAAAAGATATATAACACATGCGTAACATAGCCCCATCACCAGGGTATTGTACATAGATATACAAACTATATAAACAAAAACTGAATATACATTGAAACAACAAGAGAAAAAAGACTCTTGCAGCTCACCAGCATAACCCGTCCCACACTCAAAAGGTACATGAAAAACTCTCAGCTCACCTGCTAGGACACACTGGCAGGCTCTCACCATCAGCGGTGAGGATGCCTTGAACTACCCAAGCCCTCGCCATGAGTATGCCTATACCTCACCAAAGGCTCATACTCCGATGACGAGCTGCACACAACAATCCTACGCCGACGATAGGTCCTCAAACACTGCTCCATCCTCCAGCACTGGCCTCGGTAGACATAGCCTATCCTGCTGGATACGGCCGAGGACTGGGGTGCCACCCACACGTAGTCTCTCTCTCTCTCTCTGCCTCGGAGGGCACCACATCCTCGGGAAAGGAATAAACTGGTACAAGCGATAGGGTCCAATGATCTCCACGTATGGTGGTGTACTGATAACTCCTTTTATGAAGAGTTATTTGTACCTTTTTCACTTGTGTTTTTGTGGTCTTTGAGTATTCCGAGTTTATGATGTTAGTGTTTTTGTGTGATTCTGTGTAAAGTGTGTTTTAAAAGTGCCTTTTGTGAGTTTTCATGTTTTGGTATCTTTTAGAACTGTTTCGATGATTAATTGAGAGTTTTTCTGGACAGAGCAGTTTTTGGAGAATCAGGCGCTGAACTGGAGACGCTGCTCTAGAATTTGCTATAGCAATCGTAGCTGAAGCTAGTTTGGAGAAAGGACAAAAGCTCAAAACATTCTCTTACATGATGAGTTGTCCTTCGCTGATAAGGATAGTGACCTACACGTGGGGCTGGCATTCAGTGCATTAAAGTTAGGGAATTGGGCCAAGGACACTTGTGCTAGCCAACTTTTAGCCCAAAAAGGATGAGAGAGGAAAGGGCCTTGAGATATTTTGGAAAACCCTACATAGGGGACAGCCAAGGGAACAATTATCAGACATCATCTTCCCTACTGGAGCAAGGACAGTAGCTGCGCTCCTCTCTTTCTCTCTCCTCCATTGTAATGGTTTTTTCTTCCATTTCTTATTTTTCTCTTTGTTTTTGTAAGCTCAATATGAGCTAAACCTCTTGTAGCTATGGGATGTTGAACTTGTAATGGACTTCTAGTAAATGTTATGTTATGCTTTACTATTGCATTTTCTATAAATCTGATTTGGATTGTGTTTTAATTAAGCTTGATCACCTTAGTTAGAACTTGAGCTCACGACTGCTTGGAAAAGCTAAGTGTAGCAGAACTGTTTTATAGATAAGAGTAAAATCATTAATTGGAAAATTACGATGAAGAATGATTTCGGAATGAACATTCTAACTCTTAGGCTAGCTAGAACGAGCTTAAGTGAGGCGTGAATGTAATTAATATGGACTTAGGAATACGAGACGTTTAGTGAAGTTCATCTTAGAACTGTTGGAAAACAAGCTTTCATTTCCTGGAGCCAAATTGCCGTAACACTGCATGTAACGCCCCGATTTTTTAGTTTTATAATTATTCAGTATTTAAACGTTTGAATTTTATTGGAGGGTCTAGAGAGTGAAATAAAATAATTTGCGACTATAGTCATGTTCTATGCTATCGTAGAAAGCTATGGTTAAGTTTTGGTCAAACAGAGCCCGGTCTACGTTTTTCACGAATAGTAGTGTTTTTCTTTTATCAAGGCCTAATTTTGACTCATGGACGAGACAATAAGTCTCAAGATTTAAATCTCTACATATTTGCTAAAATTCGTCCTGACATCCAAAAGTGAAAATAATATATTATATTCGAGCATATACTCGAAGCGGGAAACATTTGGAGCTGCGAAGGGATTTAACGGGACCTGCTAACGGATAAACTTGATGTCACATCAAGTCACATCAGTTGAATTTCATGGCCCCCTTTCATGATGACTTTCCAAAATATCTTAACGTGAAATGACCAAAATGCCCTTGGTCTTTTAATGAAATTCCCAATTTGTCCTTTCGTTATTTACAAGTTTGCCATAGGATGAAAATATCTATATCACTCACTCTCCTCACTTGGTCTTCGGCCATCTCTATCTTTCTCTCTTCTCTCACTTGTTCATCCAAGTTCTTCAAAGTTCATTGGAGTTCTTCCTAAGTTCTTCAAAAAAACCCACCTTTGATCTTGAAAAAGTTGAAGTTTTTAGTGAAACCAAGTTTCTTTTCTCATTAGTCTTTGATTCTAGGAGATATGAACTCCATCTTAACTCTCTTAATCTCTCTATTTCATCTCTTGAATCTCTTGATTCATGAAGATCCAACTTTGATTCATAAACTTTGAAAATTCATAGAAAAGTGTAGAAAAATCCTTTTAATACCAAATCAAATTCTATGAACTAGTTTCATCATTCTCTTTCACTATCCAAGAGCATGAAATAAAATCATTTTTTTACCCATTTAATTTAAAAGTGGCTGAAACCTTAATGTTGAAAAAGGTTGAGTTTTTTATTCAAGTTTTGAGTAATGAGACTTGTTTTAGTTTTAGGAGTACCTAAGGATCATCCACCCAAGAGATGAGAAATTTTGAACATCTCTAGCTAATTTTTCTACATAGGGTCTGTAACACCCGATTTTCGAGTTTTTCTTTTAATCAGTATTTATGAATTTATATTTTATTCGAGGTCTTAGAAAGGGATATAAAATATTCTGAGACCATAATCATGCTCAGCGATATCGTAGGAAGCTACGATTAAGTTTTGAGTCGAAAACTCAAACGGAGCCCGGTCTGCGTTTTTAGACTGACAGTATGATTTTACTGCTCAGGGGACCTCAGATGGACTCGTGAACGAGACAGTAAGTCTTAGAATTCGATTCTCTATGTTTTGGTTAAATTTCGCAAAAATTTCAAAAAAATCATTTCCTGACCTCCGTTCGAGTGAAATCTCCAATCGGGTGGAGAACGGAGCCGCGTATGGACTTATCAGGACCCGACAATGGATAATCTTGATATCACATCATGTCAACTCACTTGGGAGAACATGCCAGAGTCGTCATGACGATCGGGAATTTCGGGATGCGAAATTACCAAAATACCCCTAACTTAAGCCTTTTCACCTTTTACCATTTTACCCTTTGAACCAAATGACCTTTTTACCCTTAATGAACTCTTTAGAAGGCTGGAACAGCCCTCTCAGCCCCTCATTCCACGCAGCCCAGCCCCCCAAGAACACCAAGAACACTTCATCTTCCTTAGAGAAAAAAACCTCCATTGAATCCTTGAGAAAATCTTGAAAACTTGTTGAAATCACTTGATTTCTTGACCAATCTTCATCCATTTTAAGGTAAGATCACTTCTATGGTCTCATATTTTCTTGAATCTCTTTCAATATCAAGATCAAAACTCCATTTTCATGAAACTCATTCTTAGATCCAAAACTTTGAAAATCCATAGGAAATTGTAGGAAAATCCTTTGGATGTGAAACCAAGTTCTTTGAACTCACCTCATCACCCTCTATCTAAACCCAAGAGCTCATGATCCAAGTCTCACCCTAGCTCTAAAACCCCAAAGTGGCCGAAACCTAAGAGTGATGATGAATAGTGTTTTTCATCAAATTTTTGATTTCTAACCCTTGATTCCATCCTTAGCTTTCCTAGTGTCCTTGAATCCAAGTGATGGAAAACCAAATCAATTCCTAGCCTAAATTACCCTATATGGCCGATAGCTTCATGGGGAAAATGCATGAGTTTTGTTTCACATTTTTGAGTCATAGGACTTGAAATAGTGTTAACTAAGTTCATGAACCAACCATCCAAAAGTTTGGAACCAAATAAGATCCCTAACCCTTTTTTACCTTTCATGGCCGAACCCTATACCTTTTAGGGGTAGGAAAACTTGTGTTCTTATGTTATAGATTGATGTTGATTTGTTGTTTGAATTGAATTGTGTTTGATTGTTTTAGGCGACGCGAACGGAACCAGAGCCGAAGCCGAGAACCGATCGAGTTTGAATTGAACTTCTTTTGTGAGGTAAAGGGAGGTAGTCATTTAAGTTTGAGTAGCTTCATAGTGCATGTTTGATATATGTGTTATCATGTCTTGAGTGATGATTTAGAGATGAGTTTGAATGATGTATATGTATACTTATATCCTGGATTGATTGGATGTTAAGTGTTGTGCATAATTGCTATTCGATATAACTGTGGCATGGATGCCTTGAGTGATATCATTGTGATATTGGACTGTTGATATATATCTATACATATATTTATATCCTGGATGAGCATAGGACTGGCTATGTCTCGATAATTGTTAAAAGACTCGAAATCCTAAATCTATGTTTTGAAAACCGTGTTTGAAATTAAAAAGTCATTTTTGGAAAACGTGTTGCTTTTCAAAAAAAGTGAAGTTTCCTTTTTGAAAAGTGTGTTCCTTGAAAATAAAAAGTGGTTTTGTGAAAAGTCGTACAAAACGTATTTTATTTCGGTAAAGCGTTTTAAAAAGACGTGAAACCTTAGAAAGCGGTTTTTGTTTTCAAGAAAGGTGTTTTTCACGGAAAAATGTTCTCTTGATCAAAAAGGATGTTTTGTTTCAAGAAAATCAAAGTATGTTTTGTTTTCCAAAGTGTTTTGAGAAAATGAAACCAAAAGAAAAATGATGAACCTTTGAGACGAACCCGAACCTAGTGACCGAGACGTCGGGGCTAGTGTTTTGTGGATTGAGCACTCGGACTTCGTGTCCTGTGTTTTTGATTTGAGTGGGCTTAATGCCTTTTTGAAACGAGTCGTGGACTTTATGTCTCGACATTTGAAAGAATGAACGCAAAGAAAACAGAAAACTTCCTGTGTACATGCATGAACCGGCAGACGTGCCATTTGAAACCGAGCTACAACTCTAGTAGTTGAGAATAAAATCAGTCAAGACCACAGGGGCATTCTGTGTTCGAGATCCCACAAGTGGCCGGTGGCGTAGCAACCCCGTGCCGTGGTAAATCGGTTGCCAAACACGAATGAACTCGATCAGAGACTGGCGTATTCAGGATACAGTTATGACGTGGTACCCTGGAACAATTGGAGTTCGGACCTAAATAGAGAGGCCGACTCATGAGAACAATTGTGTTACGGGTGTTACTACGGCCTATCGCTCGATGTTGGGAAGTTAGAATCTCCGGAGTACATGAATTAGAAAGATGATATTGAAGTCTCATGCATTATTATAACTGATGATAGTGTTTGGGATTTGTACTGTATTATATAAATAACTGTTCATATAACTGTATTTATCTGTGGATGTTTATACTGCTGTTTGTCGCTTGTGCGGCTATCGTGATAACTTTATATGAGTATCTCACCTTTGCCTGTACATGTTGGACACCTTGTTGTGTTTTTGGAACACATGTACAGATGTTGATCATAGGTCCCCGCATGTGAGGACTCGGACAATGGAAACTTCTGAAGGAGCCGACGTTGGGTTGTACCCCAATGGCTACTTTTAGCCGACCAGCTTAGGAGTCTTTTGTTTTGAATAGTCTTATATTATATTACTGCACACATGTTGAATTATTTCTAAGTCTGTAATATGTTATACATTAGACCAGATTTTACGTTATGCTTATGTTTTTATGAACAGTGAATATCAATGTGTGATGTGAAATTTATTTCTTCGTCTTGAGTTGTTTGCCTATGCATGCAGAAAATTTTTTAGAACCGCGTTTTCGAACGTAGCTACTTAATTAAAGTATTATCCGTAAGCAACCAGCGTTTTATTTTCTTGATTTATTCCGCATTAGAGTCCGTGTACGTAACACCCGCGAGGGGGTGTTACAGGGTCCGAACCCAAAGTGATAGGAAATAGGGGAGATTTGTGTTGTTTGATGTTTAATGTTTGATTGATGGTGTTGTTTGTAGTTGGTGACGAGTAATCAGGAGATTCACAAACTGATCGACCAACTTTGATCCGGAGGATTGTTCATCAACAGGTATGGGGGTGAACCTCATCAAACCAAAGTTGGTGGAGGTGAAGATGGTTGTTTAAGTTTGTGTGTGGGTGAAACCCTTTGGTTTGGGTTCATCACTTTATTTGTTAAGTTCACTTGGAGAACAAAGTTTGTAATAATGGTTTATGCTTAGTGTGCTCTAGCATATGTTTATGATGATTTTGATTGGATGAAAATAATTTTCATGTATGTTGAAAAACCTACTTTGATCTCTACATCAAGTAAGGATTTTTATGCTTGATTATGATGCAATGATGTGTGATTGTTGGTTATCATAATTTTGTGAGCATTTTGAGCTATGACTTGTCTAGTTGGTGAAGCAAAATCTTCACTTTTCCTTTGAGGAGGCTTGCGGCCTTAGTGAGAAATATATAGAAGAACAAGAGTTGTTCTTGAACAATCAAAGTTTTGAAGTAAGAAAGTGTTTTTAATAACTTATGTTTCAAAGGAAAACAATAAGTGATTTCATCCAAAGATCAAATAAAGTTTCAACATTCAAGTGTTTCACCAAAGTGAAAAAAAATGCCTTTTACTTTAGTCATAGGTTACCTAATTAACTAAGTGTTTTAAGAAGATAAATAATGAAGTGATTTTGTGAAAGTTAACATAGTTTTAATGAGATATCAGTTTTAGAGTAGAACTAAGATAAAGTTCCATTTTCAAACATAAAGAGGACCTTATCCTTAAGTTTGTTTAAGATAAATTATAGTTAGAAGATTAGATAAGATTATACTTTCTTTTACACTAACTTAAAGAGGACCATGTACTATACCATTGATGACTTAGTTCATCAATGACTTCATAAGACTTAAGTGAATCAACACTTATTTCATTAATTGAAAATCAAGGAGATAATATCTTAGAAAGGATTAAAGACTTATCTAAGAGGATTCTCAATCCTTATTCAAAATGCTTAGGACTTGAGACATAATTCATCAGACATAAACACAAACATGAAACGTTTTGGGTTTTGAAACAGTATTTCGATGACGGACTGGTGATTCGGATCTAGGTCAGTCATTCAATTGTTTCAATCTTGTCATGACTCGATCCCGAAGGGATCACGATATTTATCCGGTGGATAAAAGTTTTGTAGATACGAAAACACGTATAGTTCTTAAGGAAGAGAACCTTAGCGAACCTTGAGGTTTATCCGGTTGATAGACATTGCTTTATCGCATTTGCTTTGTGTAAGCATTAGCATTTCATTGCATGAGTTGTAAGGCCTTGAGCCTAGGGACGATTTAAATAATCTTGGAGGTATCAGGGTTGGAAAGGCAGACATGTGACCAGTTGGTAGCTCTTCTGTGTCGTGGGGAATCCGAGCAATACACTGATGTCCTCGTCTTGATGTCGTACTGTTCATGTTTAGTGCAGAGTGTTTCCCTAAAGCCAGATACGTGCACGTTATGAATGTTGTCGCATCTTGCTCATGGCTGGCAATAACCGGAACATGTCCTCCCATTCACTCTCTCCGATGTTTTGTTAGCTCCATGGAGTAGGGTTCAGAGTTTTAGCCTGTGGCATATGGCAGTGAGTCATGTACATTGCACTGCATTGCATGGCTATTGATGATTACATTTACTGGTTGTACATCGCTGTTCTGTTTTTTTGAGAATGCCTTATTTTATGCTGCTAATTGTTTAAGATGATTTATATTGAGATATATGGTAAGCATGTTTGGTACCTCGTTACCTGGTGAGTCGTTCCGTTTTTACTTTTGCTACTTTGTTGTGTTGATGATCGGGATCTCACCCATATTTGTATATTTTCTCTGCTAGTAGTGTTGTTTCTGCTTGAGCAGATGGACGCCACGACGATACTGTCCAGCATTTACTTTAAGTCCGGAGGGGGACTCCTTTTACTGTTTAGTTCTTGGCCAGGCCGTGTCAGGTGTCTGTAGTACCTTTTTGGTAATTGTGACTCCTAGTACATATTATGTTCTTGTTGCCAGTTAGGCATTGAACCTATGTCTGTATACAATATTATTTCTGTTTTTGTATTTTAATTCAGTATGTCTTTATTCGGTATGTCTTTTAGAAATTCTTGGTGAACCTAAGTTCATTCTGTTATTACTTACCTTTACTAAATCCCATTACATCTTTGCAAAAAAGAAAAAAGAAAACCGTATTTTTGTCATTAATGTTATTTTCGGCCTTATAAATGTTCGGGAATGTAACACTCGGGAAAGGGTGTTGCATTATTTGGTATCAGAGCTGGCCGAGTCTTTCGGGGTTTGTAGGTTATGGTCTGTCTTGTTTGTGTTGTGTTCTCTGTGTGTTTCTCCGTTGTTATCTCTATAAGGGAGGCAATATTGTTTGCTTTAATTATGTTGTGGTCCCTTGAGTTTGACAGTTCTGGTTTTGAAGGTGGCAATGGCTGCTCAAAAGCTGAATGTTGCTGTGAACGCCATACGGGAAATAGCTGCTGCGATGGTTCAACGTGATGAAAGAGCTGCTGGGGGTAGAGGATTGGATGAATTCCTCCGTAGGAACCCACCACAGTTCAAGGGTGAGTTCAATCCTGAGCTAGCTGAGTGTTGGATCCAGACGTTAGAGAAAATCTTTGGAGCAATGAGGTGTACTGAGAACGACAAGGTTCTCTACGCAACATATATGTTGGTGGAAGATGCTGAATACTGGTGGGAAGGAGCCCGTCAGATGCTGATTTATGATCAACAAGCTGTGGACTAGAATGCTTTTATGGGGAAGTTCCTAGAAAAGTATTTTCCTGCAAGTACAATGCACGAGAAAGAAATGGAGTTCCTCCAGCTGACACAAGGGGGAATGTCTGTAGCTGAGTATGGGGCCAAATTCGAGAGTTTGGCAAAATTCTCAAACTATTTTCTGGACAACCCAAGAGAAGAATGGAAATGCAAGAAGTTCGAAGGGGGTCTAAGGATCGATTTAAAAAGGGTTGTGGTTTCTCTAGAAATTTCTGTTTTTCAAGGTTGATGGAAAAGTGCCGTCTGATCGAGAGCTTGGAGCCTAACAAGGACAAGCGGGCACAGTGGGGGTTTCAGTCAGTCTAGAAATGCCCCAACCAAGTGTATGAAGTGTGGGAAGAGTAATCATGCCACAAGAGACTGCTCAATCAAGGGAATTATATGCTTCAAGTGTGGGAGTAATATTTCACGTGACTGTATGCAACCGAAGGCTAAACATTCTGTCAACAGTATGCAAGTAGCGAGGCCTAAGGCAAAGGGCAGAGTCTATACTGTGAGAGGCGCTGAAGCTTCTCAGAATGAGGACTTAATCCAAGGTCAGTGCATCATGGGAGGTAAAACCTTAACTGTACTGTTTGATTTAGGCGCAACGCATTCCTTTATTGCATATGACTGTGTGAACCATTTGGGATTGCATGTGTCTTCTTTACCTTTTGATTTAGTAATTTCTACGCCTACTGCAAAGCCTGTTATAACTGCCAAAGTTTGTTTGAATTGTTCTATTTCTGTTAAAGGTAGAACGTTTTTGATTGATTTGATCCGTTTGCCTCTTTTGCAAATGGATGTAATCTTATGAATGGATTGGTTATCTTCTAACCATATCCTGTTAGACTGTGAAAATAAAACCTTAGTTTTTCCTAGTTTTGGGAATTCTGGATTTTTGACTGCTAACCAAGTAAACGCTTCTTTGAGAGAAGGAGCTCAAGGATACATGTTGCTGTCTCCTTTGGAGGTCAAAAGCGAGCTAGGCTTAGAGCTCGTACCTGTCATGAACTAGTTTCCGGAATTCTTTCTTGAAGATGTACCAGGTTTGCCGCCTGTTCGGGACATCGAGTTTTCGATCGATCTTGTGCCAGGAACAGGACCAATGTCTATGGCACTTGTAAAGTTGGAGACTTTGAAGGAACAATTGGTGGACTTATTGGGGAAGCAGTTCGTTAGACCCATTGTGTCGCCGTGGGAAGCACATGTGCTGTTGGTGAAGAAGAAAGATGGAACCTCTTACCTATGCGTGGATTATCACTAGTTGAACAAGGTTACCATTAAGATCAAGTATCCTCTTCCGAGGATAGATGACTTGATGGATCAGTTGAGAGGAGTGGCAGTTTTCTCCAAGATTAATCTGTAATCGGGTTATCACCAGATTCGCGTGAAGGCAGAAGATGTACCAAAGACAGCGTTTCGAATTCGCTTTGGGCACTACGAGTACCTTGTTATGCCGTTTGGGGTGACGAATGCTCCATCCATATTCATGGATTATATGAATAGGATCTTTCGTCCATACCTAGATAAGTTTGTCATTGTTTTCATAGATGACATACTCATCTATTCGCGAAATCAGTAAGAACATGCTGAACATCTTAGTGTGGTTCTTCGGGTTCTAAAGGAGAAACAGTTGTACGCGAAGCTGTCTAACTGAGTTTTGCCTCGACGAAGTGCAGTTTGTGGGTCACGTGATTTCAAAGGAAGGAATTGTTGTAGATCCGTGAAACGTTGAAGCAATTCTTGAGTAGGAAAAACCAACCACAGTGATTGAGATACGCAGTTTTGTGGGCTTAGCTGGGTATTATCGGAGGTTCATCAAGGGATTTTCTAAGATTATAGGACCTCTTACCCAATTAACAAGGATAAAGCTTTTGAATGGACTGAAGCCTATAAGCAGAGTTTTCAGGAGCTGAAGAAGAGGCTGACTACTTCGCCAGTGTTGATATTGCCAGACCCAAGCGAACTTTTTGAAGTGTACTATGACGCTTCATACCAGGGGTTAGGCTATGTTTTGATGCAGAATCGGAAAGTGGTAGCGTATGCCTCGAGATAGTTGAAAGTGCACGAGATGAATTACCCTACTCATGATCTGGAGTTAGCAGCGGTGGTCTTTGCGTTGAAGATTTGGAGGCACTACTTGTATGGTTCAACGTTCAATGTCTTTAGCGATCATAAGAGCTTGAAGTATCTGTTCGATCAGTAAGAGCTCAACATGAGGCAGAGACGGTGGCTAGAATTTCTGAAGGACTATGACTTCCAATTACAGTATGATCCAGGAAAAGCTAATGTGGTAGCAGATGCCCTGAGTAGAAAGGTGTTACATGTGTCTGCCATGATGATTAAGGAACACGAGCTATTAGAACAGTTCAGAGATATGCATCTGTCCGTGGTCAGTATGCCAGGGAGACTTTGTGTGGCTATGGTTACAATGTCTTGTGATCTGATGGATCAGATTCAGTAGAAACAAGTATACGACCAGTATCTAGAGAAAGAGCGAAGGAATCTGAAGAAAGGGATGACGTCTGAATACAAAAAAGGAGCGGATGATCCTAAGACGAGGAGAATGGGTTTGTGTGCCAAACAACCCAGAGATAAGCAGGTTAATTCGGGACAAAGCTCATAGAAGCAAGTTGAGTATGCATCCAGGATCAACCAAGATGTACCAAGACCTGAAGCGGTTGTTTTGGTGGCAAGGCATGAAAAGAGATGTAGCTGATTATGTGTCGTCTTGCATGGTGTGTCAAAAAGCAAAGGTTGAATATCAAAGGCCAACGGGAATGTTACTTCCGTTGGATATCCCAGAGTGGAAATGGGACGGCATAGCAATGGATTTTGTGAGGTGTTTGCCAAGGACACCTAAAGGAGACGATTCCATTTGGGTAATAATTTATAGGCTTACGAAACCAGCTGATTTTTGACCTATGAATATCAAGTATTCCATGGCGAAATTGACTCAGATTTATATTAGTGAGATTGTTAGACTGCATAGAGTACCTTCAAATATCATATCACTTCTCAATTTGGCAAAGTTTACATGAAGCTTTAGGAATGAAGTTACGACTAAGTTCGGCTTATCATCCTCAGTTTGAAGGAGAATCAGAAAGGACGATTCAATCTTTAGAGGACCTGTTAAGGGCGTGTGTGTTGGAACATGCCGGAAGTTGGGAAAGTTTCCTACCATTGATAGAATTCACCTACAACAACAGTTATCATTCGAGCATAGAGATGGCACCCTATGAAGGTTTATACGGACAACGTTGCAGAACACCTTTGTGTTGGTATCAAGATGGAGAAAGTGCTTCATTAGGACCTGAACTAGTGCAACAAACAACTGAAAGGGTGAAACTGATTCAAGAAAAGATGAGGATGGCTCAGAGCTGACAGTAGAGTTATGCGGATAAAAGACGTAGGCCACTTGAGTTCGAGGAAGGTGATCATGTGTTTTTGAGAGTCACTCCAATGACTGGTGTGGGTAGGGTCCTTAAGTCCAGAAAACTCACTCCAAAATTCATCGGACCTTATCAAATCCTTCGTCGGATAGGTCCAGTAGCTTACCAAATAGCTATACCGCCTTTTCTATCCAATCTTCATAATGTGTTTCATGTATCGCAATTGCGAAAATATATTCCAGATCTCAGTCATGTCATAAAGTCTGATTTAGTATAGCTAAAGGATAACCTGACCTATGAAAGACTACCGGTTAAGATCGAGGACAGAAGAGTAAAGCAACTGCGACGAAAGGAGATACCTTTGGTCAAAGTTATCTGGAACGAGACTTCAGGTGATGCTACCTGGGAAAGAGAAGAAGACATGCGACGACAGTATCCGAGTCTGTTTTAAGAGGTACGTTAAATTTCGAGGACGAAATTCTTTTAAGAGGGGTAGTAATGTAACGCCCTAATTTTTGAGTTTTATAATTATTCAGTATTTAAACATTTGTATTTTATTTGAGGGTCTAGAGAGTGAAATAAAATAATTTGAGATCATAGTCATGCTCTACGCTATCGTAGAAAACTATGGTTAAGTTTTGGTCAAAATCTCAAAAGGAGCCCGGTCTGCATTTTTCACGGATAGTAGTGTTTTTCTACTATCAAGACCTAATTTTGACTCGTGGACTGTTCCAGAAGCTGAGCCCTTGCCCAAATTTACTTCAGAAAAGCCTCCTCCTCCTTTTCCTCAAAGGTTGAGGAAGGTCCAACAAGACAAGCAGTTTAGCAAGTTCATGGAAATTCTAAAGCAGTTGCACATCAATATACCTTTGGTTGAAGCTTGCAGTAGATGCCTAATTATACAAAGTTCATGAAGAATGTGCTAACCAAGAGGAAAAGGCTTGGGGAGTTCGAAACAGTTGCCATGACAAAGGAATGTAGCCTAATGCTCCAAGCCAAAATACCTCCCAAGTTGAAAGACCTTCGAAGTTCCACCATCCCTTGTTCCATTGGAGATACCTACTGTGGCAGAGCATTATGTGATCTAGGTGCTAGAATCAACTTAACGCCTATGTCAATTTTTAAACAATTGGGCATTGGGGATGTTAGGCCTACCACTGTGACACTTCAACTAGCAGATAAGTTTATTGCATATCCAGAAGGAAAGATCGATGATGTGTTGATAAAAGTAGAAAAGTTTGTATTTCCTATGGATTTTATTATTCTAGACTGTGAAGTAGATAGGGAAGTTCCTATTATTCTGAGTAGGCCTTTCCTTGCTACAGGAAGAACTCTCATAGATGTACAGAAGGGAAAGTTGACCATGAGGGTTAATGAGCAACATGTGACTTTTAATGTGTTCAATGCCCTGAAGTATACTGATGAGGGAGTGGAAGAATGTTCATTTGTGCAGTCATTTGATAATCTGTTGCAAAGACAGTTCCTGATAGGAAGAACAAATTTGAGTGATGATGAGCTTGAATTGGGTCCTGATGATCCCTTGTTGGAAGAACTTACTGAAATAAAGGAATGCATTGCAAGGCAACCTACGTGGGCCATAAAATTTGAGTCATTGGAAGTCACTGATGAGACTTTCAAAGACAATATACCCTCAGTTGTGAAGCCACCTATTTTGGAGCTAAAACAGCTCCCAGCTCATTTGAAATATGTTTATTTGGGAGACAGGGAAACCTTGCCTATGATTATTTCATCTTTCCTCATTACTGATCAAGAGAACAATTTGATAGAAACCTTAAAGAGACATAAGAAAGAAATTGGTTGGCAAATGGCAGACATTAAAGGCATCAGTCCTACTGTGTGTATGCATCAAATTTTGCTAGAGCCTGAAGCCAAGAATAGTATAGAGAGCCAAAGGAGACTGAATCCTATCATGAAGGAAGTGGTCAAGAAAGAGGTGATCAAGTGGCTGGATGCTGGGATTATATACCCTATTTCTGACAGTGTTTGGGTAAGCCCAATTCAGTGCGTGCCAAAGAAAGGGGGAGTTACAGTTGTGGCTAATGAGAAAAATGAGCTAATACCAACCAGAACAGCCACAGGGTGGAGGATTTGTATGGATTATAGGAAATTGAATAAAGCCGCCAGAAAAGACAACTTTCCCTTGCCTTTTATTGACCAAAAGCTGGATAGGCTTTCTGGCAAGGAGTTCTATTGCTTTTTGGATGAATACTTTGGTTACAATCAAATTGTTGTAGCACCCGAAGACCAAGAATGGACCACCTTTACTTGTCCCTATGGCACTTTTACGTTTCGAAGGATGCCATTTAGCCTCTGTAATGCTCCAGCAACGTTCCAAAGATGCATGATGGCCATATTCTTCGATATTATTGAGAAATCCATGGAAATTTTTATGGATGACTTCTCAGTATTTGAAGAGTCATTCCAGGCATGCCTTGGAAATCTGGAACAAGTCTTGCATCGTTGTGAGGAGAAAAACTTGGTGTTAAACTGGGAAAAGTGCCACTTCATGGTTGTAAGGAAATGTGTTAGGTCATAAGGTTTCTAAAAAGGGTATGGAGGTAGACAAAGCCAAGATAGAGGCCATTGAAAAGCTGCCACCACCTACCTCAGTAAAAGGAGTGAGAAGTTTCTTGGGACATGCTGGGTTCGATAGAAAATTTATCAAGGACTTCTCAAAAATCTCCAAACCTCTATGCTAGTTGGTAGAGCATGATAGAATCTTTGATTTCACACCAGACTGTTTGGCAGCTTTTGAAATTCTGAAGAAGGCTCTAATCACTGCACCAGTCATAACTGCTCCAGATTGGTTTAGGCCATTTGAGTTGATGTGTGATGCTAGTGACTTCGCAGTGGGAGCAGTCCTGGGCCAGAGGAAAGATAAGGTATTTCACTCTACATATTATGCCAGCAAAACATTGGTTGAAGCTCAATTGAACTATACCACTACAGAAAAAGAGTTGTTGGCTGTTGTGTTTGCCATTGACAAGTTTAGACCCTACCTTGTTGGCACAAAGGTCATTGTCTATACTGATCATGCACCCATCAAGTACTTGATTGCCAAGAAGGATGCAAAGCCAAGATTGATTAGATGGGTGCTTTTGTTGCAAGAGTTCAACTTGGAAATCAGGGATAAGAAGGGTTTTGAGAATCAGGTGGTAGACCACTTGTCAAGACTGTCTGAGGGGAATGAGGCCACAAAGAATTCTGAGATCAAAGAACTGTTTCCTGATTAGCAGTTGCTTTCTATGGAAGATGTTGAAACACCATGGTATGCTGATCTGGTAAACTATCAAGCCAGTGATATTGTCCCTGCAGATTTAAGTTCATAACAAAGAAAAAGGTTCTTCCATCAGACAAAGCAGTTCTGCTGGGATGAGCCATACTTGTACTAGAACTGTGCTGACAATTTGCTTAGAAGGTGTGTGGCAAAAACAGAAGTCCCAGATATTCTCTTGCATTGTTATTCATCCCCATGTGGGGGACATTTTGTAGTAATGAGGGCAGCTACCAAAGTCCAGTCTGGGTATTTTTGGCCTACATTATTCAAAGATGCTTATAGCTTTGCTAAGGGTTGCAACAGATGCCAAAGGGTAGCCAATATTTCAGAGAGAAATGAGATGCCCCTCAATTCCATCTTGGAAGTTGAGTTGTTTGATGTATGGAGCATAGACTTCATGGGTCCCTTTCCCACTTCTTTTGGTAATCTTTATATTTTGGTGGCTGTAGACTACGTGCCAAAATGGGTGAAGGCTGTAGCTTTTCCCACCAATGATGCTAGTGTTATTATGAAGTTTGTTCAAAAGCAAATCTTTACAAGAGTTGGAACCCCTAGGGCATTTATCAGTGATGAAGGTACTCACTTTTGTAATAAGTTGTTTGATGGAGTCCTAACAAAATATGGAGTAAGGCATAAAGTTGCTATAGCATACCATCCACAAACCAATAGGCAGGTTTAGCTTTCCAATAGGGAAATAAAAATAATTTTGGAAAAAGTCGTGAACCCAACCAGAAAAGACTGGTCCCTTCATTTGGAAGATGCTCTTTGGGCATATAGGACTGCCTACAAGACCCCTTTAGGAATGTCACCCTATAGGTTGGTCTATGGAAAGGCATGCCATTTGCCTATTGAGCTGCAGCATAAAGCCTTCTGGGCGGTTAAAAAGCTCAATCTTGATCTAGCACAGGCTGGAGCAACTCGCATGCTGTAGCTCAATGAGCTTGAAGAACACAAGTTGTTTTCATATGAGGGAGCAAAAGTTTACAAGGCCAAAACAAAGGCCTGGCATGATAGAAAAATTCAGAATAGAGACTTTGCAAAAGGAGAGCAAGTTTTGCTCTTCAATTCCAGACTGAAACTGTTCCTAGGGAAGCTCAAATCTAGATGGTCTAGACCCTTCACCATTGTTCATGCCCACTCTCATGGAGCCATTGAATTGCTTGATGCAGCTTCTGGTAGAACCTTTAAGGTAAACGGGCAAAGGATCATGCATTACTAGGGTGAGACGTTTGCTAAGGCACAGGCCACCACAGTCATGGCTGATCTTTGATGTTCCACATGCTCTAAGTCAGGCTGAGGACTTGTAAACCAAGCGCTACTGGGAGGCAGCCCAGCAAAAATTTCCTTAGTTTATAATGCTATTTTTGTTTTCATTTTTTTTTATTTGGCACTAACTCAATAAACAGAAAACAAAGAGAATGGAAGTTGTGGATGCAGGTGGTATAACTGTCCCAAATGGTGGTGTGGTTGTTCATTGGGCTGAAACAGGTTGGAGGCCCAAGTAACTGATTCGAGCTTTGTGTTAGTTTTTTGGGGGGGAAGTCACATCAGTTTGAATTTTGGATAAAACAATTTCAAAATTTGAAAGAGAAAAGGTGGAGCAATTCTCCGTACAGTCACAACTTCCCAAACATCCCTCACACCATTTATTCTCTCTTGATAACCGCACCTCTCCCTAACCACACATTCTCTACCACCAGCGTCAATCACCATCACTCACCAATCACTCCTCTCTCTATAATGCCAACCCACTCTCCTTTTAACCATCACACACCCACACGCTCACCCACCTTTTCCCCTACCCGAGCCCTAATTTCTCTAGCTTCCCCCAAATTTCTTCATCTCTCACCTTCATCTCTTCCCCCTATCATTGCTCTACCATGCCTCGTGTCAAGCATTGCGCTATGAAGAAGAGCAAGCCCACATCAAGTGATGAGTTTGAGGCATATGAGTTGTTTGTGGACGCTGAAGCCATGGCCAGGTACAATAACATCACTCTTCTAAAGGAACTCCACACTGAGAAAGGGTTCACGATCTCTAACAAGGCCTCTTATGGTCTCCCTGATGACGTTGCTGTGGTGATTGACCAGCATAAGTGGAAACGATTTGCTAGTCACCCAACTGGGTTTTGTACTCCACTTGTCCGTGAGTTCTATGCAAACATTGGGGGGGCTGAGCAAACCCATTCCATGGTGCGTGGGTGCAAGGTCAACGTCTCTGCAAAGACCATCAATTTAAAGCTGAACTTGGCTGGAGATGAAGATGAGTACCAGCCTCTACTGAAGAAGGCTACTGTGAAGCAGCTGACTGCCATGAAGGATTCTGTGACTGTCCCAGGGACGCAATGGCTGCCAACTTATGGAAATCAATTGAAAATTGCCAGGTCTACTCTGAAACCCTTAGCCAAGGTTTGGTATCACTTCCTGAGACACAAACTCTCCCCCACCGCTCATACTGAGACTGTTAAGAAGGAGCGTTTGGTGCTCCTTTACTGCATCTTAGAGGGAAAGAAGATAAATGTAGGGAGGTTGATTCAGCAGGAGATTTCCAATTGTGCCATAAGCACAAAAGGTCAATTGGTCTTCCCCTGCTTTATCACTGAACTATGCATGCAATGTGGCATAGAGCTTCAAAAAGGGGAAGTTGAGGAGAGGAACTCAGGGAGCATTGATATTGGGTTGATCAATAGGTTTATATCCAACTCAGCCAAAGCAACCCAGGCCAAGGAAAAGGAACAGGTTATGGAACCAGGAGAGCCCTCAAAGTAGCAGGACCGCTTTACAGGGCTAGAGCACAAGGTGGAGTTTCTGACTCAAATGCTGCAGCAACACATACTGCAGCAACAACTATATTGACAGTTTTCCCTAGACCATTTCAAATGGCAGCAAATGGTGCTGGAGCTTAACCAATGGAAGAATGTGCACCCAATACCACAATGTCCAATGCAGATTCTACCTAAGTAGCACCACACCTTATAGTAAGCCACCCCTGAGAAGCATAACAGTCGTAGTACCGCATCAGTCCCAGATGCATTAGGCTCCTCTGATTGGATGCCACCAGCACCTTCACAACAACAACAACCCACCACCACCACCACTAAAGACCTAAGCAACAAAAAGAGAAAGACAACTGAGAGCCCCCTGCAGGATTTGGGGCCTGAAACTAAAGAAGAACATGATGAAGCTGACCCTGAAGCAACAACAGCAACCCCTACCCCCTCTCAAACTCCCAAGAAAAAGTAGCAACCACCCCTTTAAGGGATGTGATCACAAAAATAGCTGCTAATTACCCTGCCTCTGATGAGGATTAAGAGGACAATGTTCTTCTTGCAACCAGAAAGAGTAGGCTGCGTGAGCCAAGTGCCTTAAAAGGCAAGGGTAAAAAGCCAGCTGCTGCAACAAATGAGAGGGCAGGGGGAGTGAAGAGAGCACAACAGCCTCAGAAATTGATGAAGAGGAACAAGCAGACTTAGTCCTCGTGAAAGAAGTGGGGTCCTGTACCCGAGCAAGCAAGAAGACCACTGCTGCAAAAGGGAGCAGGAAGAGCTCCTGCATCAAGAATCTGAGCACTTAAGCCCATCAGAGCAGGTTGATGTAGCCTATTACAGCAATCCTATCAAAAGTTTCCTTGTTTCCCTTTAAGTTCTTTCTCTTGGTTTCTAGTTTAAGTTTCTATACATGTTGGTGTCTTGTACTGTTTGTTGCTGTTTTTGAATTGTACGTAGTAGTTGAAAAGTGGGGGTCGGCTAACTTTGACCCCACTTATTTTCTTTTTGCACCTAGTATCCTTTATGTTTGACTCCACCATATGCACAACCATCCCCATCATGGGGTTTTGTTTAATGAAAATTATCTGTTTAGAAATTCCACACGTTCACCTCTTTGACAGCGTTGACTTGATTGTTTTTTTTTTAGGCTTGTGTGATTGGATTTAATTGTTTGAAGCTCGAGGCACATGCTGTAGCAATGTTGATACACCTTGTGAGTTTTTGGGCCAAAACAATTTTATCCTTCTTTCTGTGTGAATACCATTCTCGTGCATGCTTATTTGATTTTGTCTTGCTGCTTTCATACTTGTACACATCTCTGCTGCACACACACTTTTGCTAGAAGCGCATTTTGTTTTCTTGAGCCTAGTATTGCCTAAATAGCATACCCTTGGATATTACCTTTTTGTGAACCCCTTTGAGCCTGCAAGCCCTTTATTTCTAATGAACCCACACTATAAGCCATATCCTGAAAAACCAATGTCCTAACTACTTGGAGTGGTTGGTGTGCTTCCTTTGTTTTCATATTGTAACATAAGTTTAGGGGTGCTCAAGGGCTAGCACAGTTTTAAGTTTGGGGGTGCTATGCAGCTGCTATGTAACAGAATATCAAAAATTGAACTGTTGTTGGTAAAAATCAATGGTTTTCTAATATATATATATATCCTCTATAACTTGTGTGAGCTGGGCCATGAAAGAAATAGTTGTGCAGCAAAAAGAGGAAGCATACCTAAGCTCCAGCTAGTGTTGCCACCTTCCCAGAACTGTTCCTACCTGAACCCAAGCCCCATTGCAACCAAATAAAGTCCTCTAGCAATGTACAGTTGTGATTGTGAGTGGTGTGTTTAGAAGCTTGTCAAGGTCATGTTTGAGTGTGCATTTGAATGATGATTGAGAGACCTATCTTAGCTTAAGAAGAGAGGAAGAACACACTGTTCTGAGAGTGAAGTGTTGCACCATGTTGCTGAGAGTTGAAAAGGAGGACATCCATGAATGCTTGCTTGATTGAATTTCATGATTGTTGATGCATTGTCAAGTATGCCTTGTGAAGAAATTGGTTTGTTATGATAAAAAAAATATAAAATAAAATAAAATAATTTTTTAGCTAAGTTGAGCACATGTGTGGAGGTTTAGGAAAATTTGTTTCTTTTCTTTTTAGTTTCTTTTGTTTCCATTACTTGAGGACAAGCAATGATTCAAGTTTAGCTGTGTGATAACTCTTTTTATGAAGAGTTATTTCTACCTTTTTCACCTGTGTTTTTGTGGTCTTTGAGTATTCTGAGTTTGTGTTTAGTGTTTTAGTGTGATCCTGTGTAAAGTGTGTTTTACAAGTGCCTTTTGTGAGTTTTCATGTTTTGGTATCTTTTGGAACTGTTTCGGTGATTAATTGAGAGTTTTTCTGGACAGAGCAATTTTTGGAGAATCAGAACTAGAGACGCTGCTCTAGGAGTTGCTGTAGCAATCGTAGCTGAAGCTGGTTTGGAAAAAGGACAAAAGTTCAAAACATTCTCTTACATGATGAGTTGTCCTTCGCTGATAAAGACAGTGACCTACACATGGGGCTGGCATTTAGTGCATTAAAGTTAGGGAATTGGGCCAAGGACACTTGTACTAGCCAACTTTTATCCCAAAAAGGATAAGAGAGGAAAGGGCCTTGAGATATTTTGGAAAACCCTAAATAGAGGACAGCAAAGGGAACAATTATCAGACGTCATCTTCCCTACTGGAGCAAGGATAGCAGCTGCGTCCCTCTCTATCTCTCCTCCATTGCAATGGCTTTTTCTTCCATTTCTTATTTTTCTCTTTGTTTTTGTAAGCTCAATATGAGCTAAATCTCTTGTAGCTAGGGGATGTTGAACTTGTAATGGACTTCTAGTAAATGTTATGTTATGCTTTGCTATTACATTTTCTATAAATCTGATTTGGATTGTGTTTTAATTAAGCTTGATCACCTTGGTTAGAACTAGAGCTCACGGCTGCTTGGAAAAGCTAAGTGTAGCAGAACTAATTTATAGATAAGAGTAAAATCATTAATTGGAAAATTATGATGAAGAATGATTTAGGAATGAACATTCTAACTCTTAGGCTAGCTAGAACGAGCTTAAGTGAGGCGTGAATGTAACTAATATGGACCTAGGAATAGGAGATGTTTAGTGAAGTTCATCTCAGAACTGTTGGAAAACAAACTTCATTTCCTGGAGCCAAATTGTCGTAGCATTGCAAACGCATAACTGAACTAGATTGAAGTTGCAAGGGATACTTCCCCATAGCTGTTTTACCCATTCTGTTAACAAAACCATTTTTATTGCTCTAGCATTTATTTCCCAAAACTGTCCTGGATACACACACAACAATTATTTGTTACTCTTTGTTACTCTTGATTAATAGAACCATTAATTTGAACTTGGTACTTGATTCACCATATAATCCTCCTGGGGAGGATCTCATTTACACTTTATTACTTGTTAAACGATTGTGTATACTTGTACATCAAGCAACCATTTTTACAGCAACATGACCGCTCTGAAAGATCAAGGTGATGGGTCCTGTATATATCACCAAAAAGGTCGAGGGGTCCACCCACCATCCCCTCTCATGGTAGTAGACAATCTCAATGTCGCTTAGCACCAGCATCCGCGGTGCCCTCGTGATGAACGGGTGAAGTCTCGAGTCCATCCTGTGAATCGGCTGGCTCGTCGTCTTCAAGCAAACCCAGAAATAGACAAACAACGAAAATAGTAGGGAGATAAGAAATACAGCGTATAGCAATGTCGGAAAACAACAATAATGCAGTACAGTAAACATCATATAGCAGGTAGCAGGTACAACAAGTACTACAAATACTGCACTCAAACACACGTCTCCCAAGACAACACATCCAACAAGCACCCATTTCCATGATTCTCACACTCAGATCAATCCTCTAGACCAGGATACTAATCCCATGCAGCTTGTCGGCCGAAAGCTCATGAAAATTGGTTCCCACCGGAACAGTTCCACACTCCAACAAGTCCACACAGGAACAGATTCTGTGTCGGAACGGAGTTAGTTTGTCCAAGAAACCGAACCGCTCACCGTGACCAATACGAGTGCATCCCCCTTGCACACCGGAATCGGGGTATCTCGATAACCTCAGAACGTTAGCCTGGAACAATGGAAAGCTCTAGGATTAGTCGGGCAAACCGGACTGGATCGGGTGTCACGACAAAATAGGACCTACCTCATATGTCACTGTAAACTATTCCTGAGACCGGCAACATCCCCAAGGTCACTCACTTGACCGCCCCATCTACCTTCTGTACCCACACTCAAGTACAACTAACCTCGTATGATGCTGACAGCCCATACTACCTATCATACGGCCTCGCCACTTAGCAGCTGATGATATGTAACAAACATCCCTAACGGGCTTGATACCGGATCTCACGTCTAAACTCTCAATCAGAAACAACACGATGCCACTGCATCCACACGGCCACAGCCTCGACGCCACACGTCCACGAGCCACAGCTCAAACAACACAGCCACTGCCTCAAACAATCAACATAACAGCAACGGCACCATCCACGGCATCAACCCGACAACAACACGGCGCACAGCCAAACTTAACGCTACAGCATTCTGCCATCACATGACAATTACCGCAAACAGCACAACTGTCGCAACAATAACATCAACAATATCACATAGTAGCATATCACATATACCAAGTACCATATAGGCACTTAGACAGATAGCAACAACAGAATTTCATAACACAACAATCAAATGAAGCAAATCATCCTCGATCAACAGTTTGCTAACCTAGGGTTTCCAAACTTAACGGTGATAGCCCAAAGTATGCTAAACCTAGGGTTTAGGTACTTTGTCAGGACTCAACCACTAGTAAGGTTAGGGCTTCCCTACACACATTATAATCATGAATACACTACTCTTTCCTTCCCGACAGCAGCAGTACTCTTTCTCCCCACCTGAACAGTCAGCACGCAAATCAACCGAATCACCGGCTCACCAAGCTCACAGCCTCCAACACGAAGAACAGCTCCAGAACAGCCTCGAAGCTTCTCGCTAGCCATAGCCTCAACCTCCAAACCTCGTACAATCATAAGCACGAACTTTTGCCCTGAACATGAGCACAACACATATGCAATAGTGTTAGCCCTAGGGCAAGCTCAAAGATCAAAGAAAAAGGTGAAGACTCGAAGAACGCCAAGAACACGAAGAACGCGTGTTAGGGATTCGAGTTTACCTTTGGCGAATCGAGAAACCAATCCGTCAAAATCGTAGATAACTTTGCCGCGATCACAACTGTGTCAGAATCGCGTTCCGGTACTTCGATCGCCTCGAAACTAAGCTTTATCACTCAAGAACCTATGTTTCTCTCTCTAGAACACAGGAAAAGCTCTAGAGTTTCCCAAGTTTTCGTGGAAGAAATAAGGAAGAAAGGAAACTCCACCAACTTGAGCTGCTGTGCACGCTTTAGCGTGGACTCTCAGCACGCTTGATCGTGGGGTTACTCAGCTAGGAAGAGCCTTCCAAACTTCTAACTCCCACAGCTTCTCATTTAACACCTTAGGCACCGCCCATCTTGTTCAAGCCTATTCCAAAGCTTCCAACTAAGCCTTAAACTAGCACATAACAATTCACACACGCGTCCAAAGCCCTAATCAAGATTAACCAGCTCTATTTGAGTTATAGAAAATCGAGATGTTACATTATGTTGTATGTTGCGTTGTTGTGTTATTGCGGGATGTCGGTTCGCTTTAAGTTTGGCTATGTGCCGTGTTTGTTATTGGGTTGATACCGTGGATAGTGCCATTGCTTCTATGCTAACTACTTGAGGCTGTGGCCGTGTTGTTTGAGCTATGGCTCGTGGACGCGTGGCGTCGAGGCTTTGGTCGTGCTGATGTGGTGGCATCGTGTTGTTGCTGAGTGAGCGTTTGGCATGAGGTTCGGTATCAAGCCCGTTGAAGATGTTTGTTACATATCATCAGTTGCCAAGTGGCGAGGCCATAAGACAGGTAGTATAGGCTGCCAGCATCATACGAGGTTAGTTGTACTTAAGTGTGGGTACGGAAGGAATAAGGGCGGTCAAGTGAGTGACCGATGTTGCCGATCTCGGGAATTGCTTATAGTGACGGATGAGGTACCTCCTATCCTATCGTGACGCCCGATCTAGTCCAGTTTGCCCGACTAATCCTTGAGCATTCCATGTTCTAGGCTAACATTTTGAGGCGACCAAGATACCCCGATTCCAGCATGGAAGGGGGATGCACTCTTATTGGTCACGGCGAGCGGTTCGATTTCTTGGACAAACTAACTCCATTCCGACACAGAAGCTGTTCTGGTGTGGAACCATTCCAGTATGGAAGCAGCTTTGTGAGATTCGGCCGACATGCTGCATAGAATTAGTATCCCGGTCTAGAGGATTGATCTAAGGGTGAGACTTGTGGAGATGGATGTTTGTTGCATATGTTGTCTCGAGAGACGTTTGGTTATGTGCATTAATTACTAAGTCTGTTATATCTGTTACATGTACATGCTCTTGTTGACTGCACTACTATTGTCGTTTCCGATTTGCTATGCACTATATTTCTTATCTCCATATCGTTTTGTTGGTTGGTTTTGGTTCATGGTTTGCGTGAAGACGAGTAGCCAGCTGATGGACCCGAGGTTACACGCTTTCATCATGTCGGTACCGAGGATACCGGTACTGGGGCTAATCAAGATCATCTACCATGAAGAGAGAGGGTGATGCGTGGACCCTTCTACCTACTTGGCGGTCTACACGAGGCCAGTCAAATGTATTTTCAGAGGAAAGGCGTCGCACGTGGAAGATATGATAGGGTCGTTCAGAGTTGTCTAGTTTCTTCCCTTTCTGCGGATCTGGCACCCACCGAGGCCGAGAGAGCAAGACTATCTATGGGCAGTGCCACAGTCTTCAGTGGTATGCAGCAGACGAGGCTTCGTCTACAGAGGTCAGAGGACATATCAGAGACGTCGCATCATTGTGTCGAGTTCCTCATCCGAGTACGAGCCTACGAGGGTTTATAGGCGTACGCATGGAGAGGGACAGTGTAGCTCTGGGCATCCTCATCATTGATGGTGAGGGCCTTCCAATGCGTCTTTATGATAGTATGGCGAGGTTTTTGATGTATTTGAGAGTGGGATGGGAGTGCTGGAGACCTCTAAAAGGTTTTCTTTTGGTTTGTGATGTATTCGTCTATCTTTTTAGCTTTATGTACAGACCATTTGTATATATATGTACAGTGCCCTACTGATGGGGCTATGATACGCATTGTTGGTGTATAGTTATTTTATGTTGCGCTTTACTCTGATGTGTTCTATGCTTTCCGTATGTGTACGCTTTATTGCTTTCGTTTCCACAACGTTGTTTGAATACCACTTTATCACTATAATACAGTTAGGCCTAGTTACTTATATAAGCTTGGAACTAATGGGATTATCCTTGTAGGACAGGAGGGTCATCTCATTTTGGTGGTATCAGAGCAGTTTGGTTCTGTAACGGGCTGTGGAGGTCTGATACCATAACTGCGAGTCTAATAAGTGTACTGGCTTTGACAGTTGATACCCGAGCTGTATCAACTTAGTCTGATTTTGGGTAGAGTGTCCGATAAGTTATCGAAGTATGATAACTGTTTCCATTCATAAGGCATATGATATGTTTAACTGTTAAGTGCTATTATATATTTTATGAATTGGAACTAATAGCTCCTTTTTACAGGAAGCTAAATGACTCAAGGTCGAGGTACAAGAGGTAGGCCGGCTATGATCGGAGAACACAACAATAACTACAATGGTGACCACTAAGGGCCATCAAGTGGTGGTGAAACGCCTGAAACAATGAGAGCCATAAGGGATTTGGCCACCGCTATGATGCAACAAGCTCAACAGACAACCCAGTATATGCAGTGACAGGAAGAAAAAGAGTTAAGGTAGGCCCAGTTACAAGCTGCAAGAGGAGACGAGACCGTGGACACAGGTCTCAATGCTTTCATGAAAGGGAATCCCCCTCAGTTCCACATAGAGTACAATCCAGAGGCCACGGAGATGTGGTTACAAGAGATTGAGAAGGTCCTTATAGCGATGCATTGCCAGGAAGATCGGAAAGTTACCTATGCTGCTTTCATGTTGGTTGGAGCAGCGGAAGCTTGGTGGAGGACCAAGGCCAGACTGTTAGAGGCCAGAAGGAGAATTATCACCTGGCAACTATTTCGGGAGACTTTCTTGGAGAAGTATTTTCCAAGAAGCATCAGGCAAGAGAAGGAGAAGGAGTTCCTGTGTCTGAAGCAAGAGTAGATGTCTGTTGGCGAGTACGCAATGAGATTCGAAGCACTGCTCAAGTTTTCCCAGTTCTATCAAGTTCATCCTGATGAAGAGTGGGTATGTCGGAGTTTTGAAGACGGATTGAGACCAGAGTTGAAGCCGACGACGTTGCCATTGAGCATCAATTCTTTTCTTGAGCTGGTAGAGAAGTGCACGATAGTGGAAGGACATGACCGAGTAGGGACAGTCCAACAACAAGTCAAAAGTGGTGGACCTGTTCGGAGCACCCAAAGAGGCAAGGGAGGAAGTTTCCAATAGAGAGTGAGGCCGTATGATCGCTTGACCCAATAAAGTGCAAGTTATGGTGGGTTATGGTGGAGGTGGTTCTAGTTCGGTCCAGCAAGGTACCAGGATCTGTTTCAGATGTGGTGGGCCACATCTCATTAAGAGTTGCCTGAGGACCCAGCACATCAAGTGTTTCAGCTGCGGCCAGATGGGTCATTATGCCTCAGACTGCAAAACAGGGGTTAGTAGAAGGGCTCAGTTTCAACAGTCGAGCGGGAGAGATCAGAGTGGTAGTGCAAGATCATTTGTAGCAAGCCATTAGAGTAGGCCATAGACGACCAGAACGGTGTTTGCCGTGAGGGGTTCTGAAGCCTCTCGAAGCCCGGACCTGATACAAGGTAAATGCTTAGTCTCCGATAAACTTTTATCAGTTTTATTCGATTCGAGGCTACTCATTCTTTCATATCGTTAGAGTGCATGAATCACTTAGGGTTGCCTGTTTCTTCGTTACCCTATGATTTAACCGTCTCAACACCGATTGGCGATTCTCTAACTACCCTATCTGTATGCCTTAAATGTCCTATCACGATAGAGAACCGTCACTTTCTTGTGGACTTGGTCTGTTTGCCTATGCAACTGATCGATGTTATCTTGGGCATGGACTAGCTTTCGGCCAACCATGTGATGTTAGACTACTCAAACAAGACCCTTCTTTTCTCTGAGCGACCTGGATTGATGCCTACTGACGAGAGTACTTTGACGGGTGGACGATCAGACAGATGCATGGTGTTGTTCTCTTTGGAGGCCAAGGAGACTCCTAGTGTCGGAGCTTTACTTATTGTGCGATAGTTTTCGGAGGTGTTTCTCGATGATGTTCCCGGCCTACCACCGGAGAGAGAGGTGGAGTTTGCTATAGACCTGATTCCAGGGACTAGGCCTATTTCAATAGCGTCGTACCGGATGTCTCCAGTAGAGATGGCGGAGCTGAAGAAGTAGTTGGACGAGATGCTAGGCAAAGAGTTCATCAGACCTAATGCATCTCCGTGGGGAGCGCCAGTGCTGTTTGTGAAGAAAAAGGACGGGAGCTCTAGGCTATGCGTAGACTATCGTTGGCTGAACAAAGTAACGATAAAGAACAAGTATCTGTTACCAAGGATAAATGTTTTAATGGATCAGATGAAAGGAGAGGCTGTGTTTTCTAAGATCGATCTGCGATCTGGATACCATTAGATCCGGGTTAAGAAAGAGGATGTGCCAATGACTGCTTTTCGAAGTCGGTACGGTCACTACAAGTACTTAGTTATGTCGTTTGGTGTGACTAATGCTCCAGTGGTGTTCATGGACTATATGAACAGGATCTTCCGACCGTTCCTTGACAAGTTCGTTGTTGTGTTTATCGATAACATCCTTGTATACTCTTCAAGTAGAGAGGAACACCAAGAGCACCTAAGGGCGGTGATGCAAGTGCTAAAGGACCGGCAGTTGTATGCTAAACTGTCGGAGTGCGAGTTTTGGCTTGAGGAGGTTCAGCTTCTAGGACATGTGATCAGTAAGGATGGAATCGCAGTGGATCCTGCGAAAGTCGAGGCAATAGTGAGTAGGGAAAGCCCTAAGTCTAATAGTGAGGTAAGAAGCTTTCTTGGGTTAATAGGCTACTACCGGCAGTTCATAGAAGGATATTCTAAGATTGCGTTACCTATGGCGCAGTTGACGAGAAAGGGGAAGGCGTTCGAGTAGTTAGAGGCATGCGAGCAAAGTTTCCAAGAGCTGAAGAGAAGACCGACCACTTCACCAGTGTTGGTGCTAGCAGATCCTTTAGGACGATTTGATGTATACTGTGATGCATCTTATCAAGGATTAGGATGCGTTCTTATGCAAGAAGGAAAAGTGGTGGCGTATGCCTCCAGGCGGTTGAGAGTACATGAGCGAAACTACCCAACGCATGATCTGGAATTGGCTGCGATAGTGTTTACAATGAAGATATGGAGATATTATCTGTATGGTGATAAGTTCAATGTATTTAGCGACCATAAGAGCTTGAAGTATCTGTTCGACCAGAGAGAGTTGAACATGAGGTAGCAAAGATGGATGGAATTCATAAAGGACTATGAATTAGACCTGCAATACCATCCAAGTAAGGAGAATGTAGTTGCAGATGCGCTCAGTAGGAAATCTCTACACGTGTCTGCCATGATGGTAAAGGAGCTACAATTGTTAGAGGCGTTTAGAGATTTGAATCTGGAAATGAAAATCGTCAAGGATAGGTTGAATCTTGGAATGGTTAGAGTATCTAGCGATTTCATGAATCTTTTATGGAAAAAGCAAGCTGAGGATAAGTGCCTCGAGGGTGTAAACCGGTTAATAGAAGAAGGTAAGACTTCGGAATTCAGAAGTGGTACTGATGGTCTACTTAGGTTTGGTGATTGGGTTTGTGTGCCAGCGGATAGCGAAGTTAAGAATATGATCTTGGAATAAGCACACAAGAGCAAGATGAGTTTTCATCTGAGGGCTACCAAAATGTATCAGGACCTGAACACTCTGTTCTAGTCGCCGGGGATGAAGAAAGAGGTGGCGGCGTATGTCCTAACCTGCCTAGTGTGTCAAAAAGAGAAGATTGAACATTAGAAACCAGCAGGGTTGTTGCAATCGCTAGATGTCCCAGAATAGATGTGGGATAGCATTGCCATGGACTTTGTTTCTGGGTTGCCGAGAACTCAGAAAAGGTGTGATGCAATCTGGATAATCATTGACAGGTTGACGAAGTGTGCTCACTTCTTACCTATCAACCAGAGTTACTCTCTGGAGCGATTAACTCAGATTTACATCGAGGAGATTGTGAGGCTGCATGGGGTAACTTCAAGCATCGTTTTGGATCGTGATCCAAGGTTTACCTCAAGGTTTTGGAGGAACTTACACAGTGCGATGGGAACTAAGTTAAGTATGAGTTTTGCTTATCATCCTCACCAAACGGATGGTCAGTCTGAACGAACAATTCAATCTTTGAAGGATCTCTTAAGAGCGTACGTGTTGGAGAACACAGGAAGTTGGGACGAATTCCTTCCATTGATCGAGTTTACTTACAATAACAGTTTCCATTCGAGTATTGACATGGCACCGTACGAGGCACTGTATGGATGGAAGTGTAGGACTCCATTATGCTGGTTTGAGACTAGAGAAAGTCAGTTGTTAGGGCCGGAGATGGTACAGCAAACAACTGAACAAGTCCGTAAGATACGGGAAAAGATGAAGACCGCAAGGGAGAGGCAGAAAAGCTACACCGACAAGAGGAGAAGACCCTTGGAGTTTCAAAAGGGAGACCATGTCTTCATGAGGGAGACCAAGCTGGAGTAGGCAGAGCAATCAAATCTAGAAAGCTAACAGCTAAATTCATATGACAATTTCAGATTTTTCGACGAATCGGCCTTATAGCCTATCAGATAGCTTTGCCACCAAATCTGTCAAACCATCATGACGTATTTCACGTCTCTCAACTCAGAAAGTACCACCCTGATCCATCACACTTGTTAGAGCCCGAATCAATCCAACTGAAGGAGAACCTTGAGTACGAAGCTTCACCTGATCGGATTGTGGATAGAAGGATCAGGAACTGCGCGGCAAGCATATCCCTCTGTTGCGAGTGGAGTGGGACTCGATAACTGGTGATTCAACGTGGGAACGTGAAGCTGAGATGCGCCAAAGTTACCCTTATATGTTCTCAGGTATGCAACGGAAATTTCGAGGACGAAATTTTCTTTAAGGGGGTGGTAATGTATCATCCCGATTTTTTTTGTAACTCTAATTGAGTTGGTTAATCTCGATTAGGGCTTTGATTGCTGAGTGAATTGTTTGGTGTTAGTTTAAGAACTAGTTGAAAGCTTAGGAATAGGTAGAATCAGATTGGAAGTGCCTAAGGTGTTAAACGAGAAACTGGGGAAGTCAAAAGTTTGGAAGACTCTTCCCAGCTGAGCAACACGCTCTAGCATAGGAAGAGAGCATGCCCTAGCGTGCCAACGCTCAAGCGTTGGCCTTGTGCACGCTCAAGCGTGATAACTGATATGCTTTTTGACGCATGTGCTACACGTGTCAGGGTAGGGTGAAGGCAAAGTGGATGAGGCTCCACGCTCAAGCGTGGAGGAAACCCACGCTCAGCGTGGGCACGCTAAAGCGTGCAGGTTGTCCACACTAAAGCGTGCACAATGGGTCAAGTTGGATGAGTTTCTCCATCTTCCTCATTTGTTGCACGAAATCTTGGAGGGTTCGGCGCTGTTCCAAAGCGTATAGAGATAGAAACAGAGTTCTAGTGTGAGAAAACTCAGTTTCGAGGCGATCGAGGTACCAGAACGCGATTCTGACTACACGGTCATGATCGCGGCGAAGTTTTCTACAACTTTGACGGATTGGTTTCTCGATTCGACATAGGTAAACTTGAATCCGTGACAGGTGTTCTTCGTGGTTCTTTGAGTCTTTACCTTTCTTCTTTGATCTCTGAGCTTGCCCTAGGGCTAACAATATTGTATATGTGTTATGCTCGTGATTAGGGCAACGTTCGTGTTCGTGAGCGTGTGATTCGAAGGAGGAATCGCAGTTGCACCAAGGTTGTTAGTGGCTATTCTTGGGCTGCTGGGGGCTGACCATGAAGGTGGTGGCTGCGTGTGGTGGTGATCCGGTGTTTGCGTGGATTTTTGTGCCAATTGTTCAGGTGGCGAGAAAGAGTGTTGCTATCGTCGAGATGGCAAGAGTAGAGTAGATGTATTTTCTACTATGTGTAGGGAAGCCCTAACTTTACTAGTGGTTGAGCCCCGATAAAGTACCTAAACCCTAGGTTTAGCATACTTTGGGCTATCACCGTTAAGTTTGGAAACCCTAGGTTAGATAACTGTTGATTGAGGATGATCTGATTCGTATGACTGTTGTGGTGTTGATTATGTTATATGCTATCTATATACGTGCCTACATGCTACTTGGCGTATGATATGCATGTTGTGTTGTGAATGTTGATCTCATTGTTGTTATGTTGTATGTTGCATTGTTGTTTACAGCGGGATGCCAGTTAGCTTTAAGTTTGGCTATGTGCTGTGTTTGTTATCGAGTTGATACCGTGGATGGTGCCATTGTTGTTGTGCTGACTGCTTGAAGCTGCCGCCATGTTGTTTGAGCTGTGGTTTATGGACGCGTGGCGTCGAGGCTGTGGCCATGCTGATGTGGTGGCATCGTGTTGTTGCCAAGCGTTAGGCGTGAGGTCCGGTATCAAGCCCGTTGAGGATGTTTGTTTCATATCATCAGCTTCCAAGTGGAGAGATCGTATGACAGGTAGTATGGGCTGCCAGCGTCATACGAGATCAGTTGTAGCTGAGTGCAGGTATGGAAGGTGAAAGGGGCGGTTAGGTGAGTGACCTTGGGGATGTTGCCGGTCTTGTAATTAGTTTACAGTGACGGCTGAGGTAGCTCCTATCTTGTCGTGACGCCCGATCCAATCCGGTTTGCCCGACTAATCCCTGAGCTTTCCATGTTCCATGCTAACGTTCAGAGGCAACCAAGATACCCCGGTTTCGGTGTGGAAGGTGAATGCACTATTATTGGTCATGGCAAGCGGTTCGTTTTCTTGGCCAAACTAACTTCGTTCCGACATAGAACCTATTCCGGTGTAGACTTGTTCAGGTGTGGAAGCAACTTTGGGAGATTTGGCCGATATGCTGCATGGGATTAGTATCCCGGTCTAGAGGATTGATCTGAGGGTGAGACTTGTGGAGATGGATTATTGTTGCATATGTTGTCTCGAGAGACATTTAGTTGTGTGCAGTAGTTACTATGTCTGTTATACCTGCAACATGTGTAACGCCCCAATTTTCGCGTTTTCTAATTCTTCATTATTTTAATGTCTTTATTTTATTCGACGTCTTAGGAATGGAAATAAAATATTTCGAGACCATAGTCATGCTCGACAATATCGTAGGAAGTTACGATTAAGTTTTAAGTCAAAAACTCAAACGGAGTCCAGTCTGCGTTTTTACACTGACAGTATGATTTTACTGCTCAGGAGACCTCAGATGGACCCGTGAACAAAACTATAAGTCTTAGAATTCGATTCTTTACGTTTTGGTTAAATTTCACAAAAACTTCAGAAAAATCACTTCCTGACCTCCGTTCGAGCGGAATCCTCAATCGGGTGACGAACGGAGCCACATATGGATTTACCGGGACTCGCCAACGTATAATCTTGTTATCACATCATCCCAGGACACTTGGGAGAGTATTCCAAAGTCGTCACGACGTTCGGAAATATCTGGACACAAAATGACCAAAATGCCCCTAACCTTAATCTTTTACACTTTTACCATTTTACCCTTTTGGCAAATGACATTTTTACCCTTAAGTGAGGTCTTAAAGTGCTGAACTCAGCCCCACAGCCCCCTCATTTTCACACAGCCCTCTCCCCTTTAGAACACCATAGTTGCTCTTGAAGAAACACCATTGTTGTTCTTGAAGCTCCTTGATTTCTTGTTGGAATCACTTGATTCCTTGAGCAATCTTCCTTCATTTTAAGGTAAGATCACTTCCATGATCTTTTATCTTCTTGAATCTCTCTTTATTTCAAGATCAAACTTCATTTTCATGAAAAGAATTTCTTAGATCCAAAACTTTGAAAATCCATAGGAAATTGTAGAAAAATCCTTTTGAGGTAAGACCAATTTCTTTGAACTCACCTCATCATTCTCTACCTAAATCCAAAAGCTTATGATTCAACTCTCATCATAGCCCAAAATCCCCTTTATGGCCGAACCCTTATGATGATGATGAATAGTATTTTTCATCAATTTTTGATTTCTAACACTTGATTTCATCCTTAGCTTTCCTATTGCCTTTGAATCCATGAATGGAAAACCAAAATCAATTCCTAACCTCTTTACCCTAGGGTGGCTGAAACCCTCTTTGTTAGGATTGTTGAGTTTTGCCTTGATTGTTGTTTAATGTTGGATTGTTGTGTTGTGGTAGTTGTTGACGATTGTCAGGAGGTTCACAAACCGATCAACCGACTTTGATCCAGGAATCTGCTCATCAACAGGTATGGGGGGTGAACCTCATCACACCAAGATGGTGGTAGTGAAGATGGTTGTTTAAGTTTATGTGTGGGTGAAACCCTTTAGTTTGGGTTCACTTTTAGTTGTTAAGTTTTGTTAAGTTCTCTTGGACAACAAGATTGTCATGATGAGTTTATGCTTTAATATGTTGTAGTGTACTTTAGCATGTGTTGATGATGAGATGATTGAATGAAAATCATTTTTATGTATGTTGAAAAACCTACTTTGATCACTAGATCAAGTATGGACTTTTGTGCTTGATTATGATGCAATGATGTATGTTTATTGTTATCATAATTGTGTAAGTTTTGTGAGCCATAACTTGGTTAGTTTGGTGAAGTAAATCTTCACATTGGTGCATAGTTGGCTTTTGGCCAAGATATTGAGAAAAGGAAGGTAATGTGTAGTTCTTGAGCAAAGTAAGTTTTCAAGTAAGGAAAGTGTTTTAATAACTTATGTTTTTCAAAGAAAAACCCTAAGTGACTTTGATCCAAAGATCAAATGGAATTAAATCTCAAACTGTTTTCACCAAAGTGAAACATGTTTTATACCTTATCCTTAGTCCATCTAGTTAATCAAGTGACTCAAAATGAGATAAGAAGTGTTTTCATGAAGAGAATCAAAATGGTTCCATAAGGTTAAATGTCTTGTTTTAAGGCAACTTTTCACTAAGCGAATTTACCTTCGCTAAGTGAAAACAGAGGAATTCCAAGTTGGGCATCACTGCCTCACTTTAGCTAAGTGAATTAATATTCGCTAAGCAATTCCAGAGAATTTCGCTATGCGAATTCTATTTCGCCGAGCGATCCAGAGGAATTTTAAAAGAGGTGTAACCACCTCCATTTTCGCTTGGCGAATACAACACATTTCGCTACGCGATTTATGTTTCTCCAAGCGATACAGAGGAGTCTCCAAGGAGGTGTTACTGCCTCATTTTCGCTAAGCGAATGGAATTCCGCTAAACGAATGGAATTCCGCTAAGTGAATTTCATGTTTTCAAAAAATGCTAAAAATAGAGTAAGTTGTTTCAAATCAAATGAGTTTTCAATTGAGAAGTTGTTTTGGTTTACAAAGGAGTTTTTAACTCAACTCATAAAGTTTTACATATAAAAACCTAAGTTAAGTAACTAACTTAGAGTTGAAGACAAGGGTTAATGAAGTATGGTATGTGGTGGAACAAGACCATATACTATACCATTGATGACTTAGTACATCAATGCCTTCATAAGACATAAACACAAACATGAAACGTTTTGGGTTTTGAAACAGTGGTTCGATGATGGACCGGTGATTCGGATCCCGATCAGTCGTTCAATTGTTTCAGTCTTGTGATGACTCGATCCCAGAGGGATAACAAGATTTATCCTGTGGATAAAGGTTTTGTTTTTCAAAGACGCGTATAGTTCCTAAGAAAGAGAACCTTAGTGGAACTCGAGGTTTACCCGAGAGGTAGACATTGCTTTTTCGCATCTGCTTTGTGTAAGCATTGGCATTTCATTTGCATAGTTCACTAGTGCAATAAACATGTTTAAAATCGGTTAAAAATATCATTTTAAATCGGTTATGGAACCGATGTAGAAACAGATGATGTAGAATGTAAGACCTTTTAACATCGGTTTTTAACCGATGTTGAAAGTTAACTTTCAACATCGGATATAAACCAAACCGATTTTGAAAGTGCTCATTCAACAGATTAATAATTATTGAAAAAGATCTTTTCATATCGGTTATAATATAGAACCGATGTTGAAAGTTATAATTCAACATCGGTTTGGTCTTGTAACCGATGTTGAAAGTATCTTTTCACATCGGTTGTAACTCAGAACCGATTGAAATTGATAGTTCAACATCGGTTCTCTATTGTAACCGATGTTGATAGTCCAATTTTTTTTTTAAATACTCTGTTTTAAACCAGTGGCAATCCTTAACCCTGTTTCATCTATGTACAACCAGAACAATCCCAGCCAAAATAGAATCCCAACAATAACAGAATCCAAATCACTATATACTAAGTAAGCCAAACTATACTTTATTGATTATGCAAAAGTCAGCTTTTGATTCAACAAACTCAACTAATTATATAATGTAATAAATTCAAACTAATTAATTAAATACATAACAAAGAAACAACAAAGAAATATAACAAATTAAACCAATTAAAGAAATAAAATGTCATCCATTAATTAATGTTCAGAAGTCATCTCAAGAAAGAAGTTTGCCCAACGCTCCTTGATGTCCTTAATGTCCTCTTCAGAGAATGCTTCCGGATTGTCGAAAATCTGCACATTATAACTAATCAACTATAACTATACATAATTAATCTATAACTATTTACAAATGTTATTAGTTAATTACCTCCTTCCATCGATCTGTAATACTCGCGGAGACAATGTTGAACATCCACTTCATGACATAATATCAGCACTCCCAACTGCCACGTTGCCTATGACACTACAAATGAATACACAATTTGAATATATAATGAGTAAAAACATAATAGTAACTATTTTACACTGCAATTGAATCTCGAGTACTAATTAATAAACTACTTACATTAGGGTAAATCCACCTAATATGCCTGGGCCTACCACCATCCAAAACATGACTTGCGTTCATAGCTCTATCATAATTATGAAAATATGAATTTAAAGTATGTTATATATTTCAGAGTAATTAATAAAGCAAATGTAGTACAAATTAAATTAATTAAAAGCTTACGTTTCAACAATAAACTTGATTTCTTTCGTCGGCTTCCTTCCCAACGAACAAAAGAAGACCACAACACTCATACCACGACAGATGATCAATAATTGCCAATGTTTACTGCATTTGGAAACAGTTAGAGACAAGTCATAGATAATTATAAATCACTAGTAAAACTTGTACTTACAGATGGAGGTAAGGTGCTAGGTAGAACTGTTTCTTGCCTTCATCAAGCACACGTCGCATGTACGCAGTAATCTCATCTGACCTAAGTGTCTCACCCTGAATTAGTTGAGGGTCAAGGAATCCATAAAGATGGAGGTTGCCCCTATCAATACACAGGCGATGCAGATACCTAAGATATTGAAATAAATATTAATTATAATAGTTAAAAACTTAATTAGTTAACTTACAAATTAATTAGTTGAAATAACATAACTTACGTGCACCATAATGAGACAACTGTCATGCAAAGCATTTCACTATCAATGCATATCTCCATAATGTCCCTCTGGGGGATATAGAAAGTGTCGGGCTTGCCATCGTGTTCCAAATTTATAAAAGCGGACTCCTTCCCAAGTTTCACGGCAGCTAATGCGAGACGTTCCAGAGCATCAAGTTCAACATCCTTGTGAATACCCTAAACAGCAAATATAGAACATTAGTAAACACGGTTAGGTTACTTCAATTGTAAATAAAAAAAACTTAAGTTATTGAATGATTATATGAATACCTTTGATGAACCAGCCGCCACAAGTTTTCTCAGATCCGACCTAGGCCTTTTGGGTCGATAATCTTTTCCATCATCCTAAACAACAGAGGTAAAGCATTAGTAAACACAAGTAAACACAATTAAGTTATTTCAATTGTAAATATAGAAAAACATCAGTAAGTGAACAATTACATGAATACCTTGGCTGAAACAAAAAACCTCACAAGTCTTCTCGGCCAAGGGATGAAATTACCGGGGGCCTGGCCAACTGTAATAACCTCCTCAGTGGGCACAGGGACTAGAGCATCAACATCTAGAACATCTTCAACCACCACCCTCACATGATCATCCTCTAATGTCTGGTTGTGTAAGGTATTTCCCAAGTTGTGTACCCTCCCAAATGCCACTACCCGGCGATCATGATGATCATCAACATACAACTCACATTGATCGTCCTCCTTATCAGGATGATGTGAATGATCACATGAACCCATAGTGCTCACAGGTACAGATGGTTGGGCACTTGTGTTTTGCTGGGAAAAACCCATAGATGCCAACTCTGAGAGAAGATCTCGTTTTATTTCTTCTCGAAGCTGCGCCTTGATGGACTCAATATCATCCCTCTTCCGATGATGTGAAGATGGTCCATGGTATTGGGTAATGCCAACACCCCATCCAACACCAAGGACACGGCCTGGGTGGTCCTCTTTCCCAATCGCAACAGCCAAGACATCTTTGCGTCCAGTAGACACAAAGGTTCCTTGTGTGCTTTGTTCGTCCAAGGAATCCTACAACATACAATTGTCACATTAATTTGTGTAAGATGATGGATAAGCATGTTACAATTACAATTAGAATTGAATATATACTTACAATCTTTTCAGCAACAAGATGTGCCTCCTCGGATGTATATTGTCCCGATGGTCCTTATCGGGCTCTCTTCCATGTATGGTGGCGTGGAGGTGGAGGTGGATCAACAACTTCTGGAGGTGGATTAGCCGTAGGATCAGCTTGGGATGCTTGTTCCAAAAGTTGTTTCTTCTTCTCTTCAATCATCTTCCTCCTCAGCTTTTTATATCCCCCACGAGACAAACGATGGGGGTAGAGATTCTTACTCTGGATCTCCTGCGCCTTTTTCCTTTTCTCCTATTATAAATAACATCAACTGAATTCAGTATATTAATAAAATCAATTTGGTTGGTAAAGTTAAACAATATAACTCAAGTTAACCTGAAAGGCGGGGTCCAATCGGATCTGAACAAATTTGTCCCATGTCTCTTGATCAAGGAACGGGTACATCTCAAGTGGAGATTTGTCTGCACGCCCATGTATGTATTTCCCGCTTAGTTGTGTTTTAAATGCTCTCCAACGCTCACCCGCATACGAAATCCATTTTTTCTTCATACGCTCAGTATCCGGCACTTCAAAGGTGAGCTATATTTACAAAACAAAATGGAGAAATTAGTGTATATGAAAATAATATGGTGAAATAAAATATATACAACCAAAGAGGGTAAAAGTAAAATACCATGATACTATCCCATATCTGATCCTTCACGTTCGTCGGTACATGGTCCCAATCCTCAATAAGTATACTAGCCTTGCTTTTGGCAAGGACGGCCACAAAACTCTTAAACTGATCTTCCATTGGCCCTATAGGTAAGCAATCTCCATCAAACTCAACCCTCATTCTTTGATTACCACTACGGTTGATGGCCAATTTTTTTAATCGTGTGGCGCGTCTACCTTTTTTACTTGTCAATGGGATATCCGACCCGCTGCGTGTAGGAGGGATGTCCGAGGGATCTGCCATGTATGCCTGTTTATACAAAAAATAATAAACTATGTCAGTAAAGATGGATAAATAACAAATATCACTTTAAACATAACTTACACTATAACTTAACATATAAATATCAACTTAAATAACAAAAAAAAACTTAACTTATAATTATCAAGATAAACATAACTTGACTAATAAATATAACTTTAAACATAACTTACACCATGGTCAAGTAGTAATGGTCTCCCATATCCCTTCATGATGATCATCACGAATGGCATGTACATCGTCCGCTTCATTTTCCTCATTGAAAGTAGGCATCCGTGTTGAGAAAGAAGGAGTATCGGAAATATCGAAAGTTGAATCTTGATTTTCCTCACTACCATTATGCATGTTTTTTCCTTGGAGAACCACCGACCACCTTTTGTTAGAAGGATCATGGATATAAAACACTTGTCTTGCTTGGAAAGCCATGATGAAAGGCTTTTCTGTATGACCTACCTTGCCAAGGTCTACCAATGTAAATCCTAACTCATCGGTTTGTACACCACTGTTGCTGTCAACCCACTTACATTTAAAAACAGGTACTGTAAATTTAGTGTAATCGACCTCCTAAATCTCTTCAATGACTCTAAAGTAAGATATGGATGCCATAACGGGGTTTGTATCTTTTGAACTAGAGAAGTGCATAGACTCGGCTACAACCATAACCCCACTGTTTTGCACGGTACTCTTGTCATCCTGGGACTTTGTATAGAAGGAAAAATTATTGATATCGTATCCACTCCAACATATGACATCAAAGTTAGGCCCGTGTGCTAACCATTTTAATGTATCAGAAGCAGTATTATCCTCCGCAATTTGATCTTTAAACCAGTTTAAGAAAGTCTTATTATGCTTGTTCAACAACCATTTTTCGTTCATTCGAGGGTAATTTTGCTTGACAATGGTTTTGTGATCACATAAGTAAGGATTAACCTCATCGGTGTTATTCAATATATACAAATGTGCTTGAAGCACTTCCTCTCGACCCATGCTCTTAACAGTAATACCTCGTGTACCCTTACCATCACATCTTCCCTCATGACGAGACTTAGAAAGCCCTACAGGTTCCGCTTCTGACATGTAGTCTGTACAAAACTCAATAGCTTCTTCTGCAACATACCTTTCAACAATAGATGCTTCAGGACGGTGTGGATTCTTCACATACCCTTTTAGTATCTTCATGTATCGCTCAACTGGGTACATCCACCTTAAATGAACGGGGCCACACAATCTAATCTCCCTCACTAGATGAACAATTAAATGAACCATGATGTCAAAAAATGAAGGATGAAAATACATTTCCAATTGACACAAGATAATAGCAGCCTCAGTTTCCAACTCATCCAGTTTTTGAAGGTCAATGACTTTGCTACATATAGCATTGAAGAATAAGCACAACCTTGTTACGGCATGTCTCACTTTTTTAGGCAAGATGTCACGAATAGCCACTGGTAGTAGTTGTTGCATCAAGACATGGCAATCATGAGACTTTAAACCAACTAATTTGAGATCTTTCATTGAGACAAGCCTCTTAACATTTGAAGAGTAACCCTGTGACACTTTGACGCCCCGCAAACACTCACAAAATTTTTTTTCTCTTTTTTCGATAAAGTATGACATGCTGGGGGCAAATAAGTCCGCTTAACCCCTACTGATTGTGGAGCTAACTGCTCTCGTATGCCCATCGTAACTTGATCTAAACGAGCATTGACACCATCCTTTGTCTTGCCTTGAATGTTAAGAAGCGTCCCGACTACACTATCACACACATTTTTCTCCACATGCATCACATCAATACAATGTCTTACATCAAGTTTGCACCAGTATGGCAGATCAAAGTAGATCGACCTCTTCTTCCATATGTTTTTCTCAGTAGCCTTCTTATGGGTCTTTCCAAAGATAATATCCATGTCCTTAACCCGTTGATAAACTTGATCTCTGGTTAAGGCCGTCGGAGCAATTTCATTCTCCTGGCATCCATTAAAAGCTTTTCTCAATCTACGATACGGGTGATCAGGTGTGAGAAATCTTCGATACCCAAGGTAAAATGTCTTCCTTCCATGTTGTAGTTGATGGTAGCATGTGCCTTCTTCACATACAGGGCATGCTTTATGCCCCTTAACACTATATCCGGACAAGTTCCCGTATGCTGGAAGTCATTGATGGTGCAAAATAACATGGCACACATCTTGAAAGTCTCATTGCAATGCCCGTCAAACAGATCAACGCCTTCCACCCACAGCTTTCTCAAGTCTTCAATCAAGGGACTTAGATAAACATCTAAGTCATTTCCTGGTTGTTTTGGGCCCAAAATCATCATAGATAACATAATGTATTTGCGCTTCATGCACAACCAAGGAGGTAGGTTATAAATTACCAGGAGAACAGGCCATGAACTATGAATACTACTTAAGGTGCCATACGGATTCATTCCATCGGTAGCAAGTCCAAGCCTAAGGTTTCTTTTCTCATCGGCGAAATCCGGAAATAAACTATCAATTCTCTTCCATTGCAAAGAATCAGCCGGATGGCGAAGCTGTCCATCACATTTTCTCTCATCTGCATCCCACCTAATGTTTTTTGCGTCATTTACATTAGCGAACAATCGCTTGAACCTTGGAATTATTGGAAGATACCATAACACCTTCGCAGGAGGACCCTTTGTGATCACATCACAATTTGAATCACCATCGTTCACTTTGTAGCGTGATACCCCACACCTTGGACAAAGGCTTATCTGCATCACTGCACAAAGTATCATACACATTTGCTCGTTGAAATGACTCTTGTCCAATATCGCGGATCATGTCCTCTAGTCGATCGTCCATATCTATGTCATCAACCTCCTCTCTTTGGGACACACTTGGTTTGGCTAACAATTCACCATGCCATATCCATCTTGTATAACTCTTACATATCCCTTCACAAATAAGATGCTCTCGTATTTTCTCAGCTTCCAGTCGTCTCTCATTCAAACAATTAACACAAGGACAATAAAACCTTCCATTACTATCGGGAATATTTCTTTTAGCAAATTCTAAAAACTCTTCCACTCCATTCTCATACTCATGACTTGTGCGTCTAGCATCGATCCAATTACGATCCATAACTACAACAACACCAACTTCACTTAGTCCAAGATCTTCAACTCCTTTTTATCACAGGGTATGGCCCTATCCCATTTGAGAAGAAACTTCTTCAACACTCAGTTAACAGTTAGTCCTTAACTTTCATGCCCATACTTAACGAAATTTCGGCAGCATTTCCCATCGGTCTCCGACGTGCACGACTTGAACGCGGTGACATCCACCGCGACAAAGTGTGCACCCGGAGAACAAAAGGAAATGCAGCCGACCGAAATTTCTTCAAGTATAAGATATGAGAATTAAGGAATAAGTATTAACCAAATGAAGAATAAGTTTTTCCCCAAACTGTCCAACTTGGACAATTCAAGATTCAATACAATGAGTAGTACCTTAATAAAGTACACATATGCTCATTAATATTGAATCTCAAACGGGAAACTAAGGTTTTGCTAATTTATTAACACTAAAAGATAATCCAACAGTCCAATCCCTAAGTTAAAGCAGCAAACAAAACATTGGAATAAAATATCTTACTTGTGCTCAGAGTGAGGAGATAGAGAGTGATGAGTGAGAGGGCGCTCGAGATGGGTTGAGGCTTGCCTTTACCCTAAATCAGAAACACAAAGCAAAGAGAGGGTTTGAGAGAACTATGAGAGGTTTTTTAGCCTAACATTTAAAAACCATTCATGTTAAACTAATATCCTATCCTGAGTTTGCAGAAAGGAATGAAGTTTGATCTTATTATCAAGTCCTAGTTAGCAATCTAATGCATTCGTGGTTAGAATTGAGAATGTTTGTTGTCCTGGTGCTCAAGAGACAAAAGGAAATGGTGAAAACAAGGTGCTATGTCTAGAGGACAACTTAGAGGATGCGCAGGTTTTTTTGCTTAAATGCAAGAAGCATGAAAGGTCCCTGCTGTGAAAAATTGCGTCAGTGGATATGCACAATTGCTTTTATCATCCAGAATTGACTTAATAGCTTATAATGGGCTTGATTGGACCATGGTCTCCTCTATGCTTGCCTAAGTATCACTGCCAGCTCTAAATTAGCGCATCACCTTTCTTTAAATTAGTCAAACATTTTTGTAGTTTATAGTTTTATGTTTCCTTGCATATTTACTCAAGTTGAATCAACCACATTTTCAAACTAAATAGTAAATTCTAATACATTAATACTTTTTCTCTTCCTTTCTCCCTTTAATTTCATAAGAAAATCTAATCAGAAGGAGAAGTGTTTTTCTTCATTAGAATGTCACGTATGGATTTCCTGCCAAGTTACATGCCATACTGTAAAACTAATCAAGTTACATGCCATACTGTAAAACTAATAAAGTTACATTGCAAAACCAAAGTAACAGGTAGCAGACAACAACAAAAATGTAGAGAGAAAGAAAGAGAACCTGGGCAAAGTTTCTCCACCGAGGAGAGGGTGAAGCCGTGGGCAAAGTTTGGTACAGAGGTTCAGAGGAGAGGGTGAAGGCGTGCGCAACTGGGCAGTGTATCAACGATGAAGGAGCAGCAACGATTTGTGAGGAGAAGGAGAAGGATGAAGGATGGTGCTAGGTTACAGTGGTGAAGGATGAAGGAGAAGGAGCAAACGAGAGAGAGGGCAAACAGTGAGGAGGGAAAGATATGAAAGAACGTTGGAACGTGAAATGGGTTTAATGAAGATTTGAAATCAGTTGGTTAATAGAACCGATTTTGAAAGTTTAATAATGAGATCGGTTGTCAAATAACCAAGTTTGAAAGTTTACTAATAAGATCGGTTGTGTAATAACCGATGTAAATACTGGTGGGAATAAATAAATAGTTTTTTATTTAAATTGTTTTCATCGGTTGAACTATGTAACCGATGTTAAATGTTTTATACATCGGGTTCTTTCTGAACCGATGTAAATAATTTTGAACTTATTTTCAAAATTGCCACCGCCTCCTTTTTTAAATCGGTTTCTTTTCAACCGATCTAGAAACCTGTTGTATAATCCATATTTTGCACTAGTGGTTGTAAGGCCTTGAGCCTAGGAGTTGAGCTTACACCTTGATGCGGGTGCGAATCTTACGGTGACAATCTTCAATGGTCTTTTTGGAGGTATCAGGGTTGGAAGGGCTGACATGTGACCAGTTGGTAATTCTTATATGTCGTGGCAAATCCGTGCAATACACTGATATCCTCTACTAGATATCGTACTTTTTATGTTTGGTCGAGAGTGTTTCCTTAAAGCCAGATACGGGCACGTTACGAATGTTGTAGCATCTTGCTCATGGCTGGCAGAAACCGGAACATGTCCTCCCATTCACTCTCTCCGACGTTTTGTTAGCTCCATGGAGTAGGGGTCAGAGTAGTACCCAGTGACATTGGCACTGCATTGCATGGTTGTTGATGTTTACATTTGCTGTTATACATCGCTGTATTGTTTAAGAATGCCTTATATTATGCTGTTACTTGTTTAACATGACTTATTTTTAGAATTCTTGTAAGCATGTTGGGTACGCTGTTACCCGGTGAGTCGTCCCGTTTTTACTACTGCTGTTTTGTTGTGTTGATGAACGGGAATCTCACCCATATCTGTATGTTTGCTGCTGGTACTTGCTGTTGCTGCTTGAACAGATGGACATGACGATGGTTTAGTTCAGTAGTTTCCTTGAGCTCGGAAGCGGACTCTTTTTCCTGTTTTAGTTTGTTGTCGGCCAGACTATGTCAGTTTTTTTGTAGTACCTTTTAAGAGTTACGACTCCTAGTACTTATTGTATTTCTTATGTCAATCATACATTAGATTTATGTCTGTATACAGTAATATTGAAGTTTTCTGTTTCTCTATTATAACACAGTATGCATGTTCTAGAAATGCATGATGAACCTAAGTTCATTTATTAGTATTACTCACCTTTACTAATCCCATTACATCTTGCGAAAAGAAAAAAAAAAACCGTATTTTTCGCATTAATAAATATTTTCGGCCTTATAAACGTTCGGGAATGTGAGACTCGGGAAAGTGTGTTGCATTATTTGGTATCAGAGCTGGCCGAGTCTTTTTGGGGTTTGTACGTTATGGTCTGTCTTGTTTGTGTTTTGTTCTCTGTGTGTTTCTCTATTGTTATCTCCGCAAGGAGGATAATGTTGTTTGCTTTATTCTCTTAAGTTTGACAGTACTGGTTTTGAAGGTAGCAATGGCTGCTCAAAACCTGACTGTTGCTGTGAACGCCATACGGGAAATGGCTGCTGCTATGGTTCAATGTGACGAACGAGCTGCCGGAGGTAGAGGACTGGATGAATTTCTTCGTCGGAATCCACCTCAATTCAAAGGTGAATTCAATCCTGAGTTAGCTGAATGCTGGATCCAGACGCTAGAGAAAATCTTTGGAGCGATGAGATGTACTGAGAATGACAAGGTTGTCTATGCAACCTATATGCTGGTGGAAGATGCTGAATACTGGTGGGAAGGAGCTCGTCAGATGCTGATTCACGATCAACAAGCTGTTGACTGGAATGCTTTTAAGGGAAAATTCCTGGAGAAGTATTTTCCTGCGAGCGCAAGGCACGAGAAAGAGATGGAGTTCCTCCAGCTGAGACAAGGGGGAATGACCGTAGCTGAATACAGGGCCAAATTTTAAAGTCTAGCAAAGTTCTCAAATTACTTTCTGGACAACCCAAGAGAGGAGTGGAAGTGCAGAAAATTTGAAGGTGGTCTGAGGATCGACTTGAAGAGAGCTGTAGTTCCATTGGAAATTTCTGTTTTTCCGAGGCTGATGGAAAAGTGTCGTCTGATCAAGAGTTTGGAGCCCAAGGACAAGCGGATACAGAGTTCTGGACCGAGCAAGTTCCACAGGGGAAGCGGTGGTCGAGACAACAACTCTCAATGGAAGCCGTATGCAAAGCAACAAGATCAACAACAACGTTCTGCGGGAGGAAGCAGTGGGAATTTCAGTCAGTCTGGAGACGCCCCAACCAAGTGCATGAAGTGTGGGAAGAGAAACCACATCACCAGAGACTGTTCGATCAAAGGGATTATTTGCTTCAAGTGTGGGAAGCCGGGACATATCTCACGGGAATGCATGCAATCGAAATTGGAACATTCTGTCAACAATGTCCAAGCTGCGAGGCCTAAGGCAAGAGGCAGAGTCTACACTATGGGAGGCACTGAAGCTTCTCAAAATGAAGACTTAATCCAAAGTCAGTGTGTCATGGGAGGTAAAACCTTAACTGTACTGTTTGATTCAGGCGCAACGCATTCCTTTATTGCCTATGACTGTGTAAATCTGTTGGGATTATCTGTGTCTTCTTTACCTTTTGATTTGGTAATTTCTACACCTACTGCAAAGCCTGTTATAACTGCTAAAGTTTGTTTGAACTGTTCTATTTCTGTTAAAGATAGAATATTTTTGATTGATTTGATCTGTTTGCCACTTTCGCAAATGGATGTAATCTTCGGAATGGATTGGTTATCTTCTAATCATATCATGTTAGACTGTGCAAATAAGACCTTAGTTTTCCCTATTTGTGAGAATTCTGAATTTTTGACTGCCAACCAATTAAATGCTTCTTTGAGAGAAGGAGCTCAAGGATACATGTTACTATCTTCTTTGGAGGTCAAGAGCGAGCTAGTCTTAGAGCACGTACCTGTCGTGAATGAGTTTCCGGAAGTCTTTCTTGAAGACGTACTAGGTTTGCCGCCAGTTTGGGACATCGAGTTTACAATCGATCTTGTGCCAGGAGCAGGACCAGTGTCTATGGCATCGTATCGAATGGCACCTGCTGAGTTGGAAACCTTAAAGGAACAGTTGGTAGACTTATTGGGGAAACATTTTGTTAGACCCAGTGTGTCGCCGTGGGGAGCAGCTGTGTTGTTGGTGAAAAAGAAAGATGGAACATCTCGCCTATGCGCGGATTATCGCCAGTTGAATAAGGTTACTATCAAGAACAAGTATCCACTTCCGAGGATAGATGACTGGATGGATCAGTTGAGGGGAGCGGCAATTTTCTCCAAGATTGATTTGCGATCGGGTTATCACCAAATTCGTGTGAAGGCAGAGAATGTACCGAAGACAGCGTTTCGATCACGCTATGGGCACTACGAGTATCTTGTGATGCCGTTTGGTGTGACGAATGCTCGAGCTATATTCATGGATTATATGAATATAATCTATCGTCCATACCTGGATAAGTTTGTTGTTGTCTTCATAGATGACATACTTATCTATTCGCGAGACCAGGAAGAGCACGCTGAACATCTTAGTGTAGTTCTTCAAGTGCTGAAGGAGAAACGGTTGTATGCCAAGTTGTCCAAGTGTGAGTTTTGGCTCGACGAAGTGCAGTTTTTGGGTCATGTAATTTCAAAGGAAGGAATTGTTGTAGATCCGTCGAAAGTTGAAGCAGTTCTTGAGTGGGAAGACCAACCATAGTGACTGAGATACACAGTTTTGTGGGTTTGGCTGGGTATTATCAGAGGTTTATCGAGGGATTTTCTAAGATTGTAGTACCTCTTACCCAATTGACAAGGAAGGACAAAGCGTTTGAATGGACTGAAGCCTGTGAGCAAAGTTTTCAGGAGTTGAAAGAGAGGCTGACTACATCGCCAGTGTTGATATTGCCAGATCCAAGCGAACCTTTTGAAGTGTATTGTGACGCTTCATACCAAGGATTAGGCTGTGTTCTGATGCAGAATCGGAAGGTGGTAGCGTATGCCTCGAGATAGTTGAAAGTGCACAAGAAGAATTACCCAACTCATGATCTGGAGTTAGCAGCGGTAGTCTTTGCGTTGAAGATTTGGAGGCACTACTTGTATGGTTCGACGTTCAATGTCTTTAGCGATCATAAGAGCTTGAAGTACCTGTTCGATCAGAAAGAGCTCAACATGAGGCAAAGACAGTGGCTGGAATTTTTGAAGGACTATGATTTCCAGTTACAGTATCATCCAGGAAAAGCTAATGTGGTAGCGGATGCCCTGAGTAGAAAAGTGTTACATGTGTCTGCCATGATAGTTAAGGAACACGAGCTGTTGGAATAGTTCAGGGATATGCATCTGTCCATAGTTAGTATGCCAGGAAGACTATGTGTAGGTATGGTTACGGTATCTTGTGATCTGATGGATCAGATTCGGGAGAAACAAGTATACGACCAGTATCTGGAGAAAGAGCGGAGGAACCTAAAGAAGGGGATGACATCTGAATACAAGGAAGGAGCAAATGGAATCCTAAGACGAGGAGAACGGGTTTGTGTGCCAAACAACCCAGAGATAAGGAGGTTAATTCTGGACAAAGCTCATAGAAGCAAGTTGAGTATGCATCCAGGGTCAACCAAGATGTACCAAGAACTGAAGCGGTTGTTTTGGTGGCAAGGGATGAAAAGAGAGGTAGCTGATTATGTGGCATCTTGCTTAGTGTGTCAAAAAGCAAAGGTTGAACATCAAAGGCCAATGGGAATGTTACATCCGTTGGATATCCCAGAGTGGAAATGGGACGGCATAGCGATGGATTTTGTGACGTGTTTGACAAGAACACCTAAAGGACACAATTCCATTTGGGTTATAATTGATAGGCTTACGAAATCAGCTCATTTTCTACCAATTAATCTCAAGTATTCCAAGGAAAAGCTTACTCAAATTTATATCAGTGAGATTGTGAGACTGTATGGAGTACCTTCAAGTATCGTATCGGATAGAGACCCGTGTTTTACTTCGCGTTTTTGGCAAAGTTTACATGAAGCTTTAGGGACGAAGTTATGACTAAGTTCGGCTTACCATCCTCAAACTGATGGACAATCGGAAAGGACGATTCAGTCTTTAGAGGATCTATAGTTGGGAGAATTTCCTACCGTTGATAGAATTTACCTACAACAACAGTTATCATTCGATTATAGGGATGGCACCCTACGAAGCTTTATATGGACGACGTTGCAGAACACCTTTGTGTTGGAACCAAGATGGAGAAAGTGCTTCATTAGGACTTGAACTAGTGCAACAAACAACCGAGAAGGTGAAACTGATTCAAGAAAAGATGAGGATAACTCAGAGCCGACAGAAAAGTTATGCGGATAAAAGACGTAGGCCACTTGAGTTCGAGGAAGGGGATCATGTGTTTTTTAGAGTCACTCCGATGACTGGGGTGGGCAGGGTCCTGAAGTCCAGAAAACTCACTCCAAAATTCATTGGACCTTATCAAATTCTTCGTCGGATAGCTCCAGTAGCTTACCAAATAGCTTTACCGCCTTTTCTATCCAACCTTCATAGTGTTTTTCATGTTTCTCAATTGCAAAAGTATATTCCTGATCCCAGTCATGTCATGGAATCTGATTCAGCACAGCTAAAGGATAACCTAACCTATGAAACATTACCGGTTAAGATCGAAGACAGGAGAGTAAAGAAACTGCGAGGGAAGGAGACAGCTTTGGTCAAAGTTATCTGGAACGAGACTACAGGTGATGCTACTTGGGAAAGAGAAGAGGACATGCAACAACAGTATCTGAGTTTGTTTTAAGAGGTACGCATAATTTCGAGGACGAAATTCTTTTAAGGGGGTAGGAATGTAACGTCCCGATTTTCACGTTTTCTAATTCTTCAGTATTTAATGTCTATATTTTATTAGAGGTCTTAGGAATGGAAATAAAATATTCTGAGACCATAATCATGCTCGACGATATCGTAGGAAACTACGATTAAGTTTTGAGTCAAAAACTCAAACGGAGTCCGGTCTACGTTTTTACACTGATAGTATGATTTTACTGCTCAGGAGACCTCAGATGGACCCGTGAACGAAACAATAAGTCTTAGAATTCGATTCTCTACGTTTTGGTTAAATTTCACAAAAACTTCAGAAAAATCACTTCCTGACCTCCGTTCGAGCGGAATCCTCAATCGGGTGACGAACGGAGCCACATATGGATTTACCGGGACTCGCCAACGGATAATCTTGTTATCAAATCATCCCAGGACACTTGGGAGAGTATGCCAGAGTCGTCATGACGTTCAGAAATATCTGGACACAAAATGACCAAAATGCCCCTAACCTTAGTCTTTTACACTTTTACCATTTTACCCTTAAGTGAGGTCTTAAAGAGCTGAACTCAGCCCCACAGCCCCCTCATTTTCACACAGCCCTCTCCCCTTTAGAACACCATAGTTGCTCTTGAAGAAACACCATTGTTGTTCTTAAAGCTCCTTGATTTCTTGTTGGAATCACTTGATTCCTTGAGCAATCTTCCTTCATTTTAAGGTAAGATCACTTCTATGATCTCTTAGCTTCTTGAATCTCTCTTTATTTCAAGATCAAACTTCATTTTCATGAAAAGAATTTCTTAGATCCAAAACTTTGAAAATCCATAGGAAATTGTAGAAAAATCCTTTTGAGGTAAGACCAATTTCTTTGAACTCACCTCATCATTCTCTACCTAAACCCAAGAGCTTATGATTCAACTCTCATCATAGCCCAAAATCCCCTTTATGGCCGAACCCTTATGATGATGATGAATAGTGTTTTTCATCAATTTTTGATTTCTAACACTTGATTTCATCCTTAGCTTTCCTATTGCCTTTGAATCCATGAATGAAAAACCAAGATCAATTCCTAACCTCTTTACCCTAGGGTGGCCGAAACCCTCTTTGTTAGGATTGTTGAGTTTTGCCTTGATTGTTGTTAAATGTTGGATTGTTGTGTTGTGGTAGTTGTTGACGATTGTCAGGAGGTTCACAAACCGATCAACCGACTTTGATCCGGGAATCTGCTCATCAATAGGTATGGGGGGTGAACCTCATCACACCAAGATGGTGGTAGTGAAGATGGTTGTTTAAGTTTATGTGTGGGTTAAACCCTTTAGTTTGGGTTCACTTTTAATTGTTAAGTTTTGTTAAGTTCTCTTGGAGAACAAGATTGTCATGATGAGTGTATGCTTTAACATGTTGTAGTGTACTTTAGCATGTGTTGATGATGAGATGATTGAATGAAAATCATTTTTATGTATGTTGAAAAACCTACTTTGATCACTAGATCAAATATGGACTTTTGTGCTTGATTATGATCCAATGATGTATGTTTATTGTTATCATAATTGTGTAAGTTTTGTGAGCCATAACTTGGTTAGTTTGGTGAAGTAACTCTTTACATTGGTGCATAGTTGGCTTTTGGCCATGATCTTGAGAAAAGGAAGGTAATGTGTAGTTCGTGAGCAAAGTAAGATTTCAAGTAAGGAAAGTGTTTTAATAACTTATGTTTTTCAAAGAAAAACCCTAAGTGACTTTGATCCAAAGATCAAATGGAATTAAATCTCAAAGTGTTTTCACTAAAGTGAAACATGTTTTCTACCTTATCCTTAGTCCATCTAGTTAATCAAGTAACTCAAAATGAGACAAGAAGTGTTTTCATGAAGAGAATCAAAATGGTTCCATAAGGTTAAATGTCTTGTTTTAAGGCAACTTTTCGCTATGCGAATTTACCTTCGCTAAGCGAAAACAAAGGAATTCCAAGTTGGACATCACTGCCTCACTTTAGCTAAGCGAATTAATATTCGCTAAGCGATTCCAGAGAATTTCGCTACACGAATTCTGTTTCACCGAGCGATCCAGAGGAGTTTCAAAAGAGGTGTAACCGCCTTCATTTTCGCTAAGCGGATCCATATTCGCTAAGCGAATACAACACATTCGCTACGCGATTTATGTTTCGCCGAGCGATACAGAGGAGTCTCCAAGGAGGTATTACTGCCTCATTTTCACTAAGCGAATGGAATTCCGCTAAGCGAATTTCATGTTTTCAGAAAATGCTAAAAATAGAGTAAGTTGTTTCAAATCAAATCAGTTTTTAATGAGAAGTTGTTTTGGTTTACAAAAGAGTTTTTAAATCAACTCATAAAGTTTTACGTATAAAAACCTAAGTTAAGTAACTAACTTAGAGTTGAAGACAAGGGTCAATTAAGTATGATATGTGGTGGAACAAGACCATATACTACACCATTGATGACTTAGTACATCAATGACTTCATAAGCCATAAACACAAACATGAAACATTTTGGGTTTTGAAACAGTGGTTCGATGACGGACCGGTGATTCGGATCCCGATCAGTCGTTCAATTGTTTCAGTCTTGTGATGACTCGATCCCGGAGGGATCACGAGATTTATCCTGTGGAGAAAGGTTTTGTTTTTCAAAGACGCATATAGTTCCTAAGAAAGAGAACCTTAATAGAACTCGAGGTTTACCCGGGGGGTAGACATTGCTTTTTCGCATCTGCTTTGTGTAAGCATTGGCATTTCATTTGCATAGTTGTAAGGCCTTGAGCCTAGGAGTTGAGCTTACACCGTGATGCGGGTGCGAATCTTACGGTGACGATCTTCAATGGTCTTCTTGGAGGTATCAGGGTTGGAAGGGCTGACATGTGACCAGTTGGTGATTCTTCTGTGTCGTGGCGAATCCGTGCAATACACTGATATCCTCTACTAGATGCCGTACTTTTCATGTTTGGTCGAGAGTGTTTCCGAAAAGCCAGATACGTGCACGTTACGAATGTTGTAGCATCTTGCTCATGGTTGGCAGAAACCGGAACATGTCCTCCCATTCACTCTCTCCGACGTTTTGTTAGCTCCATGGAGTAGGGGTCAAAGTAGTACCCAATGACATTGACATTGAGCCATATACATTGCACTGCATTGCATAGCTGTTGATGTTTACATTTGCTGTTATACATCGCTGTATTGTTTAAGAATGCCTTATATTATGTTGTAAACTGTTTAACATGATTTATTTTGAGAATTCTTGTAAGCATGTTGGGTACGCTGTTACCCAGTGAATCATCCCGTTTTTACTATTGTTGTTTTGTTGTGTTGATGAACGGGAATCTCACCCATATCTGTATGTTTTCTGCTGGTACTTGCTATTGCTGCTTGAACAGATGGACGTGACGATGGTTCAGTTCAGTAATTTCCTTGAGCCCGGAGGCGGACTCTTTTTGTTGTTTTAGTTTTTTTGTCGGCCAGACTATGTCAGTTTTTTTGTAGTACCTTTTGTGAGCTACGACTCCTAGTACTTATTGTATTTCTTATGTCAGTCATACATTAGACTTATGTCTGTATACAATAATGTTGAAGTTTTCTGTTTCTGTATTATAATACAGTATGTATGTTCTAGAAATGCATGATGAACCTAATTTCATTTATTAGTATTACTCACCTTTACTAATCCCATTACATCTTGCGAAAAGAAATAAAAAAGAAAACCGTATTTTCCGCATTAATAAATATTTTCGGCCTTATAAACGTTCGGGAATGTGACACTCGGGAAAGGGTGTTGCAACATGTACATGCTGCTGTTGACTGCGCTACTATTGTCGTTTTCGATTTGCTATGCACTGTATTTCTTATCTCCCGATCGTTCTGTTGGTTGGTTTTGGTTTATGGTTCACATGAAGGAGGAGCCAGCTAATGGACCCGAGGGTACACCCTTTCATCATGTCGGCACTGAGGATACCGGTACTGGGGCTGATCGAGATCGTCTACCATGACAAGAGAGGGTGGCGCGTGGACCCTTCTACCTACTTGACGGTCTACACGAGGCCGGTCAGCATTCTTTTTAGTGGAGGGTTGCACACGTGGAGGATTTCATAGGGTCGTTCAGAGTTGCCTGGTTTCTTCCCTTTCCGCGGATCTGGCACCCACAGAGAGCCGAGAGAGCAGGACTATCTGTAGGCAGCGCCGCAGTCTTCAGTGGTATCCAGTAGGCGAGGCTTTGTCAACAGAGGTTAGAGGAGGCGTACCGAGCAGTACCTGAGGACAATATCGGAGACGTCGCATCGTTTTATCGAGTTCTTCATCCGAGTACGAGCCTACGCGGGTTTATTGGCGTACGCATGGAGAGAGACAGGGTAGCTCAGGACATCCTCATCACTGATGGTGAGGGCCTACCAATATGTCTTTAGGACAGTGTGATGAGTACTTTGATATATTTTGAGAGTGGGATGGGAGTGTTGGAGAGATCTGAGAGGTTTTCTTTTGGTTTGTGAAGTATTCGTCTATCTTTTCAATTTTATGTACAGACCGATTGTATATATATGTACAGTGCCCTACTGATGGGACTATGATACACATGGGTGGTGTATAGTTATTTTATGTCACGCTTTACTCTGATCTGTTCTTTGCTTTCCATATGTGTATGTTTTATTGCTTTTGTTTCCGCAACTTTATTTGAATATCATGTTATCGCTATTATACGATTAGGCATAGTTACTTATATACGTTTGGAACTAATGGGATTACATTCTGGGAAAGGAGGGTTGTCTCAAAAGCCAAAACCACGGCAAAATGTCACCAAAGGCAGAACAACAGTTTGAAGCTAAGGATACTTGAAAACTTTCCACGCCAAAGTCATCACTGATAGTACAAATTATGTCGTGCATCAAAGCCATCCATAAACAAAATGCAGCCACCACCACTACTCTAAACACCATCACGTTTTGCTACCTCCTCTGAACTCAAAGCTCACCCCACCCGAACCAAACAGCTGCACAAGTAACGCAATAGCATCCATCCAGAAAAGCTGTTGTGGAGCAAACTCAATACATGTAAGATAATAATCAACAACAAATCATACAACCTTTTTTCAATGACAAAAAGAATAGCACAAAACCTTGCTGCATAATGTAATCCCCTTGCCTTTTTTTTTTATTTTATTTTATTTTCAAAACCTGTTACCAAGACACACTGAGCCTCCTACAACCAATGCAAACGGTCCTACTCTTTATTATTGGATCCACCTTCCCAAACATACCTCCGAATTTGTGAGCTATGCTGACACAGGGTACTGAAACCCTTTTTCCTTGTCCTATTCCACATCCAGGAGTGCATCTGAACCTTCTCCAAGATTTCATGCACCCGTAACCTTTTTTATTTGAACAACAATTGATTGCGCGCCAACCGAATGGCCCAGAGAAAAAGGGTAGTCATGGTGGTTGCGAGGAGGAACTGGGGTGGTCAGGAGAAAAACACAGTAAGGGAACAGGAGCAAAATACAGTGAGGGGTTTAGAAGGAACATTGCAAGGGTGAGGGATAACTCTAGCTTCAATCAAGACGCTGCTCTAAGTGGAGAATGCCGTCCGCAAGTTAGAAGGAAGGGTCACAATGAACATGCTGGAACAACATCCTTTTTCTTCACAAACTTTCCGGACAACTTTGGCGTGGAGGACATGTGGAAGGTTTTCGCAAAATGGGGAAGAGTGTGGGATGTGTATATATTCCACAGAAGCTGAATAAATTGGGAAGAGTTTGGCTTTGTAAGACTACTAGATGTACAGAATATTAGACAAGTGGAAGGTCAACTGGATTCTTTACCGTTAGGAAAGCCCAGGCTAAGAGTCAATATTCCTATATACCATCGTGGAAGGCAAATTCATCCTGGACAGAGGAATGTAAGTTTGGAAAATCATGGTCAAAGAGGTCAGAAAGTAGTGTAAATTAATTGGCTGAGTTATGTGAAGGTGTTAGTTGAAGGGATAAGCAATGAAATACGTACTCAGTATGTCGTGAAGCAGGGGAGTAGAAGAGTTAATGCTATTCAGAATGCTGAGTGGAGAGGTATGGAATTTATTGCGTCAGAGGAGGAAACGGGTTGGTTGAAGGGAAGTTACGTTGGGCAGACACACAATGTGGAAGATGCTTTGTTCATGCAGGAGAAGTTAGACAGGGAAGGTCTGATCCCTGTAACTGCTACACATATGGGGAGCAATTTGGTACTACTTACATCTGAGGAAGATTTACATGCCATGCTTAAGGAAGCAACGAAGTTTCTCTCAAAATGGTTCCTAGATATAAAGACGTGGGATCAGAGTATGGTGGCTCGTGAAAGGAACGCTTGGATAAAAGTATCGGGGGTTCCACCTCATGCTTGGAAGGAAGATTTTTTCAAGAAAATTTCTTATATTGTGGGGAAATTCGTATCTCTGGATGGTAGCACAAGATTGAAACGCAGACTTGATGTGGGGAGAATGTTAGTAACAATATCAACCCCGGAGACAATAGATAGGGTGGTGAAGATGAAGCTAAACGATGGCTTCTACAATATCAAAATGGAAGAAGAATTTTGGGGTGAAAATCATTGCAGACTTTCTTCCGACCACAAATTGTATTCAAAATCAGAATCATCATTTGAAGCAAGTTATTCGTGGATTGATAGTTACCTCGGCATACCGCAGTCTTCGTTCCCAGGGAGTTTCCGACCAGCGGATAGTCAACGATCAGTTGACTCAAATTCAAATTTAAATTCTAACCTATCCCATCAAAATGGTCAGAAGGGGCTCATTGGGTGGCCGCGGAAATGAAGGGATCCACGATAAAAAGGAAGCAGAGCAGGAAGAAGGTTATTTTCACAGATGGGGTACCGTGTTTTTGCCCAAGTCAAATGTCTGATAGGGTTTGCCAAAGATAGACGTTGATCCCAGCTCTCAGAAAGTAGACTTGGATAATAATTTATGTACTAATAAAGGGCAGAGCGGTGGTGTTTTGGCATTTCGCAAGAGAGCCAATGTGATGAGGGAGGTTTGGTAAATCATGTATTCATTAATAATGGGCTGAGTGGAAATTTATTGGGCCTCTCGCAGTAGGGTCCGTGGGAGGTTGGTGGGCTAATAAGCGCAAAGGTTGGAGCATATACCAGGAGGGAAAATTCACAAGTGGGCTGGATAAAGGCAAAGCACCTATTGAGACAACCCCACATACATGAAGTCGTCACATTAATCTCAAGCTTATATTATTAAATATACTTTAATCATATTATAACGTTGGCGCGTTATTCAAGAAGCGTAGTGAAAGAAAACAGAGAAAACATACAAGCGCATACGGAAAGGCTTAAAAGCAATTATCAGAGTAAACACAGATATGGATAAACTATATACATAAACATGCATAAACTGTAGCCCCATTAGTAGGGCACTGTGATACTGTATATATACACATTGGATGTATAATAAAACTGCAAGACATAAAACATATACAACAAAAGAAAATAAAATAGCTCTCACAGCTCACCAGCACTACCCACTATCATTCAAAAGATACATAGAAAAGGCTCAGCTCACTCGCTAGACGCACCGGCAGGATCCCACCATCAATGGTGCGGATGCCCTGAACTACCCTGGCCCTCTCCATGAGTACGCCGATAAACCACCAATGGCTCATACTCGAAGGAAGATCTGGACACCACTACCCGGCGCCTCCTGTATGTCCTCAGATACTGCTCGGTTCTCCCCCTCTTGCCTCGCAGTACAAAACCTCTGCGATTGGAAGCGTGCGAAGTCGCGGGTGCTGACCACATGAAGTCCCTCTCGTGGCGTCTCGGCGACTACCACATCTGGATGAAAGGTAGAAACTGGACAACTTTGTAAGGCCCTAAAACATCCTCGCGGTGAGAAGCCCCACCTTTGAAGAGCAGACTGATCGGCCCCGTGTAGATCGTCAGAAAGGTAGATGGGACCACACGCCACCCTCGATCATCATGGTATATGATCTCGATCTCCCCCATCACTGGCATCCGCGGTGCCGTCGTGATGAAAGGGTGCTTGTAACACCCCGATTTTTCAAAGCTCTCTAGAGCTAATTATATAGTATTTATGAGTTTGAATTTTATTGGAGGGTCTAGAGAGTGAAATAAAATAATTCGAGATCATAGTCATGCTCTATGCTATCGTGGGAAGCTATGGTTAAATTTTGGCCGAAAACTCACACTGAGCCCGATCTGCGTTTTTACACTAATAGTATGATTTTACTGCTCAAACTACCTAATTTTGACTCGTGAACGAAACAGTCAGGTTATAAATAAAATTGCGAACAATATCGGTGATTTTGATAAATTTCAAAAAAAAAAAAAAAAGTTCTCACGGCTTTCTTGGGCGAAAACCCTAAATCGGGAAATCGACAGAGTCGCAAACGGACGCGCGATGACAAAACCTGACACCAAATGAGGGACACGAGTCACCAAGGCAGGGAGAGTCACCACCATGACTCACCAACGTCATCATTGCGATTCTACAAATATCTGAGATATATAGGACGAAAAAAGACCGTTTTGCCCCTAGGAACTGATGGAATTACACTTGTGCCACATGACACATCTCCTTATCATCATCATCATTACTTCTAACAAATATCTATATATTTTTAGTATTTTTAGAGGTAAAACTACCAAAATGCCCTAGGTCTTTTAGGGAAATTACCAAAACGTCCTAAACTTAATTACAAGTTTGCCATGGAGTGAAAAAAATATCTCACTCCGCTCTAACTCACCTAGGCCATTCGGCCAAGACACTCCCTCACTCTCCTATCACTTTGCTCTTCTTTTCTCTCCTTGTTCTTCATATTTCATCATTGGATAACCTTAGGAACTTGAAGATTTTGAGTGATTTCAAGCTAGTTTCCTTCAAGGAAGTGCATCAAGGTGGTAGTAACTCTCCTCTAGCTCTCTCAATCTCTTTTTTCATCTCTCCAAGTTCATGATTCATGGTGGTTTAAGTTTTGAAGCTTAAACTTCAAAAATTTCAAGAAAATTGTAGAAAAATCCTTTTAATACCAAACCAATTTCTATCAGCTAGTAGCATCATCCTCTTCCACTATCCAAGAGCTTGTAACCAAAGGAGCCCTTTAGCTCCAATGGATGATGAAGGCCGAACCTACCCCCTTTTGGGTGAATAGAGATTTGGTTGGATTTTGGGTATTCTAAGCTTGATTCTAATGTTATCAAACCTAGGAGGTGTAGAATCCAAGAGATGAGAACTTTTGAAGCTCTCCAGCCATGTTTTCTAAATATATGGTCGAACCCTCAATTTGGAGAAAACATGAGATTTTGGTTCAAGTTTCAAAATTGAGACTTGATTAGGTGTTAAAGATACTTAAGGATCCTTACTCCAAAAGATAGGAATTTTTAGACATCCCTAGCTATTTTTGGCACCTTATGGCCGAACCTAGCTCCTAAGGGATTAGAGAAATTTATGTTTTTAATTGTTGATGATTGGATTGATTGTGTGTTTGTAGTTGTTATCGGGTACTCGGATGAGGAATCTGGAGAATTCTTGGACCAATCGGGCGACTTTACCTTTAGAGGATAACTTCAAAAGGTAAGGGGAGATTAGCTCCGATAAGTTTGATAGCCTCATTAGTTTCTTGTTGAATGTTGTAACTATGATGTGAAGGAAATGTTTTGCCTAGTTGACGCATTGTGTGATCTATATGCTTGTTTGGTGTTTGAAGACATGTTATATGTGGTGTATGTAGTTGATTTATTTTATGAAGTATATGATTGGATGTTTGAAATATGAATTGTGGCATGGATGCCTTGAATTGATACTTGATGTGTGTGTGTGTGTGTCTATATATATATATCCAGGACTGTTTAAGAGCATAGCACTGGCTATAGCTCAATAACGAAGATTAAGCTAACTAAAAGACTTAATCAATGTTTTGATTTTGAGGAACGAAAAGCTTCTAAGCTAAACGTTATGATGGCCGTTTTTATTTAAAAGCCACTAAGATTAATAACTTGAAATGATTTTGAATAAGACTTAGGAAGTGGAGTGTTGGTGAGGAAAATAGTGAAAAGTTGCTTTATCATTATTTTCTAAACATGTTGAACAAAGAAAAGAAAACCTTGAAAAGTATTTAGTTTGTCAAAGAAAGATCTTCTGAAAGTATTTGATGTTCCGAAAACGAAAATTTCTCTTCATGAATGTTGCTTTGATAACGATCATTAGAAAAATGTTTTAAAACGATGGAACCTTTAGAAAAGTTTAGAAAAGGCGTTTAAAGCCAAAAATCCTTTAAAAATGCATCTTTAGAACTTGAGTCCTTGAGAATGTTTTGTAAAAAAAAGTTTTTGTGGAATACTGTTTTAGAGCGAAAATGAATTTTGGTTTATACCAAAAGAACCAGTGTTTTGTTTTTGAGTTTTGAACTAAGAAAATGGATTTGATGAAACTGGTGATTACCCCTTCACGCATGTGCAGCACATGAACCTAGTGACCGAGACGTCGGGCTAGTGTCCTGTGAATTGAGCACTCGGACTTCAAGTCCTGTGTTTTGAGGAAGAATGGACTTTGTGTCCTATATGCGAGTCTAGTGTCCACGACGTCGGCCTAGTACATCGTGGATTGAGCACTCGGACTACGTGTCTTGTGTTTTGGAAAAGAGAAAGAACGAACTTAGTGTCCTATGCATGCCTAGTGTCCACGACGTCGGCCTAATACTTCGCATCTTGAATTTGAGTTGAACGGGCTATATGTCCTTTAACATGAGTCATGGGCTTTGTGCCATGACAGAGGAAGAAAGAAAACAAAGAATGAAAGAAATGAAAAGAACGAACAAAAAGAAGAACAGAAAACATCTTGCATACATGCATGAGTCGGCCGACGTGCCATACGAACCGAGCCACAACTTACGTAGTTGAGAACTCAACCAGTTAAGACCACTAGGTCTATAGGGGCATCCTATGTTCGAGATCCCACAAGTGGCCGGAGGCCTCGCGACCCCGTGCCGTGGTAAATCGGCTATCCAACACGGATGAACTCAATCAGAGACTGGAGTATTCATGATATGGTTATGACGTGGTACCTTGGAACGATTAAAGTTCGGACCTAAATTGAGAGGCCGACTCACGAGAACAATTGTGCTACGGGTGTGACTGTGGCCTATCGCTCGAGGACATGAAGTTAGGAATCTTCGGAGTACATGATGTTAGAGAGTCAATTTAAGGCCTCATGCATTCATTTGACTTGCATTGATGAATGAGTATGACATTTTGAAAATAGAATTATCCCACTGTGATATTATATTAAACATTGATATTTTGTCGCATGATTATGTTGATGCATGATTTGTATGCTATTCTCCTTGTGCGGCTGTTATGATAAACTTCTGAAAGAGTATATCTCCCTCGCCTGTACATGTTGGACACCCTATTGTGTTTTTTGAATATATGTATAGATATTTTCCAGCGGTCCTCTGGGTCACTGCGGAACCCTGTAGCTGAGTTCCTTGGCGTTAACCACGAAGACGGGTGGACTGTTGATGACGAGGCCCAATCTCATTGAGACGATGCAGGCCAGGTAGTATGCTTTATTATTCTTAGAGTTTTGTTAGACCAGCTCTTAGGATTTTGATATTTAAAGTCAAGTTCTTTGACCATGATACAATATGAGATGTATTAAGATATTGAAATGATGTATGCCTTAAGGTAAAGTTGAATGTCATATATTAATGATGAGTTTGAGTTAATTCCTTTGTTATTGTTAGACAATTGGATTGGTATCAGAATTTCCACTACAAATCTAATGAATATTTTCGAAAAGGTTTATAATTAACCGAAAAAGAGAATTTGGGTTCGAAGTGTGACACCTCGAGGGGGGTGTTACAATAGTGGTATCAGAGCTAGTCGGATCTAGGTTATGGATTCATGATGTTTTTGCTGTGCTTACTCTGTGTTTTGTGTTGATAGGGGACAGTAAAAGTAAGAACAGTCTGTGATGACTTGTTTCTTTTGGAATACAACCAATTGGATTGGTTGGATCCGATGGTTGGGATGTGTTAAGACTTTTAAGAGAAGAGTTATCCGAGTTATTAAGAGGTAACATCTAAGGTAAGCTTTGCGACAGATCCTTAGTCAATTCTAGCAAATAGGCTTGAATGTGACCTTTACTTTATGAGACAAAGATGTTAGACTCTTAGTTATCGAGCGAGTAAAGACTCCTTGGTTGGTAAAGGAAGTTTGAACGTTGGGAAAGTTTGCCGAAGAAACAAGCGTACCTTAGGCAGGTGGAAGAATACCAAAAAGTTTTTGGAGTAGATACAAAGGTAGCTAGTAAGAGACCAAAGGAATGGCAAGATAACGATGTGTGCTCTAAAAGAGTTGGAGATTGGAACGGAATTCCGGTAAAGCAATAAAAGTGTGGTACTGTGTGAAGTTCTTTTGATAGTATTCTAAGAAATGATTGGAGCCTCCGCTGTTGTGAATTTTATTGATGGGATATTTACCCCGTTAGGACAGATGAAAGGCTACACCTTATGGGTGGACTGGTGATCCATGTTGTTGATGGTGAAGGATTTGTATAATATCTAAGTATAAACTTTCAAAGGTTGCGAATGATTAGAGATTGAGTGAACCAGAATTGAAGTATGAATTTGGCTATAGGATGAGTGTCCTTAGGACTGGTATCAGTAGAGGAAAGAATCACAATGGATTAATAGAACTTAAAATAGCAACCAACAGAGATGAGTAAGACATATGAGTTTAGACTCAATCGCAATGACCACTAGCTGGTAAGGCATGTGATGAATACGTTTGGCCTCCTGGCTTGCGAGGCGAGCCTTGGTTCTCGGGGTGAGGCCAAGGGGCTGTGTTTTACTTCGCAGACATACCCTCTGGCTCGCGAGGCGAGCATTAGTTTACGTCGCGAGGTCGAGAGACTGTATTTTACTGCTCGGGCTAGCCTTCATGCTCGCGAGGCGAACATCTAGTTGCGGGGTGCTAGGATTGACTCCTTGTTTTGATGCTTTTAGAATTCGAGGACTTGGACTAAGTTTGATATTGGAACTCTCCATTGAGCTTATTGGAATTTAGAGTGCGTCAAAACTATTAGTGAGAATGAGACGTGTAATAACGGAATAAGAACTAGTTTAAGTGTTTGACTTGATCATGGAATTAAGTCTTTCGTGAAGGATTGGTAATAGAGAATGACGAACTAATAGGTCAGTGAAGGAGGGAATGATTTTCCCGATAGTTGAGAGATGAGCACAAGTCAGATGATAAGTTTCCGGCGTTACTTTGATTTCTCCAAGAGAATAGGGCTGTGTTGAAATTGTTTCCTTGCCGATACAATGTGTGTCGTCACACAAGGGTGTGCGTTTTGTTGAGTTCTAACCAGATTAAGGCCTGGTGAAAACTCACATTTAGAAAAGGGTACTTGCATTCATGTTGACACGTTGTCATCTTCTTGGGATTGTGTCGGACATTTGAATAAGGTACCTGTCCAGGAAGATTTTTAGGATAAATTTTCTGAGGATAGTTGCAGGAACGTTGAGTTCTCGATAGATTCAGTTAGATCTCCATCGTCTGGGTAGAATATTACCTACGCAGGTGACCAGATTGGAGTGCATGAAGTGGAATTTCGTTTGGTTCGTGTGAAATTCGTCGTCATCGGTTATGTTTGTATGTTCGTTGCTTTAACTCATCTGTTTAAGTAAGCGCGTAATAATGATAATAATAAGGTTAAGTTATAGCTAATGATATAAGTGGGTTATAAGCCTAATGGGATTATCCTGGGTAAGTGGGGTAGTCTCAGGATTCGTTATGACTATTTCTTGAGTTGTCAAAGTCAAATTCTTGATACCAGAAGTTTCTTGATGAGACTTAGTCTGATCAATTTTACTTTTGGTAAATGTGATCCAGTCTGATTTTTGCTAGACCATTTATCTTTTGATTCCTTGATCTGTTTGGAAGATTCTTATGCAAGAAAGGACTTTATTAGAGTCATGGTTGTAAACATGTATTAGCTATGCATTTTTACACACACGAACCTACTGAAGAATATTTTTACATACTGGATATTCTTGTATTTGTTTCCGAGTGGTAAAATCCTTCTATATACTTTCTATGGGAGTAAGACCAAGAAATTTTCTCTATTGAAAGCTTCTTTTGTTGAAAGATTTCTTTCTTTAATCTTCAAGAGCTGAGTAGCAACTAAGTTCAACTGATTGCCCTCAACTCAAGTGGACGAGCAAGAAAACGTTTCGATCTTTGAAGGACTGTTTGGGAGTAAGTGTAGTGATCTAGCTACGAACATCCTGTCAGCAGGATAGCCGAGAAGTGATGGGAGTTTTGTTAAGGTATGGTGTGGTGGATAAGATGTGGAACTTCAGGATTAAGAAGATCCTGTCCAGCTTTGAGTTGCAAAATTTCAAGGACGAAATTTTTTTTTAGAGGGGTAGTAATGTAACACCTCGATTTTTCAAAGCTCACTTAAGCTAATTAAATAGTATTTATGTGTTTATATTTTATTGGAGGGTCTAGAGAATGAAATAAAATAATCCGAGATCATACTCATGCTCTACGCTGTCGTGGGAAGCTAAGGTTAAATTTTGAACGAAAACTCAGATGGAGCCCGGTCAGCGTTTAAACACTCATAGTATGATTTTACTGCTCAGACGACCTAATTTTGACTCGTGAACGAAACAGTCAAGTTATAAATAAAATTATGAACAATATCAGCGATTTTGATAAATTTCAAAAAAAAAAAAGTTCTCATTACTTTCATTGGCGAAAACCCTAAATTGGGAAATCGATGGAATCGCGACTGGACGCGCGAGGACAAAACCGGACACCAGATGAGGGACACGAGTCACCAGGGCAGGGTGAGTCACCACCATGACTCACCGACGTCATCATTGTGATTCGACAAATATCTGAGATATTTAGGACGAGAAAAGACCGTTTTGCCCCTAGGAACTTATGGAATTACACTTGTGCCACATGACACATCACCTTATCATCATCATCATTACTTCTAACATATATCTAGATATTTTTAATGTTTTTAGAGGTAAAATTGCCAAAATGCCCTTGGTCTTTTAAGGAAATTACCAAAACGTCCCAAACTTAATTACAAGTTTGCCATGGAGTGAAAAAATATCCCTCCTCTAACTCACCTAGGCCATTCGGCCAAGACACTCCCTCACTCTCCTATCACTTTGCTCTCCATTTCTCTCCTTGTTCTTCATATTTCTTCATTGGAGAACCTTAGAAAGTTGAAGATTTCAAGGTATTTTCCTTCAAGGAAGTGCATCAAGGTGGTAGTAACTCTCCTCTAGCTCTCTCAATCTCTCTTTTCGTCTCTCCAAGTTCATGAGTCATGGTGGTTCAAGTTTTGAAGCTTAAACTTCAAAAATTCCTAGAAAATTGTAGAAAAATCCTTTTAATACCAAACCAATTTCTATGAGCTAGTAGCATCATCCTTTTCCACTATCCAAGAGCTTGTTACCAAAGGAGCCCTTTAGCCAATGGATGATGAAGGCCGAACCTACCCCCTTTTGGGTGAGTAGAGTTTTGGTTGGATTTTGGGTATTCTAAGCTTGATTCTAGTGTTATCACACCTAGGAGGTGTAGAATCCAAGAGACGGGAACTTTTGAAGATCTCCAGCGGTCGTGCCTTCAATTTGGGGAAAACATGAGATTTTGGTTCAAGTTTCAAAATTGAGACTTGATTAGGTGTTAAAGATACTTAAGGATCCTTACTCCAAGAGATAGGAAGTTTTAGACATCCCTAGCTATTTTTGGCACCATATGGCCGAACCTAGCCCCTACGGTATTAGAGAAATTTATGTTGTTAATTGTTGATGATTGGATTGGTTGTGTGTTTATAGTTGTTGTCGGGTACTCGGATGAGGAATCTGGAGAATTCTTGGACCAATCGGGCGACTTTACCTTCAGAGGATAACTTCAAAAGGTAAGGGGAGATTAGCTCCGATAAGTTTGATAGCCTCATGAGTTTCTTGTTGAATGTTGTAACTATGATGTGAAGTTAATGTTTTGCCTAGTTGATGCATTGTGTGATCTATATGCTTGTTTGGTGTTTGAAGACATGTTATATGTGGTGTATGTACTTGATTTATTTTATGAAGTATATGATTGGATGTTTGAAATATGAATTGTGGCATGGATGCCTTGAATAACGAAGATTAAGCTAACTAAAAGACTTAATCAACGTTTTGAAATGTTTTGATTTTGAGGAACGAAAAGCTTCTAAGCTAAACGTTATGATGGCCGTTTTTATTTAAAAGCCACTAAGATTAAGAACTTGAAATGATTTTGAATAAGACTTAGGAATTTGAGTGTTGGTGAGGAAAATAGTGAAAAGTTACTCTATCATTATTTTCTAAACCTGTTGAACAAAGAAAAGAAAACCTTGAAAAGTATTTAGTTTGTCAAAGAAAGATCTTCTGAAAGTATTCGATATTCCGAAAACGAAAATGTCTCTTCATGAAAGTTGCTTTGATAACGATCATTAGAAAAAATGTTTTAAAACGATAAAACCTTTAGAAAAGGTGTTTAAAGCCAAAATCCTTTAAAAATGCATCTTTAGAACTTGAGTCCTTGAGAATGTTTCGTAAAGAAAAGTTTTTGTGGAATACTGTTTTAGAGCGAAAATGAGTTTTGGTTTATACCAAAAGTGTTTTGTTTTTGATTTTTGAACTAAGAAAATGGATTTGATGAAACTGGTGATTACCCCTTCATGCATGTGGAGCACATGAACCTAGTGACCGAGACGTCGGGCTAGTATCCTGTGAATTGAGCACTCGGACTTCAAGTCCTGTGTTTTGAGGAAGAACGGACTTTGTGTCCTATATGCGAGTCTAGTGTCCGCGACGTCGGCTTAGTACATCGTGGATTGAGCACTCGGACTACGTGTCCTGTGTTTTGGAAAAGAGAAAGAACGGACTTAGTGTCCTATGCATGCCTAGTGTCCACGACGTCGGCCTAATACTTCGCATCTTGAATTTGAGTTGAACGGGCTATATGTCCTTTAACATGAGTCATGGTCTTTGTGCCATGACAGAGGAAGAAAGAAAAGAAAGAATGAAAGAAATGAAAAGAACGAACAAAAAGAAGAACAGAAAACCTCTTGCATACATGCATGAGTCGGCCGACGTGCCATACGAACCGAGCCACAACTTACGTAGTTGAGAACTCAACCAGTTAAGACCACTAGGTCTATAGGGGCATCCTATGTTCGAGATCCCACAAGTGGCCGGAGGCCTCGCGACCCCGTGCCGTGGTAAATCGGCTATCCAACACGGATGAACTCAATCAGAGACTGGAGTATTCATGATATGGTTATGACGTGGTACCTTGGAACGATTAAAGTTCGGACCTAAATTGAGAGGCCGACTCACGAGAACAATTGTGCTACGGGTGTGACTGTGGCCTATCGCTCGAGGACATGAAGTTAGGAATCTTCGGAGTACATGATGTTAGAGAGTCAATTTAAGGCCTCATGCATTCATTTGACTTGCATTGATGAATGAGTATGACATTTTGAAAATAGAATTATCCCACTGTGATATTATATTAAACATTGATATTTTGTCGCATGATTATGTTGATGCATGATTTGTATGCTATTCTCCTTGTGCGGCTGTTATGATAAACTTCTGAAAGAGTATATCTCCCTCGCCTGTACATGTTGGACACCCTATTGTGTTTTTTGAATATATGTATAGATATTTTCCAGCGGTCCTCTGGGTCACTGCGGAACCCTGTAGCTGAGTTCCTTGGCGTTAACCACGAAGACGGGTGGACTGTTGATGACGAGGCCCAATCTCATTGAGACGATGCAGGCCAGGTAGTATGCTTTATTATTCTTAGAGTTTTGTTAGACCAGCTCTTAGGATTTTGATATTTAAAGTCAAGTTCTTTGACCATGATACAATATGAGATGTATTAAGATATTGAAATGATGTATGCCTTAAGGTAAAGTTGAATGTCATATATTAATGATGAGTTTGAGTTAATTCCTTTGTTATTGTTAGACAATTGGATTGGTATCAGAATTTCCACTACAAATCTAATGAATATTTTCGAAAAGGTTTATAATTAACCGAAAAAGAGAATTTGGGTTCGAAGTGTGACACCTCGAGGGGGGTGTTACAATAGTGGTATCAGAGCTAGTCGGATCTAGGTTATGGATTCATGATGTTTTTGCTGTGCTTACTCTGTGTTTTGTGTTGATAGGGGACAGTAAAAGTAAGAACAGTCTGTGATGACTTGTTTCTTTTGGAATACAACCAATTGGATTGGTTGGATCCGATGGTTGGGATGTGTTAAGACTTTTAAGAGAAGAGTTATCCGAGTTATTAAGAGGTAACATCTAAGGTAAGCTTTGCGACAGATCCTTAGTCAATTCTAGCAAATAGGCTTGAATGTGACCTTTACTTTATGAGACAAGGATGTTAGACTCTTAGTTATCGAGCGAGTAAAGACTCCTTGGTTGGTAAAGGAAGTTTGAACGTTGGGAAAGTTTGCCGAAGAAACAAGCGTACCTTAGGCAGGTGGAAGAATACCAAAAAGTTTTTGGAGTAGATACAAAGGTAGCTAGTAAGAGACCAAAGGAATGGCAAGATAACGATGTGTGCTCTAAAAGAGTTGGAGATTGGAACGGAATTCCGGTAAAGCAATAAAAGTGTGGTACTGTGTGAAGTTCTTTTGATAGTATTCTAAGAAATGATTGGAGCCTCCGCTGTTGTGAATTTTATTGATGGGATATTTACCCCGTTAGGACAGATGAAAGGCTACACCTTATGGGTGGACTGGTGATCCATGTTGTTGATGGTGAAGGATTTGTATAATATCTAAGTATAAACTTTCAAAGGTTGCGAATGATTAGAGATTGAGTGAACCAGAATTGAAGTATGAATTTGGCTATAGGATGAGTGTCCTTAGGACTGGTATCAGTAGAGGAAAGAATCACAATGGATTAATAGAACTTAAAATAGCAACCAACAGAGATGAGTAAGACATATGAGTTTAGACTCAATCGCAATGACCACTAGCTGGTAAGGCATGTGATGAATACGTTTGGCCTCCTGGCTTGCGAGGCGAGCCTTGGTTCTCGGGGTGAGGCCAAGGGGCTGTGTTTTACTTCGCAGACATACCCTCTGGCTCGCGAGGCGAGCATTAGTTTACGTCGCGAGGTCGAGAGACTGTATTTTACTGCTCGGGCTAGCCTTCATGCTCGCGAGGCGAACATCTAGTTGCGGGGTGCTAGGATTGACTCCTTGTTTTGATGCTTTTAGAATTCGAGGACTTGGACTAAGTTTGATATTGGAACTCTCCATTGAGCTTATTGGAATTTAGAGTGCGTCAAAACTATTAGTGAGAATGAGACGTGTAATAACGGAATAAGAACTAGTTTAAGTGTTTGACTTGATCATGGAATTAAGTCTTTCGTGAAGGATTGGTAATAGAGAATGAAGAACTAATAGGTCAGTGAAGGAGGGAATGATTTTCCCGATAGTTGAGAGATGAGCACAAGTCAGATGATAAGTTTCCGGCGTTACTTTGATTTCTCCAAGAGAATAGGGCTGTGTTGAAATTGTTTCCTTGCCGATACAATGTGTGTCGTCACACAAGGGTGTGCGTTTTGTTGAGTTCTAACCAGATTAAGGCCTGGTGAAAACTCACATTTAGAAAAGGGTACTTGCATTCATGTTGACACGTTGTCATCTTCTTGGGATTGTGTCGGACATTTGAATAAGGTACCTGTCCAGGAAGATTTTTAGGATAAATTTTCTGAGGATAGTTGCAGGAACGTTGAGTTCTCGATAGATTCAGTTAGATCTCCATCGTCTGGGTAGAATATTACCTACGCAGGTGACCAGATTGGAGTGCATGAAGTGGAATTTCGTTTGGTTCGTGTGAAATTCGTCGTCATCGGTTATGTTTGTATGTTCGTTGCTTTAACTCATCTGTTTAAGTAAGCGCGTAATAATGATAATAATAAGGTTAAGTTATAGCTAATGATATAAGTGGGTTATAAGCCTAATGGGATTATCCTGGGTAAGTGGGGTAGTCTCAGGATTCGTTATGACTATTTCTTGAGTTGTCAAAGTCAAATTCTTGATACCAGAAGTTTCTTGATGAGACTTAGTCTGATCAATTTTACTTTTGGTAAATGTGATCCAGTCTGATTTTTGCTAGACCATTTATCTTTTGATTCCTTGATCTGTTTGGAAGATTCTTATGCAAGAAAGGACTTTATTAGAGTCATGGTTGTAAACATGTATTAGCTATGCATTTTTACACACACGAACCTACTGAAGAATATTTTTACATACTGGATATTCTTGTATTTGTTTCCGAGTGGTAAAATCCTTCTATATACTTTCTATGGGAGTAAGACCAAGAAATTTTCTCTATTGAAAGCTTCTTTTGTTGAAAGATTTCTTTCTTTAATCTTCAAGAGCTGAGTAGCAACTAAGTTCAACTGATTGCCCTCAACTCAAGTGGACGAGCAAGAAAACGTTTCGATCTTTGAAGGACTGTTTGGGAGTAAGTGTAGTGATCTAGCTACGAACATCCTGTCAGCAGGATAGCCGAGAAGTGATGGGAGTTTTGTTAAGGTATGGTGTGGTGGATAAGATGTGGAACTTCAGGATTAAGAAGATCCTGTCCAGCTTTGAGTTGCAAAATTTCAAGGACGAAATTTTTTTTTAGAGGGGTAGTAATGTAACACCTCGATTTTTCAAAGCTCACTTAAGCTAATTAAATAGTATTTATGTGTTTATATTTTATTGGAGGGTCTAGAGAATGAAATAAAATAATCCGAGATCATACTCATGCTCTACGCTGTCGTGGGAAGCTAAGGTTAAATTTTGAACGAAAACTCAGATGGAGCCCGGTCAGCGTTTAAACACTCATAGTATGATTTTACTGCTCAGACGACCTAATTTTGACTCGTGAACGAAACAGTCAAGTTATAAATAAAATTATGAACAATATCAGCGATTTTGATAAATTTCAAAAAAAAAAAAGTTCTCATTACTTTCATTGGCGAAAACCCTAAATTGGGAAATCGATGGAATCGCGACTGGACGCGCGAGGACAAAACCGGACACCAGATGAGGGACACGAGTCACCAAGGCAGGGTGAGTCACCACCATGACTCACCGACGTCATCATTGTGATTCGACAAATATCTGAGATATTTAGGACGAGAAAAGACCGTTTTGCCCCTAGGAACTTATGGAATTACACTTGTGCCACATGACACATCACCTTATCATCATCATCATTACTTCTAACATATATCTAGATATTTTTAATGTTTTTAGAGGTAAAATTGCCAAAATGCCCTTGGTCTTTTAAGGAAATTACCAAAACGTCCCAAACTTAATTACAAGTTTGCCATGGAGTGAAAAAATATCCCTCCTCTAACTCACCTAGGCCATTCGGCCAAGACACTCCCTCACTCTCCTATCACTTTGCTCTCCATTTCTCTCCTTGTTCTTCATATTTCTTCATTGGAGAACCTTAGAAAGTTGAAGATTTCAAGGTATTTTCCTTCAAGGAAGTGCATCAAGGTGGTAGTAACTCTCCTCTAGCTCTCTCAATCTCTCTTTTCGTCTCTCCAAGTTCATGAGTCATGGTGGTTCAAGTTTTGAAGCTTAAACTTCAAAAATTCCTAGAAAATTGTAGAAAAATCCTTTTAATACCAAACCAATTTCTATGAGCTAGTAGCATCATCCTTTTCCACTATCCAAGAGCTTGTTACCAAAGGAGCCCTTTAGCCAATGGATGATGAAGGCCGAACCTACCCCCTTTTGGGTGAATAGAGTTTTGGTTGGATTTTGGGTATTCTAAGCTTGATTCTAGTGTTATCACACCTAGGAGGTGTAGAATCCAAGAGATGGGAACTTTTGAAGCTCTCCAGCGGTCGTGCCTTCAATTTGGGGAAAACATGAGATTTTGGTTCAAGTTTCAAAATTGAGACTTGATTAGGTGTTAAAGATACTTAAGGATCCTTACTCCAAGAGATAGGAAGTTTTAGACATCCCTAGCTATTTTTGGCACCATATGGCCGAACCTAGCCCCTACGGTATTAGAGAAATTTATGTTGTTAATTGTTGATGATTGGATTGGTTGTGTGTTTATAGTTGTTATCGGGTACTCGGATGAGGAATCTGGAGAATTCTTGGACCAATCGGGCGACTTTACCTTCAGAGGATAACTTCAAAAGGTAAGGGGAGATTAGCTCCGATAAGTTTGATAGCCTCATGAGTTTCTTGTTGAATGTTGTAACTATGATGTGAAGTTAATGTTTTGCCTAGTTGATGCATTGTGTGATCTATATGCTTGTTTGGTGTTTGAAGACATGTTATATGTGGTGTATGTACTTGATTTATTTTATGAAGTATATGATTGGATGTTTGAAATATGAATTGTGGCATGGATGCCTTGAATAACGAAGATTAAGCTAACTAAAAGACTTAATCAACGTTTTGAAATGTTTTGATTTTGAGGAACGAAAAGCTTCTAAGCTAAACGTTATGATGGCCGTTTTTATTTAAAAGCCACTAAGATTAAGAACTTGAAATGATTTTGAATAAGACTTAGGAATTTGAGTGTTGGTGAGGAAAATAGTGAAAAGTTACTCTATCATTATTTTCTAAACCTGTTGAACAAAGAAAAGAAAACCTTGAAAAGTATTTAGTTTGTCAAAGAAAGATCTTCTGAAAGTATTCGATATTCCGAAAACGAAAATGTCTCTTCATGAAAGTTGCTTTGATAACGATCATTAGAAAAAATGTTTTAAAACGATAAAACCTTTAGAAAAGGTGTTTAAAGCCAAAATCCTTTAAAAATGCATCTTTAGAACTTGAGTCCTTGAGAATGTTTCGTAAAGAAAAGTTTTTGTGGAATACTGTTTTAGAGCGAAAATGAGTTTTGGTTTATACCAAAAGTGTTTTGTTTTTGATTTTTGAACTAAGAAAATGGATTTGATGAAACTGGTGATTACCCCTTCATGCATGTGGAGCACATGAACCTAGTGACCGAGACGTCGGGCTAGTATCCTGTGAATTGAGCACTCGGACTTCAAGTCCTGTGTTTTGAGGAAGAACGGACTTTGTGTCCTATATGCGAGTCTAGTGTCCGCGACGTCGGCTTAGTACATCGTGGATTGAGCACTCGGACTACGTGTCTTGTGTTTTGGAAAAGAGAAAGAACGAACTTAGTGTCCTATGCATGCCTAGTGTCCACGACGTCGGCCTAATACTTCGCATCTTGAATTTGAGTTGAACGGGCTATATGTCCTTTAACATGAGTCATGGGCTTTGTGCCATGACAGAGGAAGAAAGAAAACAAAGAATGAAAGAAATGAAAAGAACGAACAAAAAGAAGAACAGAAAACATCTTGCATACATGCATGAGTCGGCCGACGTGCCATACGAACCGAGCCACAACTTACGTAGTTGAGAACTCAACCAGTTAAGACCACTAGGTCTATAGGGGCATCCTATGTTCGAGATCCCACAAGTGGCCGGAGGCCTCGCGACCCCGTGCCGTGGTAAATCGGCTATCCAACACGGATGAACTCAATCAGAGACTGGAGTATTCATGATATGGTTATGACGTGGTACCTTGGAACGATTAAAGTTCGGACCTAAATTGAGAGGCCGACTCACGAGAACAATTGTGCTACGGGTGTGACTGTGGCCTATCGCTCGAGGACATGAAGTTAGGAATCTTCGGAGTACATGATGTTAGAGAGTCAATTTAAGGCCTCATGCATTCATTTGACTTGCATTGATGAATGAGTATGACATTTTGAAAATAGAATTATCCCACTGTGATATTATATTAAACATTGATATTTTGTCGCATGATTATGTTGATGCATGATTTGTATGCTATTCTCCTTGTGCGGCTGTTATGATAAACTTCTGAAAGAGTATATCTCCCTCGCCTGTACATGTTGGACACCCTATTGTGTTTTTTGAATATATGTATAGATATTTTCCAGCGGTCCTCTGGGTCACTGCGGAACCCTGTAGCTGAGTTCCTTGGCGTTAACCACGAAGACGGGTGGACTGTTGATGACGAGGCCCAATCTCATTGAGACGATGCAGGCCAGGTAGTATGCTTTATTATTCTTAGAGTTTTGTTAGACCAGCTCTTAGGATTTTGATATTTAAAGTCAAGTTCTTTGACCATGATACAATATGAGATGTATTAAGATATTGAAATGATGTATGCCTTAAGGTAAAGTTGAATGTCATATATTAATGATGAGTTTGAGTTAATTCCTTTGTTATTGTTAGACAATTGGATTGGTATCAGAATTTCCACTACAAATCTAATGAATATTTTCGAAAAGGTTTATAATTAACCGAAAAAGAGAATTTGGGTTCGAAGTGTGACACCTCGAGGGGGGTGTTACAATAGTGGTATCAGAGCTAGTCGGATCTAGGTTATGGATTCATGATGTTTTTGCTGTGCTTACTCTGTGTTTTGTGTTGATAGGGGACAGTAAAAGTAAGAACAGTCTGTGATGACTTGTTTCTTTTGGAATACAACCAATTGGATTGGTTGGATCCGATGGTTGGGATGTGTTAAGACTTTTAAGAGAAGAGTTATCCGAGTTATTAAGAGGTAACATCTAAGGTAAGCTTTGCGACAGATCCTTAGTCAATTCTAGCAAATAGGCTTGAATGTGACCTTTACTTTATGAGACAAGGATGTTAGACTCTTAGTTATCGAGCGAGTAAAGACTCCTTGGTTGGTAAAGGAAGTTTGAACGTTGGGAAAGTTTGCCGAAGAAACAAGCGTACCTTAGGCAGGTGGAAGAATACCAAAAAGTTTTTGGAGTAGATACAAAGGTAGCTAGTAAGAGACCAAAGGAATGGCAAGATAACGATGTGTGCTCTAAAAGAGTTGGAGATTGGAACGGAATTCCGGTAAAGCAATAAAAGTGTGGTACTGTGTGAAGTTCTTTTGATAGTATTCTAAGAAATGATTGGAGCCTCCGCTGTTGTGAATTTTATTGATGGGATATTTACCCCGTTAGGACAGATGAAAGGCTACACCTTATGGGTGGACTGGTGATCCATGTTGTTGATGGTGAAGGATTTGTATAATATCTAAGTATAAACTTTCAAAGGTTGCGAATGATTAGAGATTGAGTGAACCAGAATTGAAGTATGAATTTGGCTATAGGATGAGTGTCCTTAGGACTGGTATCAGTAGAGGAAAGAATCACAATGGATTAATAGAACTTAAAATAGCAACCAACAGAGATGAGTAAGACATATGAGTTTAGACTCAATCGCAATGACCACTAGCTGGTAAGGCATGTGATGAATACGTTTGGCCTCCTGGCTTGCGAGGCGAGCCTTGGTTCTCGGGGTGAGGCCAAGGGGCTGTGTTTTACTTCGCAGACATACCCTCTGGCTCGCGAGGCGAGCATTAGTTTACGTCGCGAGGTCGAGAGACTGTATTTTACTGCTCGGGCTAGCCTTCATGCTCGCGAGGCGAACATCTAGTTGCGGGGTGCTAGGATTGACTCCTTGTTTTGATGCTTTTAGAATTCGAGGACTTGGACTAAGTTTGATATTGGAACTCTCCATTGAGCTTATTGGAATTTAGAGTGCGTCAAAACTATTAGTGAGAATGAGACGTGTAATAACGGAATAAGAACTAGTTTAAGTGTTTGACTTGATCATGGAATTAAGTCTTTCGTGAAGGATTGGTAATAGAGAATGAAGAACTAATAGGTCAGTGAAGGAGGGAATGATTTTCCCGATAGTTGAGAGATGAGCACAAGTCAGATGATAAGTTTCCGGCGTTACTTTGATTTCTCCAAGAGAATAGGGCTGTGTTGAAATTGTTTCCTTGCCGATACAATGTGTGTCGTCACACAAGGGTGTGCGTTTTGTTGAGTTCTAACCAGATTAAGGCCTGGTGAAAACTCACATTTAGAAAAGGGTACTTGCATTCATGTTGACACGTTGTCATCTTCTTGGGATTGTGTCGGACATTTGAATAAGGTACCTGTCCAGGAAGATTTTTAGGATAAATTTTCTGAGGATAGTTGCAGGAACGTTGAGTTCTCGATAGATTCAGTTAGATCTCCATCGTCTGGGTAGAATATTACCTACGCAGGTGACCAGATTGGAGTGCATGAAGTGGAATTTCGTTTGGTTCGTGTGAAATTCGTCGTCATCGGTTATGTTTGTATGTTCGTTGCTTTAACTCATCTGTTTAAGTAAGCGCGTAATAATGATAATAATAAGGTTAAGTTATAGCTAATGATATAAGTGGGTTATAAGCCTAATGGGATTATCCTGGGTAAGTGGGGTAGTCTCAGGATTCGTTATGACTATTTCTTGAGTTGTCAAAGTCAAATTCTTGATACCAGAAGTTTCTTGATGAGACTTAGTCTGATCAATTTTACTTTTGGTAAATGTGATCCAGTCTGATTTTTGCTAGACCATTTATCTTTTGATTCCTTGATCTGTTTGGAAGATTCTTATGCAAGAAAGGACTTTATTAGAGTCATGGTTGTAAACATGTATTAGCTATGCATTTTTACACACACGAACCTACTGAAGAATATTTTTACATACTGGATATTCTTGTATTTGTTTCCGAGTGGTAAAATCCTTCTATATACTTTCTATGGGAGTAAGACCAAGAAATTTTCTCTATTGAAAGCTTCTTTTGTTGAAAGATTTCTTTCTTTAATCTTCAAGAGCTGAGTAGCAACTAAGTTCAACTGATTGCCCTCAACTCAAGTGGACGAGCAAGAAAACGTTTCGATCTTTGAAGGACTGTTTGGGAGTAAGTGTAGTGATCTAGCTACGAACATCCTGTCAGCAGGATAGCCGAGAAGTGATGGGAGTTTTGTTAAGGTATGGTGTGGTGGATAAGATGTGGAACTTCAGGATTAAGAAGATCCTGTCCAGCTTTGAGTTGCAAAATTTCAAGGACGAAATTTTTTTTTAGAGGGGTAGTAATGTAACACCTCGATTTTTCAAAGCTCACTTAAGCTAATTAAATAGTATTTATGTGTTTATATTTTATTGGAGGGTCTAGAGAATGAAATAAAATAATCCGAGATCATACTCATGCTCTACGCTGTCGTGGGAAGCTAAGGTTAAATTTTGAACGAAAACTCAGATGGAGCCCGGTCAGCGTTTAAACACTCATAGTATGATTTTACTGCTCAGACGACCTAATTTTGACTCGTGAACGAAACAGTCAAGTTATAAATAAAATTATGAACAATATCAGCGATTTTGATAAATTTCAAAAAAAAAAAAGTTCTCATTACTTTCATTGGCGAAAACCCTAAATTGGGAAATCGATGGAATCGCGACTGGACGCGCGAGGACAAAACCGGACACCAGATGAGGGACACGAGTCACCAGGGCAGGGTGAGTCACCACCATGACTCACCGACGTCATCATTGTGATTCGACAAATATCTGAGATATTTAGGACGAGAAAAGACCGTTTTGCCCCTAGGAACTTATGGAATTACACTTGTGCCACATGACACATCACCTTATCATCATCATCATTACTTCTAACATATATCTAGATATTTTTAATGTTTTTAGAGGTAAAATTGCCAAAATGCCCTTGGTCTTTTAAGGAAATTACCAAAACGTCCCAAACTTAATTACAAGTTTGCCATGGAGTGAAAAAATATCCCTCCTCTAACTCACCTAGGCCATTCGGCCAAGACACTCCCTCACTCTCCTATCACTTTGCTCTCCATTTCTCTCCTTGTTCTTCATATTTCTTCATTGGAGAACCTTAGAAAGTTGAAGATTTCAAGGTATTTTCCTTCAAGGAAGTGCATCAAGGTGGTAGTAACTCTCCTCTAGCTCTCTCAATCTCTCTTTTCGTCTCTCCAAGTTCATGAGTCATGGTGGTTCAAGTTTTGAAGCTTAAACTTCAAAAATTCCTAGAAAATTGTAGAAAAATCCTTTTAATACCAAACCAATTTCTATGAGCTAGTAGCATCATCCTTTTCCACTATCCAAGAGCTTGTTACCAAAGGAGCCCTTTAGCCAATGGATGATGAAGGCCGAACCTACCCCCTTTTGGGTGAGTAGAGTTTTGGTTGGATTTTGGGTATTCTAAGCTTGATTCTAGTGTTATCACACCTAGGAGGTGTAGAATCCAAGAGACGGGAACTTTTGAAGATCTCCAGCGGTCGTGCCTTCAATTTGGGGAAAACATGAGATTTTGGTTCAAGTTTCAAAATTGAGACTTGATTAGGTGTTAAAGATACTTAAGGATCCTTACTCCAAGAGATAGGAAGTTTTAGACATCCCTAGCTATTTTTGGCACCATATGGCCGAACCTAGCCCCTACGGTATTAGAGAAATTTATGTTGTTAATTGTTGATGATTGGATTGGTTGTGTGTTTATAGTTGTTGTCGGGTACTCGGATGAGGAATCTGGAGAATTCTTGGACCAATCGGGCGACTTTACCTTCAGAGGATAACTTCAAAAGGTAAGGGGAGATTAGCTCCGATAAGTTTGATAGCCTCATGAGTTTCTTGTTGAATGTTGTAACTATGATGTGAAGTTAATGTTTTGCCTAGTTGATGCATTGTGTGATCTATATGCTTGTTTGGTGTTTGAAGACATGTTATATGTGGTGTATGTACTTGATTTATTTTATGAAGTATATGATTGGATGTTTGAAATATGAATTGTGGCATGGATGCCTTGAATAACGAAGATTAAGCTAACTAAAAGACTTAATCAACGTTTTGAAATGTTTTGATTTTGAGGAACGAAAAGCTTCTAAGCTAAACGTTATGATGGCCGTTTTTATTTAAAAGCCACTAAGATTAAGAACTTGAAATGATTTTGAATAAGACTTAGGAATTTGAGTGTTGGTGAGGAAAATAGTGAAAAGTTACTCTATCATTATTTTCTAAACCTGTTGAACAAAGAAAAGAAAACCTTGAAAAGTATTTAGTTTGTCAAAGAAAGATCTTCTGAAAGTATTCGATATTCCGAAAACGAAAATGTCTCTTCATGAAAGTTGCTTTGATAACGATCATTAGAAAAAATGTTTTAAAACGATAAAACCTTTAGAAAAGGTGTTTAAAGCCAAAATCCTTTAAAAATGCATCTTTAGAACTTGAGTCCTTGAGAATGTTTCGTAAAGAAAAGTTTTTGTGGAATACTGTTTTAGAGCGAAAATGAGTTTTGGTTTATACCAAAAGTGTTTTGTTTTTGATTTTTGAACTAAGAAAATGGATTTGATGAAACTGGTGATTACCCCTTCATGCATGTGGAGCACATGAACCTAGTGACCGAGACGTCGGGCTAGTATCCTGTGAATTGAGCACTCGGACTTCAAGTCCTGTGTTTTGAGGAAGAACGGACTTTGTGTCCTATATGCGAGTCTAGTGTCCGCGACGTCGGCTTAGTACATCGTGGATTGAGCACTCGGACTACGTGTCCTGTGTTTTGGAAAAGAGAAAGAACGGACTTAGTGTCCTATGCATGCCTAGTGTCCGCGACGTCGGCCTAGTACTTCGCAACTTGAATTTGAGTTGAACGGTCTATATGTCCTTTAACATGAGTCATGGTCTTTGTGCCATGACAGAGGAAGAAAGAAAAGAAAGAATGAAAGAAATGAAAAGAACGAACAAAAAGAAGAACAGAAAACCTCTTGCATACATGCATGAGTTGGCCGACTTGCCATACGAACCGTGTAACGCCCTTCGTTACATTAGTAACCCAAATTAATAATCTAAATAAAACATGGAAAATAAATTTTTTCTTCAATATATACTGAATAAATACTTTATATAATATTAATCCAAAATAATTTTTTACATTAATTCAAAAACCGAAATAACATAAGTAATTTTAAAACCTCAAAACAGGGCGTCTATTACATCTCGCATAAGTAAATAACTAAAACATAATAAAGGTTCTCCTGGCATATGCCATTCAATACTAACCAAGCTAACTACTGAATTAAAGTTCTCAAACGTCTGGCTGCTCAACAGGGTCGTTCTCGGGCTCTGAAAACAATACTACTAATGAGATATAAAATCTCAGTGAACCGAAATACATTTTAAAAGGTTTTCACAAAAACATTGTTCACAGCCGGTGTGGTAACCGGAAAAACTGTCCATGGTACCCCCTATTTTCAAAATAATGTATAGTAAAATAATAATAATAATAATAATAATAATAATAATAATAACAATGATTATTATTAACAGTAACCATCATCATTGACACATCATAAATCAAATATGACAAAATCTCATACATCAAACAATCTCAAATATTCTCATATGTCATATGACTTTCAAACTGCACATAACAATGGCGTCCCATTGCCTATCTTACTCATGAAGGTATTTCGATGTCACATTCTCTTCAGTGACATTACTCATTTCGATACCAACCATTGTACACTGGCGGTATTACTCATCTGGCGGTATTACTCATTTCGATATCCCAACGTGTGGCGATGTTACTTTCGATACCCCATCATGGCGGTATTTCATATTTCGACACCCCAAATCATTGACAGTGTTACTTTCGATACCCCTATCATAGGCGGTATTGTAGCAAACAACATTCAACATATTCCCAATATTGAATCATGCCAATATCTCATCAAATAGTGCATATATAGCATGTCAATTCAACCAAATCACGTCTGTATCATATATATCATAGCACCAATCTCAATAATAAACATTTAATTGATAGCAGAAACACCTTAGAAGTAAAACCCCCAAATTTGTAAAATCAGGATTTGACCAGACCAGGATTATTTTCCAAAAAACATATTTTTGAAAGCATAACCCAATCCTAATTCAATTTGCACCATGGAAAGGGTAAGAAAGAGTATTTCTACTCACCTCTTGAAGACCTCCAAGAGCTCCAAATATTATGTAAGACAAATCCTAGCGGATCACCAAAAACCCTTATTCTCTTTACTGACTCTCTTGGATCTGTGTGGCTCCCCGCTGATGAGCATTGCAAACGGCCTAGTCAATACTCAGTCTCTCTCGATATTGTTTTCTTATATATTGTTATGGCTACTGTAGCCGTTGACGGCGCTACCCGTCTTCTTCTCCTGAAAACAAACAAATTGGATTTTTCCTTTTAAATTGAGAAAACTAAGCCTGTATGTTGATGCTACACTTCTTTCAAATCCTTATAACAAAATTTGAGGGGTTTAATGGCTTTTCATGTGAAAGCCTTGTAGATGGGTTAATTATTATTATTATTATTTTTAATTCTTTTAAATAAACTATTATATTCCTGGTGCCCGCATATCAAATGCAAAGAATTCTAATTGAATTCTTGATGTTAAGGTTCCAATTTTACATTCTTTTATAATTAATAAACCATTCCTATAAATTCTTCTACTAATAATTTTTTATACACTAAAACTCTTAATAGCTTAATCTTTTTATTAAAATTATCATATTAAAATTTTAGGATGTTATATTTTCTCCTCTCCTTAAAGAATTTCGTCCCCGAAATTAACCTCATACATGCTCACTCATAACTTTACATATGCACAGAGCAAAACGTTTAAAGTATCTTGACTGATAAGATCTGGATACAACGCATGATATCCTCCTCAAGTTCCTAAGCAGCTTCCTCAGGAGTTAATCATTCCCGAACCACCTTCACCAAAGGAATTGTCTTGTTCCCTAGAGTCTTAGTGCTCTTATCGATGTTCTGACTAGGCCTAGCTTAAAGATTAAGTTATCCCTCAATTGTATTGACTCAGGAACTATTTCATAAGACACATCTGACACATACTTTTGGAACTTAGAAATATGGAGAACGTCATGAGGCTTTGACAAAGACATTGGAAAAGGCAATTGGTAAACAATAGGCCCGACTACACTTTTTAGAATTTGAAAAAAAAAAATGACTCAAGAACAAGGATTTGGTTTTCAGACTGACATTGACCTTCCCGTCCCAAACTTAAGAGTGACTTTTAGGAATGCATGTTCCCCTTCCTCAAATTCTAAAGGCTCTCTTTTCTTGTCGATACGACACTCTGTACCTAATCTGCGTAGTGCGCATCTTTCCCCTCTAAATCCTAACCATGGTCTCTTGGATTAAATTTGGTACTAGCAAGATCTCCTTACCTACTACTTACTAACATAAAGGGGATCTACATATCCTAATCACACCGTCAATATACATATAGTCATTAACTATTTTACCACCTATTAAGTGTACAATCCATGACACCTTAAATATACACATAATTTTAAAGGAAATAAATGATAAAGTTTATGTAATAAAATCATGCATTTAAGCATTTGTTTTTGACCATTCACCTAAAATTATAATACTTCCACGTGCATTTCATCATTATAAGCATTCTCAAAAATAGATTTATAACAATAATTCACAAAAGAAATTGAAATAAAGTTTTATACCATTAATACGTAGATCTTATAGTCCCTTATATTCCACACCAAAACTATTATATTGTTTACAACACAGAGGAATTTTTATAAATAGATAAACAAATAAAATGAAACAAAGAAAGAAAGAAGAAACAGTAGAGACTTCCATATACTAAGTCTTATATAGTCCAATTTGATAATTTCATAATAAAATAAATATTTTCATTTTCTATTAAGAAATGGTGTTACTAAAAACAAAATTTGGTAACAAAAATAGAATAAGGTTTAGTTAACTTGAAATTAAACTGTATAGTCATTGAGCATTTACAACTTTCAAAACAATTTTCATCAATAAATACCATAGTAGAACTAAGAAATCAATTTCATTTTAATTTTTGAGTAAGTTAATACAAATAAGAAATAATATTCTTTTTCTTTTCGGTCTTTAATAAGAAATGTAAGTTTGTTAAGATTTGACATGCCAGTAATCTATATGGGAATCAAACCCAATAAGTATATTAATTGTGATTAATATTTGATCACTTGAGAAATAATCTAAAATATTCAAGCGGGGTGATTTTCTAAAAAAAAAATTATATATCAAAATTACAACATAAATTAAAAATTAAGTATATATATGCACCTTCTTATATATATATATATATATATATATATATATATATATATATATATATATATATATATATATATATATATATATTATTTCCGTCTGCTATTACATCTTCTTTAAATCTTGATATCTCTTGGTTATTCCTGGATGTATGGTTAACTTTCCTTTGTGTCTCTTCTAGTATATATATATTTTTTCTAGGGCTCCCCTCCTTAGGAACAACGATTCAATTCTTACACAACAATAGACCATCATCACATATAATTCTCTTGATCCTAAAGAGATTGTAATTCCTAGTCTAAAATTGCTCTCGGTTAATCTGTTTTCTAAGGTCATTACAAATTCCAACCTATTCAATTTCAAGCTTAAAGCATTTAAGGTTACATTGAAATTCGTGTCCATAAACTCTTCTAAGATATTCATCTCTAGCACCAATATGCAAGGATTTTCTATTTAGAGCCTCTACCACTACATTGACTTTTCCTAAACTGTACTTCAACTCAAATTCATGGTCCTTAAGAAATTTCATCCACCATCCTTGCCTTATTTTTAATTCTATATTTTTTTTTTCTGACAATTATTTAAGGCTCTTATGATTAATAAAAACTTTGATTTTATTCCATAGAAGATATTTTCCTTTCCTAGTCAACTCGATCAGAAAGAAGGATAGCCAAGGGAATCCATTTATAACTTTATATAATACGCTTTTAATTCCAGGAACTTCTTACACCTGCCACTTCTTAGGCTGCTCTCATCCTGTCACTGCATCTACTTTACTTGAATCAAACGTCACTCTACTAAAATGATTTAAGGTCATTTATCCTAAGAAAAATATATCTATCCTTAATGGTTATTTTGTTCGATTATCTAATGTTCACACATAGGTTCATACTCCCATCATTTTTTTTTCACTATAAGCACTCAACTTATCACAAGATCAAACATATTTCTTACCAATAATTAAAGTAGGATTTGGTGTAAATTATAATCAAATAATAATGAATTAGATTATAAATAATAACAATAAAATCAATAGCAACTCCGAATAAATTGTAAAAAGATACATCAGGGTAAGAAAGTTTTAATTCTAAATCGATATGGTTTTACAAAAAAAAAAACAAAAAACAAACACTGACACAAAAAGATATTCCCATTTATAAATGAAAAATTCATTAAAGCAAAAGAAAATTAAAAAACGTGAATTCAAATCAAGTGAGGCTTCCTTTGAAAATTTTGCTATTAAGAAGAATATGCACACAAAAGCGATAAAAGTAAAACTATGATTTATTTATTTATTTTTTAAAAAAATGCAAGGAATATACATCTACAAAACAAATTCGTCAAACAACATAAAAATATATTTTAAGAATATAATGTTAAGAATTAACAACCTTTAAATTCCAATTTTTTTTTTTGTTTAATAGTAGACAAATTCACATGTAAAAACTCATTCTCTAACTACTCCTCCAATTGTTTCTTAGGCTCACTTAATTCCAGGGTTGTCATTCTATAAGCCGCTATTGACACTAGTCCACTTCTAGGCACTAAATCGATGTTAAACTCAATTCCCATATTTGATGTAAGGGAAAGACCTCTTTAATTAGGGAACACATCTAGAAACTAACATACAACTGGTAGTGTCACTACATCATTATCAGTCTCTATTTTAACGGAAAACAACAATATGTATCATTGAACTTCCTCAATTAAGAACTTATGACAAGGAAACGAATACGATATGGCTTGACATAAAAGAATCATCAAACATTGATTGTGAATTACAATCAATGATGCATAAAAGAATCATCAACCATACTAAGAATGACATCCAACCCGACATAGGTAAACATATCAAATCATAAAATAAGTTTTAGTGTATCAAGGAGCATTTCAAACAGGTAATAGATGTAACCAATTTTTCTTCGGTAGGGTTAGAAACACAATTCAAAAGTTAATTTAGAAACAGGCAACTGCAGATTTTTGACACAACTACGAGATATGGAAGAATGGATTGCTCCTGAATCAAACAATATGATAACCTCTTGTTATAAGCACAATTTCTCTTCGGCTCCTCTAACTGCTGCAACATCTGAGCTATCCCGGAAAGACGACGGTTCATCCTTCGAAAAAGCGGTAACCACGTATTGAGGTTCTTGGGGTGCTACCACCCTATATCCCCTCATACGACGGAGAGTTTCCGTCTGCTCTTGCACATCTATGGTCACACGGTCCATAGCTTTTACAAGCGCATCATTCGTCCATCGCTTATTAGTCGTCATAAATCTGCTCACTACCAATGAAACAGTGAGTTGGCCAAGCTCAATATCCCAAAGCATAGTATGCAGCATCTACAACTCTAACAAGCATCCTATGTGCCGAAGTTTTGATTTTTGAAAAACCCAATAACCACAGTCCAATTTAGGATTGAACTGCTCTGATACCAAAAATGTAATGCTCTTCATTACATTAGTAACCCAAATTAATAATCTAAATAAAACATGGAAAATAAATTTTTTCTTCAATATATACTGAATAAATACTTTATATAATATTAATCCAAAATAATTGTTTACATTAATTCAAAAACCGAAATAATATAAGTAATTTCAAAACCTCAAAACAGGGCATCTATTACATCTCGCATAAGGAAATAACTAAAACATAATAGAGGTTCTCCTGACATATGTCATACAATACTAACCAAGCTAACTACTGGATTAAAGTCCTCAAACTTCTGGCTGCTCAACAGGGTCGTTCTCGGGCTCTGAAAACAATACTACTAATGAGATATAAAATCCCAGTGAACAGAAATATATTTTAAAAGGTTTTCACAAAAGCATTATTCACAGCCGGTGCGGTAACCGGAAAAACTGTCCATGGTACCCGCTATTTTCAAAATAATGTATAGTAAAACAATAATAATAATAATAATAATAATAATAATAATAATAATAATAATAATAATAATAATAATTATTATTATTATTATTATTATTATTATTATTATTATTATTATTGACAGTAACAATCATCATTAACACATCATAAATCAAATATGACAAAATCTCATATATCAAACAATCTCAAATATTCTCATATGTCATATGACTTTCAAACTGCACATAACAATGGCGTCCCATTGCCTACCTTACTCATGAAGGTATTTCGATGTCACCTTCTCTTCAGTGACATTACTCATTTCGATACCAACCATTGTACACTGGCGGTATTTCTCATTTCGACATCCCAACGTGTGGCGATGTTACTTTCGATACCCCATCACATCAGTATTTCATATTTCGACATCCCAAATCATTGGCAACGTTACTTTCGATACCCCTATCATAGGCGGTATTGCAGCAAACAACATTCAACATATTCACAGTATTGAATCATGCCAATATCTCATCAAATAGTGCATATATAGCATGTCAATTCAACCAAATCATGTATGTATCATATATATCATAGCATCAATCTCAATAATAAACATTTAATTGACAGCAGAAACACCTTAGAAGTAAAACCCCCAAATTTGTAAAATCAGGATTTGACCAAACCAGGATTATTTTCCAAAAAACATATTTTTGAAAGCATAACCCAATCCTAAGTCAATTTGGACCATGAAAAGGGTGAGAAAGAGTATTTCTACTCACCTCTTGAAAACCTCCAAGAGCTCCAAATATTATGTAAGACAAATCCTAGCGGATCACCAAAAACCCTTATTCTCTTTACTGACTCTCTTGGATTTGTGTGGCTCCCCGCTAATGAGCATTGCAAACGGCGCTAGTCAATACTCAGTCTCTCTCGATATTGTTTTCTTATATATTGTTATGGCTACTGTAGCCATTGACGGCGCTACCCGTCTTCTTCTCCTAAAAACAAACAAATTGGGTTTTTCCTTTTAAATTGAGAAAACTTAGCCTGTACGTTGATGCTACACTTCTTTCAAATCCTTATAACAAAATTTGAGGGGTTTAATGGCTTTTCACGTGAAAGCCTTGTAGATGGGTTAATTATTATTATTATTATTATTTTTTTAATTCTTTTAAATAAACTATTATATTCCTGGTGCCCGCTTATCAAATGAAAAGAATTCTAATTGAATTCTTTATGTTAAGGTTCCAATTTTACATTCTTTTATAATGAATAAACCATTCCTATAAATTCTTCTACTAATAATTTTTTTACACTAAAACTCTTAATAGCTTAATCTTTTTATTAAAATTATCATATTAAAATTTTAGGATGTTACAAACCGAGCCACAACTTACGTAGTTGAGAATTCAGCCAGTTAAGACCACTAGGACTGTAAGGCATCCTGTGTTCGAGATCCCACAAGTGGCTGGAGGCCTCGCAACCCCGTGCCGTGGTAAAACGGCTATCCAACACGGATGAACTCAATCAGAGACTGGAGTATTCATGATATGGTTATGACGTGGTACCCTGGAATGATTGGAGTTCGGACCTAAATTGAGAGGCCGACTCACGAGAACAATTGTGTTACAGGTGTGACTGCGGCCTATCACTCGAGGACGTGAAGTTAGGAATCTCCAGAGTACATGATGTTAGAGAGTCAATTTAAGGCCTCATGCATTCATTTGACTTGCATTGATGAATGAGTATGACATTTTGAAAATAGAATTATCCCACTATGATATTATATTAAACATTGATATTTTGTCGCATGACTGTGTTGATGCATGATTTGTATGCTGTTCTCCTTGTGCGGCTGTTATGATAAACTTCTGAAAGAGTATCTCTCCCTTGCCTGTACATATTGGACACCCTGTTGTGTTTTTTCAATACATGTACAGATTTTTCCAGCGGTCCTCTGGGTCACTGCGGAACCCTGTAGCTGAGTTCCTTGGCATTGACCACGAAGACGGATGGACTGTTGATGACGAGGCCCAATCTCATTGAGACAATGCAGGATAGGTAGTGTGCTTTATTATTCTTAGAGTTTTGTTAGACTAGTTCTTAGGATTTTGATATTTAAAGCCATGTCCTTTGACCGTGATATAGTATGAGATGTATTAAGATATTGAAATGATGTATGCCTTAAGGTAAAGTTGAATGTCATATATTTATGATTAGTTTGAGTTTATTCCTTTGTTACGTTAGACACTTGGATTTGTATCAGAATTGCCGCAACAAATCTAATGAATATTTTCGAGAAGGTTTATAATTAACCGAAAAAGAGAATTTGGGTTCGAACTGTGACACCTCGAGGGGGTGTTACAATGGTGGTATCAGAGATGTTCGGATCTAGGTTATGGATTCATGATGTTTTTGCTGTGTTTACTTTGTGTTTTGTGTTGATAGGGGACAGTAAAAGTAAGAACAGTCTGTGATGACTTGTTTCTTTTGGAATACAACCAATTGGATTGGTTGGATCCAATGGTTGGGATGTGTTAAGACTTTTAAGAGAAGAGTTATCCAAGTTATTAAGAGGTAACATCTAAGGTAAGCTTTTAGACAGCTCCTTAGTCAGTTCTAGCAAATAGGCTTGAATGTGACCTTTACTTTATGAGTGAAGGATGTTAGACTCTTAGTTATCAAGTGAGTAAAGACTCCTTGGTTGGTAAAGGAAGTTTGAACGTTGGGAATGTTTGCTGATGGAACAAGCGTACCTTAGGCAGGTGGAAGAATACCAAAAAGTTTTTGGAGTAGATACAGAGGTAGCTAGTAAGAGACCAAAGGAATGGCATGATAACGATGTGTACTCTAAAAGAGTTGAGAGACTAGAACGGAATTCCGGTAAAGCAATAAAAGTTTGGTACTGTGTGAAGTTATTCTGATAGTATTCTAAGAAATGATTGGAGCCTCCGCTGTTGTGAATTTGATTGATGAGATATTTGCCCCATTAGGACAGATGAAAGGCTACACCTTATGGGTGGACTGGTGATCCATGTTGTTGATGGTGAAGGATTTGTATAATACCTAAGTATAAACTTTCAAAGGTTGCGAATGATCAGAGACTGAGTGAACCAGAATTGAAGTATGAATTTGGCTATAGGATGAGTGTCCTTAGGGCTAGTATCAGTAGAGGAAATAATCACAATGGATTAATAGAACTTAAAACAGCGACCAGCAGAGATGAGTAAGACATATGAGTTTAGACTCGGTCGCAACGACCACTATCTAGTAAGGCATGTGATGAATACGTTTGGCCTCCTGGCTCGCGAGGCGAGCCTTGGATCTCGGGGAGTGGCCGAGGGGCAGTGTTTTACTTCGCAGACATACCCTCTGGCTTGCGAGGCGAGCATTAGTTTGCGTCTCGAGGTCGAGAGACTGTATTTTACTGCTCGGGCTGGCCTTCTGGCTCGCGAGGCGAACATCTGGTCTCGGGGCGACTAGGATTGACTCCTTGTTTTGATGCTTTTAGAATTCGAGGACTTGGACTAAGTTTGATATTGGAACTCTCCAATGAGCTTATTGGAATTTAGAGTGCGTCAGAACTATTAGTGAGATTGAGACGTGTAATAACGGAATAAGAACTAGTTTAAGTGTTTGACTTGATCATGGAAGTAAGTCTTTCGTGAAGGATTGGTAATAGAGAATGACGAACTAATAGGTCAGTGAAAGAGGGAATGATTTTCCCGATAGTTGAGGGATGAGCACAAGTCAGATGATAAGTTTCCGGAGTTACTTTAATTTCTCCAAGAGAATAGGGCCGTGTTGAAATTATTTCCTTGTCGAAACAATGTGTGTCGTCACACAAAGGTGTGCGTTTTGTTGAGTTCTAATAAGGTTAAGGCCTGGGGAAAACTCACGTTTAGAAAAGGGTACTTGCATCAATGTTGACACGTCGTCATCCTTTTGGGATTGTGTCGGACATTTGAATAAGATACTTGTCTGGGAAGATTTTCAGGATAAATTTTCTGAGGATAGTTGCAGGGACGTTGAGTTCTCGATTGATCTAGTTTCTAGATTTAGTTAGATCTCCATCGTCTGGGTAGAATATTACCTACGCAGCTGACCAGATTGGACTGCATGAAGTGGAATTTCGTTTGGTTATTGTGAAATTCATCATCATCGGCGATGTTCTCGTTTACTCTAAGGGTCACGAGGAACACGAGGGGACTCTGCCTCAAGTGTTACGGACCCTACATGAGGAAAGTTGACGTGAAGTTACTAAAGTGCGATTTGACTCGATGGCGGTAAAATTCATATGGTATATGACGCCAAACGAGCATTTGTACTAACACTCTCATGTACTAGACATTTGAGTAAACTGGTTTAATAGTAATCTTGGACCTGGACATTTTTATGTCATTCCATCAAAGGATTTGTAACTAATCAAGGTAGATGACCTTGATCGGGTGTTTGTATGGTTGTGTGATTGTTTGTGTGTTAGTTTGGTACCTAGTTGGAAGTTTAGGAATAGGCTTGAACAAGGTTGGAAGTGCCTAAGGTGTAACACGAGAAACTGGGGAAGTTAGAAGGCTAGAAGTTCTTCTCTCGCTGAGCTTGACACTCAAGCATGAGGGAACTCCATGCTCAAGCGTTGAGACGCTGAGGCGTGGGAAGAGATGGACGCCTCAGCGTGCTGAGTGCGCTGTGCAGCTGTTCTGAGTTTGGATGCGTGTGAGACACGTGTCAGGCCAGGGAGCAGGCGGAGTAGACGAGGTTCCACGCTCGAGCATGGAGAGATCCCACGCTAAAGCGTGGCAACGCTCTAGTGTGCAAAGCGAACCACACGCGGGAACCATAAGTGGAGCTTCCACTTTCATCATCACACTTGCACCAAATTGGAGAGAGATTCTGCAAGTTTGACAGAGAAGATCTGAATTTTAGAGAGAGAGAGGTTAGAGGTGATCGAGCTGCCGGAATGCGATTCCGACTACACCGTTGTGACCGCACCGAAGTTACCTCTGACTCTAGCGGATTCGTTTCTCGATTCGCGACATGTAAACTCAGATCCTTAACACGTGTTCTTCGTGTTCTTGGCGTTCTTCGAGTCCTTACCTTTTCTTTGATCTTTTAGGCTTGCCCTAGGGCTAACACTGTTATATATGTATTGTGCTCGTGACTAGGGCAAATTTCGTGCTCGCGGTGGTGCGAGGCATGGAGTTGAGGCCGCGGTTAGGGGGCTGTTTAGAGCTGCCATAGGAGAGTGGCTACAAGCTTCAGAAAGGAGGAGCAGCCGATGATTGCCTAGATTTGCGTGCCGATTGTTCAGGTGGGGAGAGAGATTTACACACGTCGGGGAGGCAAGCATAGACTATAGAGTTTTGTTATATGTTTCGTGTGTGTAGGGGAACCCTAAACCCTATGTGAGGTTGAGCCCTGACGAAGTACCTAGACCCTAGGTTTAGTCTACTTCGGGCTAGCACCGCTATGTTGATACCCTAGGTTAGCAGATTTATGTTGATTGGCGTGATGTATGTATGGCTGTTTTATGATTACCTGTTTATCTGCTGATCGTGGTATGTAGTATATCTGCATGATATGATGGCATGTTGTTGTATGAGATATTTACTGCTGCACTGAACATGCTGATATTGATGAATTGCTGTATCTATCTTGAAATGCATATATACATGAGAATTGGAGGTTTAGTCTAATTAGGGCTTTGATCCCGTGGTGGACGTTTGAGCTGATAGTTGAGATTAAGGTTATAGTTGGAGCTGGAAGCTCGTAAGTTATGACGGGAGCTTGGAGCTCATAAGGTACAGTGGGAGCTTGGAGCTCATATGGTTCAGTGGGAGCTTGGAGCTCATATGGTACAGTTGGAGCTTGGAGCTCGTGTTGCTGAGAGCAAAGTTGCATGTATCGTGATATCAGCTCAAGGAAAATGGATGACATGCATAGCATATGCATATGATGCCAAGTAGCGAGCCATATGGCATGAGGTATACGAGGTTGGTGCACCGAGTGCGGGTGTGGAAAACAAAAGGGAAGGTCTGTGTGACCTCGGGGATATACTGGACACAGGTGTACTCACAAGAGACTGATGAGGAAGCTCCTATTGTGTCGTGGCGATCCTGGGCACGTCCTATTATCCCGACTGGGCCCTGAGTCTTTCCAGTTGCCGGTGGATCTTTCGAGGAGGCCCAGATAGCCCTTTTTGTCTGGGATAGTTGAGCGGTGATGTACTCTTATGGGTCATGGCGAGCGGAACGAATTTCCGGAACAAACCAACTTGTGGTCCGTTGAGCGGACGAGATGTTACCCTTAGTAGGGTACTAGTACCGGCCGGCATGCATAGAAAGAGTATGTGTTGCATCTAGCTTAGGAACAACCGTGATGTGGAGACACTGAGAAATGGTTGTGTTTGCTATATAGGCCGCATTGCATCATCCCTATATTTGATGTGTTGTATATCTTATCTCCCTGTCTATTCTTTGTATATGTATGTTCATTCTACGAGCATAGGAGGAGCCAGTAGAGCCAGAGGATGGACCCGAGGCGACACCTATTTATCACTGGAGCACCGCGGATGCCGGTGCTAGGGGATATTTAGATCGTGTACCACAATGAGAGGGGATGGCGGGTGGACCCCTCGACCTTTTTGGTTATATATACAGGACCAGTTAGTTTGATCTTCCGGAGAGGTACTCTGCCGTATGCTGACATCATCAGACCCTACCGTGTTTACCAGTTTCTTCCTTTCCCACGGATATGGCGACCACCGAGCCAGAGGGAGCAGGACTACCGATGGGTGGCACCACAGACTTTGGCTGTATCCAGCAGGAGAGGCTTCGTGCACAGAGGCCAGAGTAGACGGTCAGAGCTGTATCTGAGGGCGGCCCTGAGGCGCCACATAGTAGTATCGAGTTCCTCCTCCGAGTACGAGCCTATGCGGGTTTATAGGCGTACACATGGAGAGGGGTAGGGTAGCTCAGGACATCCCTACCACCGATGGTAAAGGCTAGCCAGTACGTCTCTAGGACTGTGTGGAGAGGCTGATGTATTTTTGAGAGTGGGATTGGGGAGCGCTGGTGAGGATGTTAGAGAGCTTTCTTTTGAGGTCTGGATGTATGTGTTATTTTTGCAGCACAGTTGTATAGTTCATGTATGTATTACAGTAGCCCTACTGAGGGGGCAACCACGTAAATACTTATATAACGCATGTACATGTTTTATCTTTCCCGTTGTGCTTTACTCTGATGCATGTTTTATTTTACGTAGTTATGTTTGTATGTTCGTTGCTTTAACTCATTTGTTTAAGTAAGCGCGTAATAATGATAATAATACGGTTAAGTTATAGCTAATGATATAAGCGGGTCCTAAGACCAATGGGATTATCCTGTGTAAGTGGGGTCGTCTCATTTTGGTGGTATCAGAGTAGTTTGATTCTAAATCGAACTGCGGGTGTTAGGAAGTTGAACTGGCTAAGTTGGTAGTCTCTGCAAGGGGAGTACGACTGTGTCTAGAAGGCTAGAAGGAGTGCGATCGATTGTAATGTTGTATGAATGATAACTAGATGTATGTAATTATGTTGTTTATCATGTTTGAGCTCTGAGCTAACGGTTACTTGAATCCGGAACCAATGGCTCGAGGAAGAGGTAGAGGTAGAGGCGGTAGTAGAACAGGTCAGGAGGAAGGTCTACAGGCTGCTGCCTCGCATACGGGCAACGAAGCTGAATCCATGGAAACCCTCAGGACTATGAGGGACATGGCCACTGCGATGTTACAGCAAACCCAGCAGAATGCTCAGCTTATTCAGTTGACTCGGGAGAATCAACAGCAACAACAGTGAAATGCTCGGAATGATGATGCTGGTTTGGATGCCTTCATGAGGCGACAACCACCTCAGTTCAATGGGGATTACAATCCCGGGGGGGGGGGGGCAGAACTATGGGTTCAGGAGCTGGAAAATATCATTGTGGCAACACACTGTGACGAAGTTCAGAAGGTTTCCTATGCTTCTTTCATGCTAGTAGGAGGGGCAGAGATGTGGCGGAAGGGAAAGCAGAGATTGTTTGAGACGGAAGGGACAGTAGTAACCTGGGAGCTGTTTAGGGAATGTTTCCTCGAGAAATATTTTCCTAGGATGACCAAAAGAGAGAAAGACAAGGAATTCTAGAGCCTAAAGCAGGGCAATATGTCAGTGGGAGAATATGCAGCAAGGTTCAAGGCATTGCTCAAGTTTTCTGAGTTTTATCAGTGGTACCCAAATGAGGAGTGGATGTACCGTAGGTTTGAGGACGGGTTGAAGTGTGAGATCCAGAAGGCTATTGTACCATTGGGGATTTCCAAACTCCCTGATATGTTGGATCGGTGTTCTGCGATCGAGAACATCGAAAGGAGGAGAGAGTTGACCTCGCGAAGCGGAGGACCCATCCACAGTAATCAGAGAGGTAGGGGCGGAAGGTTTTAGGTAGGTCGAGGACCGTATCAGAGGCCCAACCAGAGAACAGGAGAAGCCGGAGGGCAAAGGCCGAGCGCGACTCAAGAGTTGCAAGGATGTTTTAAGTGTGGAGGACCACACATGGCTCGAGATTGCAGGAGCCAAGCGCCAGGGGGAACGATGACCTGTCATGCGTGTGGAAAGCCGGAACACATGGCGAGGGATTACAGGCACGGGAATGCCAGGCCAACTGGAGTGACGGAGCAGACTGCAAGACCACAAGCTACAGGGAGAGTGTTTATTGTAAGGGGAGCTGAATCCTCTCGATGCCCGAATCTGATTCAAGGTAAGTGTTTAGTTTCAGGCAAGCTCTTATCTGTTTTATTTGATTCGGGGTCTACCCATTCATTTATTTCTATTGAATGCATGGATCACTTAGGATTACCGGTTTCATCTTTACCATATGATGTTACCGTATCCACACCTACGGGAGATTCTCTGACTACCCTATCTGTGTGCCTAAAATGCCCTGTAACCATAGAAAACAGACATTTCTTTGTGGACCTGGTCTGTTTGCTTATGCAGCAGATCGATGTTATCCTCGGCACGGATTGGCTTTCGGCCAACCATGTGGTGCTTGATTATGCCAGGAAAACCCTTTTTTTTCTAAGCTATCTGGATTGACGCCTGCTAACGAAGGTATTCTGAAGGGTGTACGATTTGAAGAGTATGTGGTGTTGTTCTCCTTGAAGTGAGGGAAACTCCGAGTGCGGGAACACTGCCTGTGGTGAGGGATTTTCAGGAGGTGTTTCCAGATGACGTTCCAGGGTTGCCACCGTAGAGGGAGATCGAGTTCGCAATAGATCTTGTACTGGGGACAGGGCCTATATCATTAGCACCGTATCAAATGTCTCCAGTTGAGCTGACAAAGCTAAAGAAACAGTTGGATTAGATGCTAGGCAAGGAGTTCATCAGACCTAGTGCATCTCCGTGGGGAGCACCGGTACTATTCGTGAAGAAGAAGGGTGGAAGCTCGAGGTTATATATGGACTATTATCATCTGAACAAAGTGACGATAAAGAATAAGTATCCGTTACCCAGGATCGATGATTTGATCGACCAGCTGAGGGGAGTAGTTGTGTTTTCTAAGATAGATCTACGATCTGGTTATGATCAAATCAGGGTGAAGAAGGAGGATATTCCGAAGACTGCTTTTCGGAGTCGGTATGGGCATTATGAGTATTTGGTTATGCCGTTCAGTGTGACTAATGCTCCAGCCGTGTTCATGGATTATATGAACAGGATATTCCAACCGTTCCTAGATAGCTTTGTTGTCATGTTTATCGATGACATCCTTATTTACTCTTCGAGTAAGGAGGAACACCAAGAGCATCTTCGAGTGGTGCTGCAAGTGCTAAAGGACATGCAGTTGTATGCGAAGCTGTCCAAGTGTGAGTTTTGGCTGGAAGAGGTGCAGTTCCTAGCACATATGATCAACAAGGTAGAATCACGGTGGATCCTGCTAAGGTCGAAGCGGTGGTTAAGTGGGAAAGCCCAAAGTCTGTGGATGAGGTTTGAAGCTTTCTTGGGCTGGCAGGTTACTACAGGCAGTTTATCGAGAGATTCTCTAAGATTGCGTTACCCATGACGTAGTTAACGAGAAATGGGAAGACGTTTGAGTGGTCAGAAGCGTGTGAGCAGAGTTTCTTAGAGTTGAAGCGGAGGTTAACCACGTTGCCGATGTTGGTTTTACCAGATCCGTTAGGACATTTTGACGTATTCTGTGATGCGTCATATCAAGGATTGGGTTGTGTCCTCATGCAAGAGGGGAGAGTTGTGGCGTATGCCTCCAAGCAGTTGAGAGTACATGAACGCAACTACCCGACTCATGACCTGGAGTTGGCTGCGATAGTGTTTGCATTGAAGATATGGATGCACTATCTCTATGGTACTAAATTCAGTGTGTTTAGCGACCATAAGAGTTTGAAGTATCTGTTCAACCAGAAGGAGTTGAACATGAGGCAGAGGAGGTGGATGGAATTCATAAAGGATTATGAATTCGACTTGCAATACCATCCAGGTAAGGCGAATGTAGTAGCTGATGCACTCAGTAGGAAGTCCCTACACGTATTTGCCATGATGGTATGAGAGCTCAAGTTGTTAGAGCAGTTCAGGGATTTGAATCTGGATGTCGAAATCGTCGAGGATAAGATGAATCTAGGGATGATTGAGGTAACTAGCGATTTCTTGGATTTGCTTTGGAGAAGGAAAGTTGGGGATGAGTACCTTAAGGAAGTTACATGGATGATCGAGGAGGGTGAAACGTCAGAGTTTAGGAGAGGTACGGATGCCCTCATCAGGTTTGGTGACCGAGTTTGTGTGCCTGCGGATAGCGAAGTTAAGAATATGATCTTGGAAGAAGCGCACAAGAGCAAGTTGAGCTTTCATCCAGGGGCTACTAAGATGTATCAAGATCTGAAGAAGCTATTTTGGTGGCCGGGGATGTCGAAAGATGTGGCGGCTTATGTCCTATCCTGCTTGGTGTGTCAAAAGGCGAAGGTTGAACACCAGAAGCTAGCGGGATTATTGCGATCACTAGATGTTTCGGAGTGGAAGTGGGATAGCATTGCAACGGACTTTGTTTCTGGGTTACCAAGGACTTAGAAGAGGTGTGATGCGATTTGGTTCATCATAGATAGATTGACGAAATATGCTCATGTCCTACCTATCAACCAGAATTACTCTCTGAAAAGATTGACTCAGATCTACATCAGGGAAGTCATGAAGCTGCTTGGCGTACCTTCAAGTATTATCTCAGACCGAGATTCGAGATTTACTTCTAGGTTTTGGATAAGCTTGAACGAAGCGTTGGGAACTAAGTTAAGGATGAGTTCTGCTTATCATCCGCAAATGGATGGTCAGTCAGAGCGGACGATTCAATCGTTGGAAGATCTGTTAAGAGCATGTGTGTTGGAACACATGGGGAGTTGGGACAATTTTCTTCCTTTGATTGAGTTTACCTACAACAATAGTTACCACTTAAGTATCGGGATGGCGCCGTATGAAGCTTTGTACGGAAGGAAGTGCAGGACTCAGTTGTGCTGGTTTAAGACTGGAGAGAATCAGTTGTTAGGTCCGGAGTTGGTGCAACGGACGGTGAAACAAGTTAAGTTAATCCGGGAAAAGATGAAAGCCGCAAGGGATAGGCAAAAGAGCTACGCGGACAAACGGAGGAGACCCCTAGAGTTCCAGAAGGGCGATCATGTATTTCTGAGAGTTACTCCAAGGACTGGAGTCGGCAGGGCAATTCGATCCAGAAAGATTACACCCAAATTCATAGGACCATTTCAAATTCTTCACCGAATTGGTCCAATAGCTTACCAGATAGCCTTACCGCCAAATTTGTCAAACCTTCATGATGTCTTTCACGTCTCTCAGCTTAGAAAGTATTACCTCGATCCATCGCATGTGTTAGAGCCCGAATCAATCCAGTTAAGAGAGAACCTTGAATATGAGGCTTTACCTGCTCGAATAGTGGATAGAAGGATCAAGGAACTTTGCGGTAAACAGATTCCTCTAGTAAGGGCTGAATGGGACCCAGCAACCAGAGATTCAACATGGGAACGTGAAGCTGTGATACGCCAGTAGTATCCGTCTTTGTTTACAGGTATGAGCAAGGAATTTCGGGCACGAAATTCTCTTTAAGGGGGGTGGTAATGTAACATCCATGTCTTCCGTAACCCTAATTAAGGTAGATGGCCTTGATCGGGTGTTCGTATGGTTGTGTGATTGCTTGTGTGTTAGTTTGGTACCTAGTTGGAAGTTTAGGAATAGGCTTGAACAAGGTTGGAAGTGTCGAAGGTGTAACATGAGAAACTAGGGAAGTTAGAAGGCTAGAAGTTCTTCTCTCGCTGAGCTTGACGCTCAAGCGTGAGAGAACTCCATGCTTAAGCGTTAAGACGCTTAGGCATGCGAAGAGACGGATGCCTCAGTGTGCTGAGTGCGCTGTGTAGCCATTCGGAGTTTGGACGCGTGTGAGACACCTGTCAGGCCAGGGAGCAGGCGGAGTGGACGAGGTTCCACGCTCGAGCATGGAGAGATCCCACGCTAGAGCGTGGCAACGCTCAAGCGTGCAAAGTGAACCACGCTTAAGCGTGGACAGCGGGAACCATAAGTGGAGCTTCCACTTTCATCATCACACTTGCACGAAATTGGAGAGAGATTCTGCGAGTTTGAGAGAGAAAGCTTAAGGTTAGAGGTGATCGAGCCGTTGGAACCCGATTCCGACTACACCATTATGATCGCGGCGAAGTTACCTCCGACTCCAGCGGATTAGTTTCTCAATTCGCCACAGGTAAACTTGGATCCCTAACACGTGTTCTTCGTGTTCTTGTGCGTTCTTCTAGTCCTTACCTTTTCTTTGATCTTTTGGGCTTGCCCTAGGGCTAACACTATTGTATATGTGTTGTGCTTGTGATTAGGGCAAAGTTCATGCTCGCAGTGGTACGAGGCTTGGAGTTGAGGCCGCGGTTTAGGGGCTGTTTGGAGCTGCCATAGGAGAGTGGCTGCGAGCTTGAGGAAGGAGGAGCAGCCGGTGATTGCCTAGATTTGCGTGCCGATTGTTCAGGTGGGCAGAGAGAGTTACACACGTTGGGGAGGCAAGCGTAGACTATATAGTTTTGTTATATGTTTCGTGTGTGTATGGGAACCCTAAACCCTGCATGAGGTTGAGCCCGGATGAAGTACCTAGACCCTAGGTTTAGTCTAAGTCGGGCTAGCACCGCTATGTTGATACCCTAGGTTAGCAGATTTATGTTGACTGGCATGATGTATGTATGGCTGCTTTGTGAGTACCTGTTTATCTGGTGACTGTGGTATGTAGTATATCTGCATGATATGATGGCATGTTGTTGTATGAGATATTTACTGCTGCATTGAACATGCTGATATTGATGAATTGTTGTATGTATCTCGAAATGCGTATATGCATGAGAATCGGAGGTTTAGTCTGATTAGGGCTTTGATCCCGTGGTGGACGTTTGTGCTGATAGTTGAGATTGAGGTTATCGTTGGAGCTGGAAGCTCATAAGTTATGACGGGAGCCTGGAGCACATATGGTACAGTGGGAGCTTGGAGCTCATATGTACAGTTGGAGCTTGGAGCTCGTGTTAATGAGAGCAAAGTTGCATGTGTCGTGATATCAACTCAAGGAAGATGGATGACATGCATAGCATATGCATATGATGCTAAGTGGTGAACCATATGCCGTGAGGTATACGAGGTTGGTGCACCAAGTGCGGGTGCGGAAAATGGAAGGGAAGGTCTGTGTGACCTCGGGGATATACTGGACACGGGTGTACTCAGAAGAGACCGATGAGGTAGCTCCTATCGTGTCGTGGCGGTCCTGGGCACGTCCTACTATCCCGACTGGACCCTGAGTCTTTCCAGTTGCCGGTGGATCTTCCGAGGAGGCCCAGATAGCCCTCTTTGTCTGGGACAGTTGAGCGGTGATGCACTCTTATGGGTCACGGCGAGCGGAATGGATTATCGAAACAAACCAACTTATGGTCCGTTGAGCAGACGAGATGTTGCCCTTAGTAGGGTGCTAGTACCGGCCGACATGCATAGAAAGAGTATGTGTTGCATCTAGCTAGGGAACGACCGTGGTGTCGAGACACTGAGAGATGGTTGTGTTTGCTATATAGGCTGCATTGCATCATCCCTATATTTGATGTGTTGTATATCTTATCTCCCTATCTTTTCTTTGTATATGTATGTTCTTTCTACGAGCAGACCAGGAGCCAGCAGAGCCAGAGGATGGATCTGAGGCGACACCCGTTTATCACCGGAGCACCGCGGATACCGGTGCAAGGGGATATTGAGATCGTGTACCACAATGAGAGGGGATGGCGGGTTGATCCCTCGACCTTTTGGTTTTTATATACAGGACCAGTTAGTTTGATCTTCCGGAGAGGTACTCCACCGTATGCTGACAACATCGAACCCTACTGTGTTTACCAATTTCTTCCTTTTCCACGGATGTGGCGACCACCGAGCCAGAGGGAGCAGGACTACCGATGGGTGGCACCCCAGACTTCGGCTGTATCCAGCAGGAGAGGCTTCGTGCACAGAGGCCAGAGGAGACGGTCAGACCGGTATCTTAGGGCGGCCCTGAGGCGCCGCATAGTAGTGTGGAGTTCCTCCTCCGAGTACGAGCCTATGCGGGTTTATAGGCGTACACACGGAGAGGGGCAGGGTAGCTCAGGACATCCCTACCACCGATGGTGAGAGCTAGCCAGTGCGTCTATAGGACTGTGTGGAGAGGCCGATGTATTTTTGGGAGTGGGATTAGGGAGCGCTGGTGAGGATGTTAGAAAGCTTTCTTTTGAGGTCTGGATGTATATGTTATTTTTGCAGCACAGTTGTATAGTTCATGTATGTATTACAGTAGCCCTACTGAGGGGGCAACCACGTAAATACTTATATAACGCATGTACATGTTTTATCTTTCCCGTTATACTTTACTCTGATGCATGTTTTATTTTACGTACTTGTGTTTGTATGTTCGTTGCTTTAACTCGTCTGTTTAAGTAAGTGCGTAATAATGATAATAATAAGGTTAAGTTATAGATAATGATATAAGCAGGTTAAAAGCCTAGTGGAATTATCCTGCGTAAGTGGGGTTGTCTCAGGATTCGTTATGACTATTTCTTGAGTTATAACACAGTCAATTTCTTGATACCAGAAATTTCTTGATGAGACTTAGTCTAATCACTTTTACTTTTGATAAATGTGATCCAGTCTGATTTTTGCCAGACCATTTATCTTTTGATTCCTTGATCTGATTGGAAGATTCTTATGAAAGAAGGGACTTTATTAGAGTCATGGTTGTAAACATGTATTAGCTATGCATTTTTACACTCACGAACCTACTGAAGAATCATTTTACATACTGGATATTCCTGTATTTGTTTCCGAGTGGCAAAATCCTTCTATATACTTTCTATGAGAGTAAGACCAAGAAATTTTCTCTGTTGAAAGCTTCTTTTGTTGAAAGATTTCTTTCCTTAATCTTCAAGAGCCGAGTAGCAACTAAGTTCAACTGATTGCCCTCAACTCAAGTGGACGAGAAAGAAAACATTTCGATCTTTGAAGGACTGTTTGGGAGTAAGTGGAGTAATCTAGCTACGAACATCCTGTCAGCAGGATAGCTGATAAGTGATGGGAGTTTTGTTAAGGTATGGTGTGGTGGATAAGATGTGGAACCTAAGGATTAAGAAGATCCTGTCCAGCTTTGAGTCGTGAAATTTCGAGGACGAAATTTTTTTTTTAGAGGGGTAGTAATGCAACACCCCAATTTTCAAAGCTCTCTAGAGCTAATTAAACAGTATTTATGAGTTTTTATTTTATTGGAGGGTCTAGAGAGTGAAATAAAATAATCAGAGATCATAGTCATGTTCTACGCTATCGTGGGAAGCTATGGTTAAATTTTGGTCGAAAACTCAGACGGAGCCCGGTTTGCATTTTTACACTGACAGTATGATTTTACTGCTCAAACGACCTAATTTTGACTCGTGAACAAAACAATCAGGTTATAAATAAAATTGCGAACAATATCGGTGATTTTGATAAATTTCAAAAAAAAAAAAAGTTCTCACGACTTTCTTGGGCCAAAACCCTAAATCGACAAATGGACGGAATCGCAAATGGATGCGCGAGGATAAAACTGGACACCAAATGAGGGACATGAGTCACCAGGGCAGGGTGAGTCACCAACATGACTCACCATCGTCATCGTTGCAATTCTACAAATATATAAGATATTTAGGACGCGAAAAGACCGTTTTGTCCCTAGGAATTGATGAAATTACACTTGTGCCACACGACACATCACCTTATCATCATCATCGTTACTTCTAACAAAAATCTAGATATTTTTAGTGTTTTTGGAGGCAAAATTATCAAAATGCCCTTGGTCTTTAAAGGAAATTACCAAAACGTCCTAAACTTAATTACAAGTTTGCCATGGAGTGAAAAAAATATCTTACTCCCCTCTAACTCACCTAGGCCACTCGGCCAAGACACTCCCTCACTCTCCTATCACTTTGTTCTTCTTTTCTCTCCTTGTTCTTCATATTTCTTCATTGGAGAACCTTAGAAACTTGAAGATTTTGAGTGATTTCAAGCTAGTTTCCTTCAAGGAAGTGCATCAAGGTGGTATTAACTCTCCTCTAGCTTTCTCAATCTCTCTTTTCATCTCTCCAAGTTCATGATTCATAGTGGTTTAAGTTTTGAAGCTTAAACTTCAAAAATTCCTCGAAAATTGTAGAAAAATCCATTTTAATACCAAACCAATTTCTATGAGCTAGTAGCACCATCCTCTTCCACTATCCAAGAGCTTGTAACCAAAGGAGTCCTTTAGCTCCAATGGATGATGAAGGCTGAACCTACCCCTTTTGGATGAGTAGAGTTTTGGTTGGATTTTGACTATTCTAAACTTGATTCCAGTGTTATCACACCTAGGAGGTGTAGACTCCAAGAGATGAGAACTTTTTGAAGCTCTCCAGCCATGTTTTCTAGCTATATGGCCGAACCCCCAATTTGGGGAAAACATGAGATTTTGGTTCAAGTTTCAAAATTGATACTTGATTAGGTGTTAAAGATACTTAAGGATCCTTACTCCAAGAGATAGGAATTTTTAGACATCCCTAGCTATTTTTGGCACCCTATGGCCGAACCTAGCTCCTAAGGGATTAGAGAAATTTATGTTGTTAATTATTGATGATTGGATTGGTTGTGTGTTTGTAGTTGTTGTCGGGTACTCGGATGAGGAATCTGGAGAATTCGTGGACCGATCGGACGACTTTACCTTCGGAGGATAACTTCAAAAGGTAAGGGGAGATTAGCTCTGATAAGTTTGATAGCCTCATGAGTTTCTTGTTGAATGTTGTAACTATGATGTGAAGTTAATGTTTTGCCTAGTTGATGCATTGTGTGATCTATATGCTTGTTTGGTGTTTGAACACATGTTATATGTGGTGTATGTAATTGATTTATTTTATGAAGTATATGATTGGATATTTGAAATATGAATTGTGGCATGGATGCCTTGAATTGATACTTGATGTGTGTTGTGTGTGTGTGTGTGTGTATATATATATATATATATATATATATATTCTGGATTGGTTGAGAGCATAGCACTGGCTATAGCTCAATAACGAAGATTAAGCTAACTACAATACTTAATCAACGTTTTGAAATGTTTTGATTTTGAGGAACAAAAAGCTTCTAAGTTAAACGTTACGATGACCATTTTTATTTAAAAGCCACTAAGAATAAGAACTTGAAATGATTTTGAATAAGACTTAGGAAGTTAAGTGTTGGTGAGGAAAATAGTGAAAAGTTGCTTTATCATTATTTTCTAAACATGTTGAACAAAGATAAGAAAACCTTGAAAAGTATTTAGTTTTTCAAAGAAAGATCTTCTGAAAGTATTTGATGTTCCGAAAACGAAAATTTCTCTTCATGAAAGTTGCTTTGATAACGATCATTAGAAAAATGTTTTAAAACGGTGGAACCATTAGAAAAGGCATTTAAAGCCAAAATCCTTTAAAAATGCATCTTTAGAACTTGAGTCCTTGAGTTTGAGTTGAACGAGCTATATGTCCTTTAACATGAGTCATGGGCTTCATACCATGACAGAGGAAGAAAGAAAAGAAAGAATGAAAGATAAGAAAGAACGAACAAAAAGAAGAACAGAAAACCTCCTGCATACATGCATGAGTCGGCTGACGCTTACGTAGTTGAGAGTTCAGCCAGTTAAGACCACTAGGTCTATAGGGGCATCCTGTGTTCGAGATCCCACAAGTGGCCGGAGGGCTCGCGACCCCGTGCCGTGGTAAATCAGCTATCCAACACGGATGAACTCAATCAGAGACTTGGAGTATTCATGATATGGTTATGACGTGGTACCCTGGAACGATTGGAGTTCGGACCTAAATTGAGAAGCCGACTCACAAGAACAATTGTGTTACGGGTGTTATTGCGGCCTATCGCTCGAGGACGTGAAGTTAGGAATCTCCGGAGTACATGATGTCAGAGAGTCAATTTAAGGCCTCATGCATTCATTTGACTTGCATTGATGAATGAGTATGACATTTTGAAAATAAAATTATCCCACTTTGATATTATACTAAACATTGATATTTTATCGCATGACTGTGTTGATGCTTGATTTGTATGCTGTTCTCCTTGTGCGGCTATTATGATAAACTTGTGAAAGAGTATCTCATCCTTACCTGTACATGTTGGACACCCCATCGTGTTTTTTTAATACATGTACATATATTTTTCAGCGGTCCTCTGGGTCACTACGGAACCCTGTAGCTGAGTTCCTTAGCGTTGACCACGAAGACGGATGGACTGTTGATGACGAGGCCCTGTCTCATTGAGATGATACAAGCTAGGTAGTATGCTTTGTTATTCTTAAAGTTTTGATAGACCAGCTCTTAGGATTTTGATATTTAAAGTCAAGTCCTTTGACCGTTGTACAGTATGAGATGTATTAAGATATTGAAATGATGTATGCCTTAAGGTAAAGTTGAATATCATATATTAATGATGAGTTTGAGTTTATTCCTTTGTTATTGTTAGACATTTGGATTGGTATCAAATTTTCCGCAACAAATCTAATGAATATTTTCGAAAAGGATTTTAATTAACTGAAAAAGAGAATTTGGGTTCGAACTGTGACACCTCGAGGGGGTGTTACAGTGCCTCCTCGGATCCATCTCCAAAAGATGAAGGCTCATCATCTTCTAACGAACTAAGGACGAAAACAAGCAGACAAAGGAAAGACAATGAGATAAGAATACGATGCTACAATTCGGAACAGCAACAATAACATAGCATCATATATAGCAAGTAGCAAATATCTCAAATAGCCAGACATAGCTTGAGTTAACATATGCAACAATCATCCATCTCCATAAATCTCTCGCTCAGATCAAACCTCTAGACCGAGATACTAATCCTATGCAGCATGTCGGCCGAATCTCACAACACAAGGTTCCATACCTGAACATGAGTTAGCTTGTCCAAGAAACCGATCCGTTCGCCGTGACCAATAAGAGTGCATCCCCCTCCCGAGATGATACCAGATCCTCATGCCTAAATGCTCAACAGCAAACCAGCACATGATGCCATGCATCCACGAGCCACAACTCCAACTTAACCAGCTTAACACATCCCAACAGTAGAACCATCCACGATATCAACTCGCTCAAATAGGGTTCACAGCCACTCAATGACTTAACTCAGGAACACTGCCATAACATCATAACAACAAATGCAACAACCATAACAATAATAACGACATAGCATAACAAGCATAGTATATCATAAACCAAGTAGGCAAATAGGCACGTAGACAATTAGCAACTAGCACAACCACCAATATATCAGTCATGCAAAGCATTTCATCCTCAATCAACAGTTATCTAACCCAGGGTTTCAACTTAGCAGTGATAGCGCAAAGTAAAATAAACCTAGGATTTAGGTACTTTATTGGGGCTCAATCGCTAGTAGGGTTTAGGGTTTCCCTACGCATAGCAACAACAACAACTACGCTACTCTTGCCTTCCCGACGACAACAATACACTTTCCCCCAACTGAACAGTTAGCGTGAATTCCGACGCGGTCATCGGTAAATTCTCACATGCAGCCACGAATGCGAAGAACAGCTTCGAAATAGCCTCGTAGCTCCTCCCTATCCGCGATCTCAATCTCCAAACCTCGCACAATCACGAGCACGAACTTTGCCCTAATCACGAGCACAACACACACGCAATAGTGTTAGCCCTAGGGCAACCTCAAAGCAAAGGAAAAAGGTAGAAACTCGAAGAAACACGAAAAACGCATGTTAGGGATTCGAATTTACCTCTAGAGAATCGAGAAATCAATCGGACGAAATTGCACAGAACTTTGTTACAATCGCAACGGTGTAGTCAGAATCACGTTCCGACACCTCGATCACCTCCTAATCAAGCTTTCCCTCTCAAGAACCTTAGAACCTCTCTCGCTAACTCTTTGTATCACGAGCTCAAACATGGAGAAATGAGCTAAGTGAAAAAGAAAGAAAAACTTCACTTGTGTCATCCTCCTGAGAATGGTTAAGCGTGCAGAAATGCCACGCTTGAGCGTGGAGCCTGGTTCACTCCATCTTCTCCCTAGCTTGACACGTGTCTCACATGCATCAAAACTCACACTACTGGTAAACGCACTCAGCACGTTTGTGTAACACCCCCCTTGCGGGTGCTACATACACGGACTCTAATGCGGAAATAAAACAATAAAATAAAACGCTGGTTGCTTTCGGAAAGTACTTTAATTAAGTAGCTACGTTCGAAAACGCGGTTCTAAAATTTTTCTGCATGCATAGGCAAACAACTCCAGTCGGAGGAATAAATTTCATATCACACATTGATATTCACTGTTCATAAAACATAAACATAACGCAAAACCTGGTCTAATATATATATATATATATATATATATATATATATATATATATATATATATATATATATATATATATATCATATTACAGACTTAGAAAGTAATTGCGACATATATGCAGTAATAAAATATAAGCCTGCTCAAAAACAAAAGACTCCTAAGCTGGTCGGCTAAAAGTAGCCATTGGGTACAACCCAACGTCGGCTCCTTCAAAAGTTTCCATCGGCCGAGTCTACACGTCTCCGCGGGGACCTATGATCAACATCTGTACATGTGTTCCAAAAACACAACAAGGTGTCCAACATGTACAGGCAAAGGTGAGATACTCATATAAAGTTATCACGATAGCCGCACAAGCGACAAACAGCAGTATAACATCCACAGATAAATACAGTTATATGAACAGTTATTTATGTAATACAGTACAACATCCCAAACACTATCATCAGTTATAATAATGCATGAGACTTCAATATCATCTTTCTAATTCATGTACTCCGGAGATTATAACTTCCCAACATCGAGCGATAGGCCGTAGTAACACCCGTAACACAATTGTTCTCATGAGTCGGCCTCTCTATTTAGGTCCGAACTCCAATTGTTCCAGGGTACCACGTCTCACCATATCATGAATACTCCAGTCTCTGATCGAGTTCATTCGTGTTTGGCAGCCGATTTACCACGGCACGGGGTTGCTACGCCACCGGCCACTTGTGGGATCTCGAACACAGAATGCCCCTATAGACCCAGTGGTCTTAACTGGCTGAATTCTCAACTACGAAAGTTGTAGCTCGGTTCCAAATGGCACGTCTGCCGGTTCATGCATGTACACGGAAAGTTTTCTGTTTTCTTTACGTTCATTCTTTCAAATGTCGAGACATAAAGTCCACGACTCGTTTCAAAAAGGCATTAAGCCCACTCAAATCAAAAACACAGGACATGAAGTCCGAGTGCTCCATCCACAAAACACTAGCCCCGACGTCTCGGCCACTAGGTTCGGTTTCGTCTCAAAGTTTCATCATTTTTCCTTTGGTTTCATTTTCTCAAAACACTTTGGGAAACAAAACATACTTTGGTTTTCTTGAAACAAAACATCCTTTTTGATCAAGAGAACGTTTTTCCGTGAAAAACACCTTTCTTGAAAACAAAAACCGTTTTCTAAGGTTTCACGTCTTTTTAAAACGCTTTACCGAAATAAAACACGATTTGTGCGACTTTTCACAAAACCACTTTACTTTTCAAAACAAAAATACTTTTCAACAAGAAAGACAACTTTTCTTGAAAAAGCAACACGTTTTCCCAAAAACCACTTTTTGATTTAAAAACACGGTTTTCAAAACATAGATTTAGGATTTCGAGTCTTTTAATAAATTATCGAGACATAGCCAGTCCTATGCTCATCCAGGATATAAATATATATTTATATATATATAGACATCAACAATCCATAATCATCATCATAATATCAACTAAGCCATCCATGCCACAAATTATCAAATAGACAATTATGCACAACATTTAACATCCAATCAATCCAGGATATAAGTATACATATACATCATTCAAACTCATCTCTAAATCATCACTCAAGACATCATAACACATATATCAAACATGCACTATGAAGCTACTCAAACTTAAATGACTACCTCCCTTTACCTCTCAAAAGAAGTTCAATGCAAACTCGATCGGTTCTCGGCTCCGGTTCCGGTTCCGTTCGCATCGCCTAAAACAATCAAGCATAAATCAATTCAAACAACAAATCAACATCAATCTATAACATAAGAACACAAGTTTTCCTTCCCCTAAAAGGCATAGGGTTCGGCCATGAAAGGTCAAAAGGGTTAGGGATCTTATTTGGTTCCAAACTTTTGGATGGTTGGTTCATGAACTTAGTTAACACTATTTCAAGTCCTATGACTCAAAAATGTGAAACAACACTCATGGATTTTCCCCATGAAGCTCTCGGCCATAAAGGGCAATCTAGGCTAGGAATTGATTTGGTTTTCCATCACTTGGATTCAAGGACACTAGGAAAGCTAAGGATGGAATCAAGAGTTAGAAATCAAAAATTTGATGAAAAACACTATTCATCATCACTCTTAGGGTTCGGCCACTTTGGGGTTTTAGGGCTAGGATGAGACTTGGATCATGAGCTCTTGGGTTTAGATAGAGGGTGATGAGGTGAGTTCCAAGAACTTGGTTTCACCTCCAAAGGATTTTCCTACAATTTACTATGGATTTTCAAAGTTTTGGATCTAAGAATGAGTTTCATGAAAATGGAGGTTTGATCTTGATATTGAAAGAGATTCAAGAAGATATGAGACCATAGAAGTGATCTTACCTTAAAATGGATGAAGATTGGTCAAGAAATCAAGTGATTTCAACAAGTTTTCAAGGTTTTCTCAAGGATTCAATGGAGGTTTTTTCTCTAAGGAAGATGAAGTGTTCTTGGTGTTCTTGAGGGGCTGGGCTGCGTGGAATGAGGGGCTGAGAGGGCTGTTCCAGCCTTCTAAAGAGTTCATTAAGGGTAAAAAGGTCATTTGGTTCAAAGGGTAAAATGGTAAAAGGTGAAAAGGCTTAAGTTAGGGGTATTTTGGTAATTTCGCATCCCGAAATTCCCGATCGTCATGACGACTCTGGCATGCTCTCCCAAGTGAGTTGACATGATGTGATATCCATATTATCCGTTTTCGGGTCCTGGTAAGTCCATACGCGGCTCCGTTCTCCACCCGATTGAAGATTTCGCTCGAACGGAGGTCAGGAAATGATTTTTTTGAAATTTTTACGAAATTTAACCAAAACGTAGAGAATCGAATTCTAAGACTTACTGTCTCGTTCACGGGTCCATCTGAGGTCATCTGAGCAGTAAAATCATACTGTCAGTGTAAAAACGCAGACCGGGCTCCGTTTGAGTTTTCGACTCAAAACTTAATCGTAGCTTCCTACGATATCGCTGAGCATGATTATGGTCTCGGAATATTTTATATCCCTTTCTAAGACCTCGAATAAAATATAAGTTCATAAATACTGATTAAAAGAAAAACTCAAAAATCGGGGTGTTACATTACTACCCCTCTAAAAAAAAATTTCGTCCTCGAAATTACGTACCTTGAAAAAGATTGGGATACTGTAACTTCATCTTGTCCTCGAGCTCCCACGTTGCGTCTCCAGTTGCTTCGTTCCAAACGACTTTGACTAAGGGAACTTGTTTTCCCCTGAGTTGCTTGATCCTCTTATCAACGATTCGCACAGGCGATGTCTCATAAGACAAGTTTTCTCGTAAATGTACTATATCAGGTTCGATTACATGAGACGGATCAGGAATATACTTTCGAAGTTGTGAGACATGGAAAACATTATGAATGTTAGACAGAAAAGGTGATAAGGCAATCTGGTAAGCTACTGGACCAATACGCTGAAGAATTTGGTAAGGTCCAATGAATTTGGGAGTGAGTTTTCTGGACTTAATCGCTCTACCTACCCCAGTCGTGGATGTGACTCTCAGGAACACGTGTTCACCTTCTTGAAACTCGAGGGGTCGTCTTCTCTTATCTGAATAGCTTTTCTGCCTGCTCTGTGCCGTTTTCATCTTTTCCTGGATTTGTTTAATCTTTTCCGTTGTTTGTTGCACAAGTTCTGGGCCTACGATCATGTTCTCTCCATCCTGGTACCAACACAACGGTGTCTGGCACTTTCGTCCATACAAGGCTTCATAGGGTGCCATCCCTATGCTAGAATGGTGGCTATTGTTGTAGGTGAATTCTATAAGAGGCAACAGATCATCCCAACTTCCACCATGGTCTAGAACACAAGCTCGGAGCAAATCTTCCAACGACTGTATCGTTCTCTCTGTTTGTCCATCAGTCTGAGGGTGATAGGTTGAACTTAGCCTTAACTTTGTTCCTAAAGCTTGATGTAGACTTTGCCAAAAACGTGACGTAAACTTTGGGTCTCTATCAGAGACTATGCTCGAAGGCACTCCATGTAGTCTGATTACTTCTTTGATATACAACTCAGTTAACTTCTCCACTGAGTAGTTGATCTTAACAGGTAAGAAGTGTGCTGACTTCGTTAACCTATCAACAATCACCCAAATTGAATCAAAACTTTTGGAAGTTCTCGGTAATCCTACCACAAAATCCATTGAAATGCTCTCCCATTTCCATTCGGGTACATCCAAGGATTGAAGCATCCCTCCAGGTCGTTGATGTTCTACCTTCGCTTTCTGACAGGTCAAACATGATGCTACATACTCAGCCACTTGCTTCTTCATTCCTGGCCACCAAAACTTTTGTTTTAGATCTTGGTACATTTTGGTTGATCCAGGGTGAATACTTAGCTTGCTCTTGTGTCCTTCTTCTAGAATCATTTTCCTCATCTCCGGGTTGCTAGGCACACAAACTCGTCCACTGCATCTCAAGATACCATCAGTCCCCATACTGAACTCTGCAGCTTTCTCTTGTCCAAGTAACTCCTTTTTCTCTTGGAGATATACATCAGTTGCTTGCTGTTCACGGATCGTGTCCATCAGTCCACTAGATACCTTAATCATTCCCAAACAAATCTTCTCATTGTTCACTTCCACAGCTAGATTGAGATCACGAAACTGTTCTATCAATCCTAGCTCTTTAACCATCATTGCAGAGATGTGTAGGGTCTTCCGACTCAGAGCATCTGCAACAACATTTGCTTTCCCAGGGTGGTACAGCAAAGTGAAGTCGTAGTCTTTAAGAAACTCCATCCAGCGTCTCTGCCTCATGTTAAGTTCCTTCTGGTCGAACAGGTACTTCAAACTTTTATGGTCACTGAAGACATCGAACTTAGATCCATATAAGTAGTGTCTCCAGATCTTCAGTGCAAAAACCACAGCAGCTAACTCAAGGTCGTGCGTCGGGTAATTCCTCTCATGAGTCTTCAACTGGCGCGAAGCATATGCTACAACCTTCCGATGTTGCATAAGCACACATCCTAGTCCCTGATGCGAAGCATCACAGTACACTTCGTATGGTTCGTCTGGCTTAGGTAGTACTAACACTGGTGAGGTTGTCAAACGTTCCTTCATCGTCTGAAAACTCTCTTCACATTTATCAGTCCACATAAACGGTTGGTCCTTCCTCATAAGTTGAGTCAAGGGCGCAACAATCTTTGAAATCCTTCGATGAACCTTCTGTAATAACCAGCTAGTCTAACGAAACTGCGGATTTATGTTACAGTCTTGGGTCTCTCCCACAGAAGTACTGCTTCTACTTTCATAGGATCGACGGCAATTCCTTCCTTCGAAATCACATGTCCTAAGAATTTGACTTCATCCAGCCAAAATTCACACTTGGGTAGCTTTGCGTACAACTTCTCCTTGTGAAGGATCTGCAAAACTTGTCGTAGGTGTTCCTCGTGTTCCTCAGAACTTTTTGAGTAGATGAGGATATCATCGATAAACACGACAACAAACTGATCCAAAAACGGACGGAAAATCCTGTTCATATAGTCCATGAAGATAGCAGGCGCGTTCGTCACTCCGAAAGGCATCACGAGGTACTCATAGTGACCATAACGAGTCCTGAAAGCAGTCTTGGGTACGTCCTCGTTCTTTACTCTGATCTGGTGATAACCGGATCTCAGATCGATCTTTGAAAAGACAGCGGCTCCTTGAAGTTGATCCATCAAGTCATCTATGCGGGGTAGAGGATACTTGTTCTTGATCGTTATCTTGTTGAGTTGACGATAATCCACACAGAGTCTTGAACTCCCGTCCTTCTTCTTCACCAACAACACTGGTGCTCCCCACGGGGACACACTTGGCCTCACAAACCGCTTGGACATTAGATCCTCTAGTTGAGTCTTCAACTCGGCTAACTCCGTAGGTGACATCCTATAAGGAGATATAGAGATCGGACCGGATCCTGGAACTAAGTCGATCGCAAACTCGATGTCCCTCACAGGTGGCAAACCTGGTACGTCCTCTGGAAAAACTTCCGGAAAATCTTTCACAACCGGCACATCGCTCAAGACAACGTCCCTCTCGATTTCTAAACAGGATAGAAGCATGTATCCCAGATCTCCTTCTTTCAAAGAAGCTCTTACTTGGTTAGCAGTTATAAATCCAGAAATCTCAGGGTCAGGAAAAACTAGGGTTCTATGTGCACAGTCTAAAAGGATATGGTTGGAAGATAACCAATCCATGCCTAGGATCACATCCAATTGAGTCAAAGGCAAACATATTAAGTCAACAAGAAAGTTCCTATCATGAACAGTAATAGGACAGTTCAAACATACTGTATTAACAGTAACAGGTTTAGCAGTCGGGGTTGTGACAATCAAATCAAAAGACAGCGAAGAAACAGGCAACTCTAATTGTCTCACACAATTCAAGGAGATAAACGAATGTGTCGCACCCGAATCAAATAGTACAGTTAGGAGATTACCAGCTATGATGCAACTACCTTGTATGAGATCATCAGATTTGGAAGCATCAACGCCGCTCATGGTATAAACCCTTCCCCTCGCCGTGGGTCTAGCAGTCCGCATGTTGTTGACAGTCGGCTCGGGCTTTGGTGTAGGGCATTCCCTCGCAAAATGTCCTATCTCTCCGCATTGGAAACATAGAACTCCTTTCAGTTTGCAGCTATCAGCTGGGTGTCCAGGTTGCCCACACTTAAAACATCTCTGGGCTCGGCCTTGGTTCTGGTCGTTTCTGTTCCCACCACCGTAAGCAGAAGCAACAGGACGATAAGATTGTTGTTTCTGACTATTCCCTTGAGGTCGGGAATACGGCTTCTTCTGGGACTGCTTCCCTTTCTGTTGTTGGTACTGGTTCGGGTTCCTTGACCTAGACGGTTCTCCTGTAGTACCCTTGTTCTCCCTTCCGCTTCTCATCTTTTCTACCTTTCTACACTTTTCCACCAGAACTTGGAAGGTACAGATCTCCAGTGGTAACACCGACTCCTTGATCTCGAAGCGCAGACCGCCTTCGAACCTCTCGCATTTCCAGTCCTCGTCAGGCTGAGCTTGGAAAAAGCGGAAATATTTGGCGAGTGATTCAAACTTCGCCGCATATTCCCCGACAGACATATCCCTCTGCTGCAGCTTCAGAAATTCCTGCTCTTTCTCGGTTCTAGCACTTTGGGGAAAGTACTTGTCCAGAAACTTGGTGCGAAATACTACCCAAGTGATCTCTTGGTTGTTGGCTTCCAGCAGTTGTCTGGTTCCTCCCCACCAATACTCTGCATCACCCAGAAACAGGAATGTGGCATAGTCCACCTTCACTCCCTCAGGACAATGTAGAACAGCAAAAATCTTCTCTATCTCTTGCAGCCACAGGTCAGCCTTTTCCGGGTCACAGTCCCCGTGAAACTGCGGAGGATCGTGACGCCGAAAATCGACTAACCCTCTGGCACCAGCAGCAAGATCAGCTCTTTGTTGGTTCTGTTGATTCTGTTGAGCCATCGTTGCAGTCTGTTGAGCAACAGCAGCCGCCATATCAGCCATGGCCTGGATAGCCCGATTCATGTTATTGTCATCAACATTGTTGTCAGCAGTGCCGCGACCTCCACCACGACCACCTCTAAGATTCATGTCTCCCTACAAGGCAAACCAAACATACCTTAATAAGGAAACATAAATCAAAACTAGTGTGTCAACACGCATTGCTTCAACAGAGAAACAATTCAAACAAGGTTCACAGAGATCACACAACATAAACATAACAGACTCACTTCCCAAGGATTCCCGAAAGATTCGACCAGCTCTGATACCACTAATGTAACACCCCCCTCGCGGGTGCTACATACACGGACTCTAATGCGGAAATAAAACAATAAAATAAAACGCTGGTTGCTTTCGGAAAGTACTTTAATTAAGTAGCTACGTTCGAAAACGCGGTTCTAAAATTTTTCTGCATGCATAGGCAAACAACTCCAGTCGGAGGAATAAATTTCATATCACACATTGATATTCACTGTTCATAAAACATAAACATGACGCAAAACCTGGTCTATATATATATATATATATATATATATATATATATATATATATATATATATATTACAGACTTAGAAAGTAATTGCGACATATATGCAGTAATAAAATATAAGCCTGCTCAAAAACAAAAGACTCCTAAGCTGGTCGGCTAAAAGTAGCCATTGGGGTACAACCCAACGTCGGCTCCTTCAAAAGTTTCCATCATCCGAGTCCTCACGTCTCCGCGGGGACCTATGATCAACATCTGTACATGTGTTCCAAAAACACAACAAGGTGTCCAACATGTACAGGCAAAGGTGAGATACTCATATAAAGTTATCATGATAGCCGCACAAGCGACAAACAGCAGTATAACATCCACAGATAAATACAGTTATATGAACAGTTATTTATGTAATACAGTACAACATCCCAAACACTATCATCAGTTATAATAATGCATGAGACTTCAATATCATCTTTCTAATTCATGTACTCCGGAGATTCTAACTTCCCAACATCGAGCGATAGGCCGTAGTAACACCTGTAACACAATTATTCTCATGAGTCGGCCTCTCTATTTAGGTCCGAACTCCAATTGTTCCAGGGTACCACGTCTCACCATATCATGAATACTCCAGTCTCTGATCGAGTTCATTCGTGTTTGGCAGCCGATTTACCACGGCACGGGGTTGTTACGCCACTGGCCACTTGTGGGATCTCGAACACAGAATGCCCCTATAGACCCAGTGGTCTTAACTGGCTGAATTCTCAACTACGAAAGTTGTAGCTCGGTTCCAAATGGCACGTCTGCCGGTTCATGCATGTACACGGAAAGTTTTCTGTTTTCTTTGCGTTCATTCTTTCAAATGTCGAGACATAAAGTCCACGACTCGTTTCAAAAAGGCATTAAGCCCACTCAAATAAAAAACACAGGACATGAAGTCCGAGTGCTCCATCCACAAAACACTAGCCCCGACGTCTCGGCCACTAGGTTCGGTTTCGTCTCAAAGTTTCATCATTTTTCCTTTGGTTTCATTTTCTCAAAACACTTTGGGAAACAAAACATACTTTGGTTTTCTTGAAACAAAACATCCTTTTTGATCAAGAGAATGTTTTTCCGTGAAAAACACCTTTCTTGAAAACAAAAACCGTTTTCTAAGGTTTCACGTCTTTTTAAAACGCTTTACCGAAATAAAACACGATTTGCGCGACTTTTCACAAAACCACTTTACTTTTCAAAACAAAAATACTTTTCAACAAGAAAGACAACTTTTCTTGAAAAAGCAACACGTTTTCCCAAAAACCACTTTTTGATTTAAAAACACGGTTTTCAAAACATAGATTTAGGATTTCGAGTCTTTTAATAAATTATCGAGACATAGCCAGTCCTATGCTCATCCAGGATATAAATATATATTTATATATATATAGACATCAACAATCCATAATCATCATCATAATATCAACTAAGGCATCCATGCCACAAATTATCAAATAGACAATTATGCACAACATTTAACATCCAATCAATCCAGGATATAAGTATACATATACATCATTCAAACTCATCTCTAAATCATCACTCAAGACATCATAACACATATATCAAACATGCACTATGAAGCTACTCAAACTTAAATGACTACCTCCCTTTACCTCTCAAAAGAAGTTCAATGCAAACTCGATCGGTTCTCGGCTCCGGTTCCGGTTCCGTTCGCGTCGCCTAAAACAATCAAGCATAAATCAATTCAAACAACAAATCAACATCAATCTATAACATAAGAACACAAGTTTTCCTTCCCCTAAAAGGCATAGGGTTCGGCCATGAAAGGTCAAAAGGGTTAGGGATCTTATTTGGTTCCAAACTTTTGGATGGTTGGTTCATGAACTTAGTTAACACTATTTCAAGTCCTATGACTCAAAAATGTGAAACAACACTCATGGATTTTCCCCATGAAGCTCTCGGCCATAAAGGGCAATCTAGGCTAGGAATTGATTTGGTTTTCCATCACTTGGATTCAAGGACACTAGGAAAGCTAAGGATGGAATCAAGAGTTAGAAATCAAAAATTTGATGAAAAACACTATTCATCATCACTCTTAGGGTTCGGCCACTTTGGGGTTTTAGGGCTAGGATGAGACTTGGATCAAGAGCTCTTGGGTTTAGATAGAGGGTGATGAGGTGAGTTCCAAGAACTTGGTTTCACCTCCAAAGGATTTTCCTACAATTTACTATGGATTTTCAAAGTTTTGGATCTAAGAATGAGTTTCATGAAAATGGAGTTTTGATCTTGATATTGAAAGAGATTCAAGAAGATATGAGACCATAGAAGTGATCTTACCTTAAAATGGATGAAGATTGGTCAAGAAATCAAGTGATTTCAACAAGTTTTCAAGGTTTTCTCAAGGATTCAATGGAGGTTTTTTCTCTAAGGAAGATGAAGTGTTCTTGGTGTTCTTGAGGGGCTGGGCTGCGTGGAATGAGGGGCTGAGAGGGCTGTTCCAGCCTTCTAAAGAGTTCATTAAGGGTAAAAAGGTCATTTGGTTCAAAGGGTAAAATGGTAAAAGGTGAAAAGGCTTAAGTTAGGGGTATTTTGGTAATTTCGCATCCCGAAATTCCCGATCGTCATGACGACTCTGGCATGCTCTCCCAAGTGAGTTGACATGATGTGATATCCATATTATCCGTTGTCGGGTCCTGGTAAGTCCATACGCGGCTCCGTTCTCCACCCGATTGAAGATTTCGCTCGAACGGAGGTCAGGAAATGATTTTTTTGAAATTTTTACGAAATTTAACCAAAACGTAGAGAATCGAATTCTAAGACTTACTGTCTCGTTCACGGGTCCATCTGAGGTCATCTGAGCAGTAAAATCATACTGTCAGTGTAAAAACGCAGACCGGGCTCCGTTTGAGTTTTCGACTCAAAACTTAATCGTAGCTTCCTACGATATCGCTGAGCATGATTATGGTCTCGGAATATTTTATATCCCTTTCTAAGACCTCGAATAAAATATAAGTTCATAAATACTGATTAAAAGAAAAACTCAAAAATCGGGGTGTTACAGTTTGAGTGTGCAAAATTCCAACGTCTAAACGTTGGCACGCTTGAGCGTGCACTCTTCCCACGCTTGAGCGTGCTGCTCAATTAGGAAGAGCCTTTCAAACTTCTGACTTCCCCGGCTTCTCGTGTTACACCTTTGGCACTTCCAATAGTATTCAACCCTATTCCTAAGCTTCCATCTACGCCTTAAACAAACACCAAACCAAGTACACAATAAACCAAAGCCCTAATCGAGATTAACCAACTCGATTAGAGTTACAGAAAATCGGGATGTTACACCTATGTCCAATCTTTGCCCAAACAGGAGGGTGGGTACAAGTATTTTAGACCATGTGTCATCACCCATTGAAACTTAGGGTAAAGAAACTCAGTGTGTGCGTGGTCTGTAACACCTTGAATTTCACTCTATGTTAATATATATTAATATGTGTTAGTCTTGGCTTATATATGTTTATATATGTTTTTTATGTTTGTTCTTGATGTCTAGGTTTATGTTTGGGCAGCTTAGCCTTTAGAAAGGGGTCAACACATTCGAGTCCAAGAAACCTGTTTTACGATTTTGTCCATATCTTGAGTTCTAGATGTCCAATTGAGGCGATTTTATATGCGTTGGAAAGCTTAGAGAATTATCTAAAAGTCTTATTCCAGTTGTCATGGCAAAATTCGGCTTTTACTGGTTCGACTCAGGAATGCAAAGTCGCCTTGCGAATTTAGCAGACAGCTTCTTGGAGCTCTCTGGTTCGCATCGTAAAAAGTGATTTGCCTCGTGAATCGACGCGCAACAGAAACATGTTTTTGGGCTTCTAATCAGCCCATAATGACCCTACCTCATATTTATACCATAAGACCCGACCTAAACCTATATTCTAACTCAAATTACTCTTAGAAACTGCCTCTCTCCCTCTAAACAAGGATTCCTAAAGCCATGGCAAGGATTCTTGAAGGAGATTGCACCTTTGGTCATCGTTCTTCGTTGCCTTCGATTGAAGAGTATCGCTTCCATCACAAACTCTCTTCCTCACTGCTGCCCTTGTACCTTTTGGGACTATGATCGTGAAATTAAGCATCGTGAGATTGAGCATTCGTGAGACGCAACCTTTCCGGACCTTTTTCTCTTCATTTGTTCATTACAGTCATCATACCAAGTATGGGGGAAGGAATAGATCATGAGTATGTGGGTTTGGGGATAGGTTAAGATGAAGCGGTTAACCCATGATCCCTATATGAATGTCTATTATATATATATATATATATATATATATATATATATATATATATATATATATGTGTGTGTGTGTGTGTGTGTGTGTGTTATGAGTATGTCCATATGAATGTTGTGAATACCTACGAGTGTTGTTATGGTTAAGCATGATTTATATATGTGTTATTGATATTGTTGACATTATGTTAGGTGATATTGATGTGATGTGAAGTATGATGTGCACTGGGAGATTGAATAATAATGATGTGTTGGATGTTATGATCATGATGCTCATTGATAAAGATGATTTGTTGATAATATGTGTCGCGATGACGAAATCAGGATTAGTTAAAGAACATAGTTTTAGGAAGTTTGGCACCCCATAATTAATGAGTTATTATGAGAGGTGAGATTGACAAGTGTTGGTTTAGTTTGGAACACATAGGTATGATCCTTGAGAGGTAAGATAATGGGCATAGAGAGAACATAGTAATTTTAGAAGTTCCAATCTTTGTACCCATTCGCGAGGCGAATGGAGGGACAAGAATTGCAGCTCTCTGGCTCGCCTCACGAGATTCGCCTAACGAATCTAAGAACCTATTTAAGAGTTCTCGAGCTCGCCTCGAAAGCCACGATTCGCCTAGCGAATCTAGGTTTCTCACCCAGGTTCTGTTGTGAAGGAGTAACTAAAAAGGGTAATGAGGAAAAAGACCGTGAGATCACCATTCAAGTTGATAATCTAGAGAAAAACGTTAATACTAATAATGACGATGTGATATTATTAGCAATGTTGATAAAGGAAATAACGATGGTTAACGTTTAGTTGTTTGATGATCATCATTGATGGTCATTGTTGATAATCAATATGATTCATTATGATGGTGGATGGTTGGACATGTGTTTGCATGATGTGAAGAATAGTATGCATCATACGTTGACGTTGATATGTTGGGTGGAAAGAAAACGATGCGGAGGCCACGATGGGTGTTATCCCGGCCTTGAGGGTATAGTCGGGTGTGGAAGTTCTATGTGGCATGGGTTAGCTAGCTACCTATTGCCATAGTGACCACTGAACCAAGCCTGAGTACCCTGACTAGCCACAGTATGCTATTAGGACTGGTGAGAGTATTCGGTGGAGGCCATCTGATATGGTGAGTCGTCCAAGTTGAGAACCGGATATATACTCCCTGTTGTCTTTCCAGAGTTATTGATGTTGGCCACATATGCATGGAGTAGTGGAGTTGCACTTGCATTGACATACATAATATGATATGTATATTATTGTGATTTGTTGATTGATGTATGTTATATGTCATCTTAATAACTATTCCTTACCGTTTACATATATTCATGATTGTGTATCTTACCCCTCTCTTGTTGTTTCTTGTGCATATGTTTTTGTATATGTAGTGGAGGGTAAGCATGCTGATGAGGAGTGATCCCTTGGAGATCTCTCTTTAGTAGTTAGGATTTATGTTTTCAGTTATTCGGTTCTTACTCTGATCTATGTTTAGGAATACCAGCTCTGATCATGTGGCATCGGGATTTGGGTTACGTTTTATGTTTTATGTCTTATTGTAACATCTCAAAAATCCTATATCTGTCTTTTTAAGTGTTTGTGTGAATAACTTGATAGAGAACACAATTTGATTAATCATAATCATAATAATAGTTAATAATTGAAAATTCATATCTGAATTTCAATTATGAGCATAATAATCATAAAATGTTGTTTTGAACCCTGTGTGCTGTTTTGAGTCCGAACCGATAAAAATATTATTATCGGGACTACTTTACCTTGGGATGCATGCCAGAGCCGGGAAGTAATCTGGCCTGAGGCCGGGGAATGTTCTGGCCCAGAGTTGGGAGTAGGTCATGACTGTTTTTCACGTTTCCCTAAACCATGTTAATCTTTGGTTAATAACCTATCATCCTTACCTTTTATGGAAAAGCAATTTAATCATTTTTGGTTAATCTTGCTACTTTTGATGAGGAGTCAACAAGTATCATCTTATTTAATCCTTGGATTACTTACACCTAATCACATCACTTTGTCATAAACTTTTGAATTAATTTTGGAGCACAAAATGTTAAAGGCCCACGGCCTTATGGTGATTAAAACACCAAAATACCTTCCTTTTCTTCACTTACTTGAATCAAAGTGAGGTTTTCATGAAGCTTAAGAATTTTCTCTCTTCTCTCCCTATCTTCCTAGCTCACGGTTCTCTCTAGAACCTTATCATCCAAATTTCTCTTTCAAATTCCAAAACCATAGTTCTTCTAGTCTTGATCTCTAGATCATCTTTGATGAAGAAAGTTTTCTCTTTGGAGCAACTTTGTTCTTGACCTCCAAGAACACCAAACTTGATCTTCAAGGTGTTATTCACTAACTAAGTTTATAAACTCATCTTCTCTCAATTTCCTTACTTTAAATCATGAAACAACTTCTAGTTCATGATTCTTGTGAAACAAGTTTCAAAACCTTGTTCTTTTCTCTCTATAGGTTTCGGCCTCTCCTTGTTCTTGGTGCTTGGAGTTTTGCTCATCCTAAGGACCTTCATTAAGGTAATGGGGGAGTGAACCACATCACACCACATTAGTGGTGATGAAAATGGTTTATGGGTTTGGTTTGGGGAAAACCCTAAACTAAGGGTTTTGCCATTTTGTCTATTTGGTTCTCTATGAGAACAATGTTGTAATAATTATTTATTACTTGATTTGTGTTAATTGATATGTTTGAATGGATGGAAATCGCCTTCATATGTTAGAAAGCCCTAACCTAGGGTTCGTCCATCTTTTTGTTGAAAAAAGTTTGTGAAAATGTGATTTTCATATCTGACCTTGTATGAGTCCACCTAGACCTTGGATTTCAAAACTTGTTTGTCATCCTAAAACTAGACATCTTGGGCTTCCTTTTCAGCACAAATTTCGTGTGGTTTCATGAAGATTTGACCCTTGAAAACCTGTTTCAATCTAAGCATAAATTTTTGTCTTGGATTCTGACTACAATGACTTATTTCGTGAAACTGTAATAAATCGGTTAATTTTTATGAAAATAAATTTTATAGCCAAAAATTAGACATCCCAAGCTTTCTTATGAGCCATCATTTTGCTCAAATCCGAGTTTATTTGATCAATCAAATGCTTGTCACAAGTTGATGCTTGAAATGCTGAAAATTCTATATACGAGTTTTGTGTTGATTTTTGGAATTGAATGTTATATGGTTATTCATTTTGATGCATTAATGATTACTCTTGCTTATGATGGATATTGGTGAAGCAAAATCGTCACATTAAACCTAGTATAGGATTCGGTCAAAGCATAAATAAAAAGGATTTCCAACTTCAATCTTTGAAACTTAAATAATTTTACAACTCTAAAATGGAATCAATGAACGATAGATGAAACTCAATTCTATACATTTTCGAGGGTTATTTGGCTCGAATTTCAATGCATTTAAAGATAAATATTATTGTATTACACACTTTTACTTAAGTTTTGACAAAATTGACTTTCAGAGGCAGCTTGACGGACTTTTGAAGAAAAGTGAAGGTTTTAGAGCTTAATTAAGCAGAATACTGAAGTTCTGAGGCTAGCACGGCCGTGCCGTGCGAGAGCATGCCCGTGCCACCCTTCCAAATCCATCCATCCAAACAAAGTCTTACAAAATACTTAAAGCTGACCTCTGGAGACTTAGTATAGCTGTGCCATGTGCGAGCATGCCCGTGCCACATTGAAGAAAGGGCTGACTCAGAGAAACAAGGCCTGATAGAAGCTGGCACGGTCCCAATCGCAAAGAGCACGCCCGTGCTTGAAGGAGAACACGCCCGTGCTACAGCCCGAGCACTAGAACGTTGTTGTACGAAGTTGGTACGCCCTGACATATTTGAGCACGACCTGATATGCTGAAGAGCACGCCCGTTCTGAATGAAGAGCACAGCCGTGCCACCTTATTAGCACGCCCGTGCTGACGGCGGAGAAGACCTAATTCAAGACCCTATCCATAAATTTTGTTATAAGTAGAGGCCCTCTGTGTCACTTTTGAGATCATCATATAATATTTTGCACATCTTTTGCTTCTTTACATATTGAACCCTTTTCTTAGCTTTTTAGTTTATAGCTTTTGTAGTTTTGATTTCTAGAGTAGGATTGGCACCTGGAAATTAAGTTGGAAACAACTTCTCCCTCTTCAATTATCTAGGATGCATTTTCCATTATTGATTTTGGTTTTCTCTATTACTATGAGTAGCTAAATTCACCACTAGAGTTGTGGTGGATCTTGTGTAAGTAGAAACCCTTTTCGCTATGTCGTAGTTTTTATTCAATTCTATTTGGTTTCAAGGTTGCAATTTGAATAATGTTATTCTGTTGTTCATCCATACTAGGATTGCGCACCCTTTGTATGTTCTTAATCAATTGATTGATATTTTGGCTATCAAGCCCAATTAAATTGGTAGACCTATAGAATAACCGGGGTTTGACATCTAGATTTGAGAAAACGTGATTTTCATTCATTCAACCTCATTGTTCTTTATGCTTTCTAATCTTTTAAACTCTTTACCTGACAACCATTGGGTTAATCTGGGGAAAATAATATTAATTACCTGAAAAACAATTAATAGTTTCGTAGAGGGATTGATATTCGAAAAGCAACTGGGATTTGAATAGAATTAGGGTTTGGGGGGCATCGAAAGCACAAGTGAAACCACGGCTCTACGCTCTTTACTCTTGATTTCTAAACTCTTCTATTCTTCTTTCATTATATTTTACCATTGCTATATTATTATCTATTTCTTTTGAGTTCTTTATTAGTCTGAATAGTATAAGGATTTCCCTATTTCAGTACTTGCTTTATCACTTAGTTATCAAAATTAATTTCTTGGATACGATATTTGGACTTCCGTCCTAAATTACTTATGCGACAGGGTACACTACCCTTACGTGTGTTTTGAACGCAACAACGATGAACCAAAGCAAAACAAAGAAACATTATTTGAATGAAACACAACCTTATATTCATTTAACGTAAAATCAGTCTTTGATTTTAATAAAATACTTAATTTCAAGTTAGTATAATGATTTCAAGATTAAAAAGGGTTTGGACTTAATAAGATTTCTCTCCTTTATTTAATGCAAAAGAGTTTTAAACACCAACTTCCAACTTTAACTTTAATTGAAACTACAAAGCTTTTTGAAATAATATTTTCAAAGTATAAGACTTGCATCAAAGGTACTAAGGCACTTTGCCAAGGTACAAAACAAATAAGTGTTATGTACTCACCTTTTTACAAAAGAGTTTTGAACTCAAAGCTAAGAATTTTCCTAAGTGTAAAATCCTAAGTTGAGTAATTAACTTACAGTAAAAGCAAGAATTAAGAAAGTATGGGGCATGATGAAACAAGACCATATGCTACACTATTGATGATTTACTCGTCAATCGATTCGTAAGACTTAATGAATCAAGATGTATTTCATTACTTGAAAGACAAGTACCCTCTAACTTAGAACGGATCTAATATTTAACTAAAGGATTCTCAATCCTTCTTCATAAGACATTTAGGACTTGAGAAATATATCATAAGACACGAACATGAACACAAACATGAAACATTTTGGTTTGGAACAGTAGTTCGATGACGGGCCGGTGAGTCAGATCCGAGGACATCGTCTAACTTTATAGTCTTGTGACGACTCGATCCCGAAGGGATGACGAGATTATCCAGTGGATAAAAGTTTAAAATACTTTAACAGTGAAAGATCTATATAAGAAGATTCCTATGGAATTATGAGTTTTATTCTGCGAATAAATGTTAACACATGATATCTGTGTAAGCTTTATAAGGCAAGATTCTTGAGGAATCATGAGGTTTATCCAGTGGATAAACATTTTATCGCATCTGCTTTCGTGTAAGCATTGTCATTATTATGAACAAGTCAATAAAGCCTTGAGCCTAGGAGTTGAGCTTACACCCTGATGCGGGTGCGAATCTTACGGTGACAATCTTAAATGGTCTTGAGGATGTCAGGGTTGGAGATTTCATAAGTGACAAGTTGGTGATTCTTCTGTGTTATGGTATTCCGTGCACTGCTGTGACGTCTTTGACTAGATGCCATACTTTTCATGTTTGGTGTAGAGTGTTTCCGTAAAAGCCAGATACATGCACGTTACGATTATTGTAGCATCTTGCCCAAGGCTGGCGTACACGGAACATATCCTCCTATTCACTCTCTCCGAAGTTTTGTTAGCTCCATGGAGTAAGGGTCAGAGTTTTACCCTTGTGGCATATGGCATTAAGTCATGTACATCGCATTGCATTGCATGACTGTTGATGGATACATTTATATGTTATACATTATTATCCTCTGTTGATGATGTCTTATGTTGTTGATTGAATAAAATGAGATATTGAGATGTATGATATGCATGATTAATGTGTCGTTGTCTTGCATGTCGTACCGTTTTTGCTTCTACCATGTGTTGTGTTGATGAATGGGAATTTCACGTCATTACTTTGTATCACATCATTATGTGCTTCTCTGGTGGTCTCCCGAGAAGGTCGTGATACCGAGACTTCACCCGACGCTTCGAATGCATCTCTCTGTTGAGCCTCCCAGTGGTTGCGGCGTTTGGACATCTAGTCATGATGGGCCTCTAGCAGCGTACATGTGAAGAGCAGTACTCACCATCCGCAAGGGTCGCACAGGAAGGGTTCTTAACCGATTCACCGCTTATCTTCATGTCGTCTGTTGTCAGGGTTGTAGTCGTAGTGGAATGCTAGATGGACTTTTCCACCGATGTGTTCAGTGCCTTCTCCCTCTGTTAGGAATAGGCCGCTTGTTAGCAAATTTGCTTCTAAGTCAATTCCTGCTATGTCTTCCATAGGAATGCCAGCAGTAGTCCCTGCTAGGGTTCTTATTAGGCCTCGTTTGACGGGTCCTGGTTCGAAGGCAAGAAGTGAGGATAATAGGAGGGAGGTGATCTATCTACGCCTTCCTATCCCTCTCGTTTGTCTCTCTAGAAAGGAGAAGTCAGAGGAAGCATTCAGCGGTTGATCCGAGGGATGTCTTTCTATGTAGTCTGTTATCGGCCAGTGTAGCGTGTCAGAGTGTCTATACCTTTCTTTTGTCTTTTGTGGAGCTACGTCTCCAAGTATCTTATGTTTAGGAGCTGCATGTCCAATCCTTTATGTTTGAGTCTTTACCTTTTTGTTTTATTTCTATAGTCGGGTTGAGTTTTTATGTAAAACCTTTATGAACTCATGAACTTATATTATGTAATGGTTCTATTTACCTTACACGTATAAACAGTTACAAGTTTCTACAGTTATGTCTTGTGAAAAGGAAAATTAACCCCATCTTTCTTAAATGTTTTTAATCAACCCTTTTTCGGTCTTATAGTTTTTATTAAATGTCTGTTATGTGATGCCCCTGGAAAGAGTGTTACATTAGTCGGTATCAAAGCTGGCCGAGTCTTTTCAGGCTTGGTGTTTGGTCTGTCGTCGTTTGTGTTGTGTTTTCTTTGTTTGTTTCTATGTTATTGTTTCCGAAAGCAGACAATGTTGGAGAGGATGATGACTTCGGTCTATCCTTTTGTGTTGTTTGTTCTCTGTGTTGTTGTTTGCGGAAGGAAGACAACAATTGTTTGACAGTCTCTACATTATTATTTTTGAAAAGAAATGATAGTGGACAGAATATTGATGCCCTCGCTTTCTTTTATGTGTACCAGTTCTGAGTTGGTGGAGAGTAGCTACCAATAACTAGAGGCTGAGGACACAGTTGTCGCTTGTAGAGTCCTTCGAAACGAGTTTATGAATGAGTGTCTTCCAACGAGTGCAAGGAACATTGAAAAAAATGGAGTTTCTACAGCTACGTCAAGAAGGATATCTGTCGAAGAATATGTTGATCGCTTTGAGTCCCTGTTGAAGTCTTCAAGGTATTTCCATTTTCATCCCAATGAGGAATGGAAGTGCAGAAAGTTCGAAGAAGATTTAAGGAACGATATTCGAGGAGCAGTGCTACCTCTCAAGATCAGAGGGTTCTCTGTTTTGAAAGATGGGTGCTTCCTAATCGAAGATCTGATGCAGAATCGTGAAGAGAGACAACGTCACTTTGGACCGTCTAGGTTCACAAGAGGCATCAACACCAGGTCCCAGCAGGATCCGTATGTGATATTACCAAGGGACCAGCCGCAACAACAACAATCTTATGGAAGGAGTAGCAAGGGAACTCGTCAGTCCGTAGTACCCCATCAATGGTGCAAGAAGTGTGGTAAAGGCCATGTGACCAGAGACTGCAACTCAAAGCAAATCGTTTACTTCCGATGTGGAAGACCAAGTCACGTCATGCGTGCTTGCGAGCAACAAACTTCCAAAAAGTGCAGTGAGTCTAGTAAGCCAGTGACTTCTACATCGCGATGCAATAAACGCGGAAATGGCCACAAAACAAAGTGCTGCACCATCAAAGGCGTTATCTACTTCAAGTGTGGAAAACTAGGGCATGTTTCGAGTGTTGGGATTGCAAGAAGGATAATTTTTTAAAACAATTTATAAAAACCTTTTGAGCGGAAAAACCCCTTTACTAAAGGATCAAGTATTGCACATGAATCACAAGAATATTATGTTTACCTCTTGAAGTGTAGCTTTACCACGATCACTGTGAGCGCATCAGCAGCACTGGTAACTCACGGACACTGCTACGGTGTGAATGGCAACTTGATCTACCCAGCTACAAAGTGGCAGATGTGAGGAACACTACTTCTATCACCACAAAGGGAAAGGTTCTTATCTATCACCAATATTGCAAAGTAGCAATACCTCTACTCAGTCCACGCGAGCAAACCAACGTCAGAGATAGCATAGTGCTAGCTAACAGGATTGGAGGAGGTGCGGCACACAGAGAGAGAAAGGAGGCGCTGCTGTCAATAGAGTACAACGGTCGTTATGAGTGCTCTGTGTTGTGTCTGGCTTAAGTGACGTGCACAGCTTACTAGTAGTTGTCACTCACTTTACCTAACCCACTTGGGCCATTGTACGCTACAGACCCAATGTTTAATTATTAATTAAATCATATTTAATTAATCAATTAAACTTATCCTCATTTAATTATCAATCAAATCATATTTAATCAATCAATTAAATCAATTCCATTTAATTATTAATCAAATCATATTTAATCAATCAATTAAATCAATCCCATTTAATTATTAATTAAATCATATTAAATTAATCAATTAAATTAATTCTCTGAACATTTGCTCTATGCATGTGACCCTATAAGTTCTCAATTAAATAGCAATAATATTAATTATTATTAATCATATTAATAACTAACTAATATTATAAACAATGAGTGGCATCTAACAATACATCATTGCTACCCAATTAATTAGAATATTGGTGATACAATTAAAACCTTGTCGTAACCATATATATAATTTGAAGTCAACGCCCTTTCGTCACAATGTCTTAATTGAACACAAGGCATAAATTTGTCATCCTTGTTAAGTTCAATTATTTATTTCTTGATCTAGTAATTGATGTACAATCATGTGGGCCCAATATCTCATATTGTCCTACCTTAGCATGGCCATGCATTTCTATGTCACATATCATCAAGAGGCCTATAGACATTACTCCCGTTATGTAGGAGGGACGAATCCTATATACATTACTCACATTCCTCAACATGTTTCATTGCAGGCCCAATAACTATCTTTATAGTTGTCTTGTTACAGACAATGTTTAATAGTATTTAAGCCTATAGCTACATATTTCAGGAATTGTAGTGACTTCAAGTCGAAGGACTACTTCACTATGGTCACCATGAGAATCGCTTATGACACTTACTTAACTATTATGCAGCATTCTCATAGCGGGTCACTCCAGTATAAATATTTCACTAATATTTATAACTATGTGAAGACTTGATATCTTATATCTATGACCCGTGAGATGTGGTCATCAGTACACTTACATAATAGTCTCAATGTATTATTATTGTCCTTATTAATAATAATACTTGACTATGGATATTTAAGAATAGTGTTCTATAATTTAATGGCATCTCACGGTCAAGTCATACTTGACGTTCCATTAAATGAACTACCTATTCTAAGGACTTTATTATGCTATGAATATAATCATCAAATACAGCATAATAAATAAATGCCTCATATATATAAAATATAGAATAAGGTCATGATACAATATATATAAATCGTAAATATATATTGGCCACTAGGGCTTACACCAACAATCTCCCACTAGCACTAGTGCCAATTAGGCATAAATCTAATACCCATCGACCTAGTATGAGCGTCCTTCTTCTGCTGAGCAGGAGGTTTGGTAAGCGGGTCAGCAACATTGTCTAGTGTATCAACTCTGCATATCTTCACATCTCCTCTATCGATAATCTCTCGAATGAGATGGAAACACCTGAGTTTATGTTTGGATCTCTGGTAATATCTGGGTTCCTTGGCTTGCACGATTGCTCCATTGTTATCACAATAGAGGTCAATCGGGTCCGCAATGCTAGGAATAATACCAAGTTCAGAGATGAACTTCTTGATCCAAACAACCTCTTTTGTTTCATTGGATGCAGCAATATACTCGGCCTCCGTTGTAGAATCGGAAACTGTTTCCTGCTTTGAGCTCTACCAGCTCATAGCGCCATCATTAAGGCAAAACACGAATCCTGACTACGATATGGAATCATCCTTATCAGTTTGGAAGCTAGTATTAGTGTAACTTCTTACAATGAGCTTTTCCTCACCTCCACAGACCAAGAATGTGTCCTTAGTTCTTCTCAAGTACTTGAGGATATTCTTGACTGCTTTCCAGTGACTCTCACCGGGATCAGATTGGTACCTGCTCATCATGCTCAAGGCATACAAGACATCTGGTCTAGTACATATCATAGCATACATGATAGATCCAATTTCCGAAGCATATGGAACCTTATTCATGCGTTCCCTCTCATCAGATGTAGTAGGGCATTGTCCTTTGGACAAGTGTATGCCATGTGACATAGGCAAGAGACCCTTCTTGGAATCATGCATATTGAAGCGCCAAAGCACTTTGTCAATATATGTATCTTGACTAAGGACTAATAATTTCAGCGATCTATCCCTATAGATCATGATACCCAGTACATAGGAAGCTTCGCCTAAGTCCTTCATCGAGAAACAATTCCCCAACTATGTCTTTTCATTTTGTAGTATAGGAATGTTGTTTCCAATGAGTAGTATGCCATCCACATACAATACGAGAAAAGCAATCATGCTCCCACTAACCTTCTTGTACACACAAGGTTCATCTTCATTCGTGATGAATCCAAACTATCTTACAGCTTCATCAAAACGAAGATTCCATCTTCTGGAAGCTTGCTTGAGTCCATAGATGGACCTCTGCAATTTGCACACCTTTCTAGCATCCTTTGAATTGACAAAACCCTCAGTTTGTGTCATATACACATCCTCGAGAATATTCTCGTTAAGGAATGCAGTTTTGACATCCATCTGCCAGATTTCATAATCATGGTATGCAGCAATAGCAAGTAGGATCCAAACAGATTTTATCATTGTAACTGGAGAGAAAGTTTCATCATAGTCTATACCATGACCTTGCTTGAAACCTTTTGCAACCAGTCACGCTTTGAAGGTATTAACCTTTCCATCCATGTCAATCTTCTTTTTGAAGACCTATTTGCACCCTATGGGTTTTGTCCCTTCAGGTGGATCCACCAAGGTTCAAACTTGGTTTGTGTTCATGGATTCCATTTCGAATCCCATGGCTTCTAGCCACTTCTCAGATTCAGGGCCAGCTATGGCCTCCTGGTAGGTAACAGACTCATCTTGATCCATGAGCAGTACATCACCTTCTTGAGTTAGGAGAAGTCCAAATTTCTCAGGCTGTGTACGTAATCTATTTGACCTACGCGGTTCTTGTGTTACTTGAACCAATTCTTAAACCACAACATCTTTTGGATTCGGTTCTTGTTCCGTTGCAGACGAGTCAGTACTCTGCGATGCCTAGATTTCTCCAAGTTCTATTGTCCTCCCACTGTCTAATTTAGAGATGTATTCCTTTTCAAGGAACACTCCAGTCTTGGTGATAAACACTTTGTCATCAGAGGGGTTATAGAAATAGTATCCTTTCGTTTCTTTGGGATACCCCACAAAAGTACATTTATCTGATTTGGGTTCCAGTTTATTTGTGATTAAACGTTTGACATAGACATGACATCCCCAAATCTTCATAAAAGACAAACTAGGTTTTCGCCCCTTCCACATCTCATGTGGTGTTTGTTCTACCGCCTTTCTTGGAACACGATTATTGTGAAAGCTGCTGCAAGTAATGCATAACCCTAAAAATAGTCTGAAAGATCTGAGTGACTCATCATCGATCGTACCATGTCCAACAAGGTGTGATTCCTCCTTTCGGACACGCCATTCCATTGTGGGGTTCCGGGAGGAGTGAGTTGGGATACTATCCCACACTCTTTCAGATAGTCATCAAAATTCCTGGCTAAGGTATTCACCACCATGATCTGATCGTATGGCTTTAATACTCTTGCCCAGTTGGTTTTCTACTTCATTTTTGAACTCTTTGAACTTTACAAAGGTTTCATATTTGTGTTTCATTAGATACACATATCCATATCTACTGAAGTCATCAGTAAATGTGACAAAGTAGGAAAAACCACCTCTAGCTGGTTTGTTCAGTGGCCCACGTACATCACTATGTATCAAGCCCAAAAGATCACTGGCCCTTTCACTATTACCAGTAAATGGGGCCTTAGTTGTCTTTCCCAATAAACAAGATTCGCACGTATCAAATGATTCATAATCAAAAGAATCCAATAATCCATCTTGATGGAGTTTGGAGATGCGTTTCTCATTAATATGGCCTAAACTACAATGTCAAAGGTATGAAGGATTCAAACCATTGGGTTTGATCCTTTTCGTATTTATGTTATATATGGGCACATCGAGATCAAGAATATAAAGTCCATTACTAAATGGTGCATTAACACACAAAACATTATCCAAATAAAGAGAACAACATTTGTCCTTAACAATTAAATGAAAACCCTTCTTGTCCAAACAAGAAATAGAAATAATGATTTTGCTAATAACGAGAACATAATAACAATTATCAAGTTCCAAAACAATCCCAGTAGGTAAAGTTAAAACATAAGTCCCTACATCTAATGTAGCAACTTTTGCTCCATTTTCGACGCGTAGGTCCACTTCACCTTTAGTGAATTTCCTCCTACTTCTTAGTCCCTGCACATTATTACAAATGTGAGCACTACATCCAGTATCAAATACCCAAGATGCTGAAGTAGATAAATTAACATCAATAACATAAATACCTGAAGCGGAAGTCTCACTTCCCTTCTTTTCTCTTCCAAGTATTTCTTGCAGTTCCTCTTCCAGTGGCCAAGTTGGCCACAATGGTGGCAATTGCCTTCCTTAGCTACCCCGCCCACGGGCTTCAAGCCAAAAGTGCTAGGCTTAAACTTTTTTTTGCCTTTGCCCTTCTGCTTGCTCCAGGACTTCTTCTTAGTCTTCTTTCCAAGATCAACCATCGTTATGGCTTTACCTTTTCCCTTATTAATGTTCTATTCAGTAGTTCTCAACATGCCTAGCAGTTCTGGCAGAGTTTTGTCAATATCATTCATGTTGTAATTCATGATAAATTGACTGTAGCTTTCCGGCAATGATTGCAGAACTACATCTGTAGCCAACTCTTGGCTTAGTGGAAAACCCAATCTTTCAAGGCTCTCAATGTACCCAATCAAAAGGAGTACATGAGGTCCAACTGGGCTTCCTTCTGCCAGCTTACAATTAAATAGGGCTCTGAAAACTTCAAAGCGCTCATGCCTCGCTTGCTCTTGGTAGAACATTTTGAGACGTTCGATCATATCGAACGCCTCCATGTTCTCAAGTTGCTTCTGAAGCTCAGAGCTCATGTTGGCAAGCATGAGGCAGCTAACATCTAAGGCATCATCCTGATACTTCTTGTAAGTATCTCTGTCAGCCCTAGAAGCATCCTCGGGTAGTTCAGGAGCAGCCTCCTCAAGAACATACAGCTTTTTCTCTTGCCTAAGGACAATCCTCAAGTTTCGGTGCCAATCCATTAAATTACTTCCAGATAACTTGTCCTTCTTTAGGACAGATCGCAATGATACAGTATTAGTTGTGTTTGGTGCCATGGATATCTACATAAAATAAATATGCAAAGTATAAGTATCTTGATTTTAAAAACATATCTAATCGGTCTTTATTAAATATGCTCCCACTATTTTACTCAAATCAATGACCCTCATCATTGATTCGGAAAATAATGTTGAAAGATTTTCTAGTGGGACCGAGATCTGTATTTTACCTCGTTCTGAGTCAGCTGTGGCTGATCGCCCAGAACTTAGCTATTTAGGTAGGAAACTCCTTTCCAATTACATCCAATGTAATTCTTGGACCAATTGGGTGAATAACTCCTTATTCTAATCCATCATATGGATTAATGCCTAACCTCATGCCTCTAAGCCATTTCAATCCTATTGAGAATACACTTAGTTAAGTTCAACCTAATGGTTGGCAGTAAGTTATTTCACCTTTCGCGTCTCACTGGAATATATTAAGGTGCTCTGCTGTAGCATGACCCACACTTAAATGATTCTGGCCTTGACAAGTGCCACGCATCAGGAGGCATTTAATAACTTAATTTATTGAGGGAATTTAATAATTAAGTGATCTCACCGGCTTGTTTATGATATAAACGTCTCTCATAGCATACATGGCATACTAGTTACATACATTCAAAACATATTAAGCATACAATGACATACATGCTATCATGCAATTTAAATTCTAAATTTAAATCGTACATCTCATACATTTCATACAACACATACATAAACACACAAGACATATAAAAGGTATTATAATTATGGCCTACTAATGTGCAATAATTAAAACTAATTATTACAGTCTTTGACCCCCGAGCAAACTACCAAAGTTCCTCCCATTGGCGTCACGATCGGATGTTGCCTTCATATCAACCCGAACAAAATTACACAATTTAAAATAAAATAAATAAAGTAAATGACATGACAAGCAGGCCGTATTTATAAAATAAATACAATAAATCACGACACTCAGGCCGTAAAAAAAATTAAACACCAAACTAGGGTCATAATCATATACCGCACATTTAATAAACAATTTATAAATATGCAAAAGGGACAAAATCACATTGTCCATCTTTTGGCACGGCCGTGCCAAAAGCTCTTTGACGCGGTAGAGCACGGCCGTGCCAAACGGCACACTGCCGTGCTAAAAACTCGCTGACGCTGTTCAGAAGTGGCACGACCGTGCCAAACGGCGCAAGGCCGTGCTATGCGTTCACTAACGCTAACTTAAATGTGCACGGCCGTGCTACAGGGAGCACGGCCGAGCCAAAGGCGCAGCAGAATTCCAAAGGCGAATCCTTGTTTATCTCAAGAGCACAACCAACCATACAACACATGTTCAAAGAGATTTATATCACATACAAATCATACAAACATGCTTTTAAACAACCCAAATCATATTGTAAAAGCAATAAACATGTTATCATACAATGGCAAACAATCCTAGGATACATGGCAAACTACGACCAGACGCTCTCATACCACTGTTGGGGTTGCAAGAGGGATAATTTTTTAAAACAATTTATAAAAACATCTTGAGCGGAAAAACCCCTTTACTAAAGGATCACGTATTGCACATGAATCACAAGAATATTATGTTTACCTCTTGAAGCGTAGCTTTACCACGATCACTGTAAGCGCGTCAATAGCACTGGTAAGTCACGGACACTGCTATGGTGTGAATGGCAACTTGATCTACACAGCTACAGAGCAGCAGATCTGAGGAACATTGCTGCTATCACCACAAAGGGAGAGGTTCTTCTCTATCTCTAGTATTGCAAAGTAGCAATACCTCTACTCAGTCCACGCGAGTAAACCAACGTCAGAGATAGCGTAGTGCTAGCTATCAGGATTGGAGGAAGTGCGGCACACAGAGAGAGTATAACACCCCCCTTGGGCATTACATGAAGAACACGTGCGGAATTAAATTTAAAAGATAATTCCTGGTTGCTTTCGGAAAAAGAATAATTTACTTTAAGTCAAAAAACTCGGGTGTAAAAAGTTTTCGGCATAATAGTTCAGAAAGTGATATACACATCACAATAATAAAATCACAGCATTCTTGACAATACACATAACTGGGTCTATTCACAAACCTTAAACCATCACATAAAAGTTTTCTTGAAATTGTCTTTCATACAGAAGTTCCAAACTATACAGAGGTTTTCAAAACCACATACACCAACTTTCTCAACATTATACATTAAAAATCCTAAGAGCTGGTTTGATAAAAGAACTCTACGGACAATAGGGTCTACCACCTAGTATGCATCATACCACTGAGACTGGGTCTCGTCATCGACAGTCCACACATCTTCGTCATCGGCATCGAGAAACACAAGCTATAGGGTCCTGAAGTGACCCAAATGACCATTGAGAAGTATCTGTACACATATCCAAAAACACAACAGGGTATCCAATATGTACAGGCAAAGTTGAGTAACCAATATATGGATTTAAACGCGATAACTACATGCACGACACACAAAACAACATATGAACATATGTAGTATCAACACAGCATAACAACAAAGGTAACATAGGGCAAAACACTAGGTAACAACATATCCAACATGCATACCATAAATCGCAATATATCATATTTATCAATTAACAGTATAAGATATCTTGAAAGCAAAATGGTGATGTACACTAAGCAAATGTAACCATGAACAGCCATACAATGCAATGCGATGTTCATGACTCAATGCCATATGCCACAAGGGTAAAACTCTGACCCCTACTCCATGGAGCTAACAAACAGTCGGAGAGAGTGATTGGGAGGACATGTTCCGGTTATTGCCAGCCATGAGCAAGATGCTACAACATTCGTAACGTGCACGTATCTGGCTTTACGGAAACACTCTCGACCAAACATGAAAAGTACGGCATCTAGTAAAGGATATCAGTGTATTGCTCGGATTAGACACGACATAGAAGAGCTACCAACTGGTCACATGTCAGCCCTTCCAACCTTGGTACCTCCAAAAAGACCATTGAAGATCGTCACCGTAAGATTCGCACCCGCATCAAGGTGTAAGCTCAACTCCTAGGCTTAAAGCCTTACAACTATGCATATGAAATGCCAAGGCTTATACAAAGCAGATGCGATAAAGTAGTGTCTATCCATTGGATAAACCTCAAGGTTCTCTAAGGTTCTCTTTCTTAGGAACTATACGCGTCTTTGTATTATAAAACATTTATCTAAAACATTTATCCATCGGATCATTATCTTGTGATTCATTTGGAATGATCCGGGCTGCTTTCGGAATTGCCGACTGTCCCCACAAACCAACATAAGTCTTTTCAGCATGCTTTGTCCTCACTCACACGCTTTCTAGGAAACTTCCCAGAAGGTCACCATCTCACAATTACTCCAAGTCAAGCACGCTTAAATTTGGAGTTCTTATGTTCTAGGCTTCCGAAAAGAAAACAAATCTTGTTCGTATAGGTAGTACCAATCAATTCTCATAAGCTTTCCTTCAACTATACAGTCCCATACCTGCATCGACTCAGGATTCCTTTAACTGTACGGTCCCATACCTGCACAGCCTCAGGGTCCCTCTCGTCCCAATTATTACAACACTGAAACAATCGAACGACTGTTTCAAAATCCAAAACGTTTCTTGTTTGTGTTTATGTCTTATGAATCACATCTCAAACCCTAAGTATTATGAAGAAGGATTGAGAATCCTCTTAGACAAGTCTTTGATCCTTTCTAAGATATTACTCCTTGATTTTCAATCAATAAAATAAATGTTGATTCATTTAAGTCTTATGAAGTCATTGATGTATTAAGTCATCAATGGTATAGTACATGGTCTTCTTCCACCACATACCATACTTAATTATCCCTTGTCTTCAAATCTAAGTTAATTACTTAACTTAGGTTTTCACGTGTAAAACTTTACGATTAAGAGTTAAAAAATCTTTTTGTAACAAAATTGTTCTCATTTAAAAACTCATTTGATTTGAAATATGTTGCACTTGCGTCAAGCAAAGTACCTTAACTATTTTTGAAAAGAGTTCTTCTTTACTTAACTTAGTGTAAAACCATGTTCTAAGTTAATGGAAAGGAAATGTAATCTCATCTAACTTCCTTAACTATGATTCATTTAATCAACTTAAGGATAAAAGGTCTCCATTATGTTTGAAAAAGAACATTTTCTTCGTTTTAAGATAAAGGAAATGCCTTATGAAACTATGTTTAACTTTTAATGAAAACACTTCTTTATTTTACTTTTAAGTCACTTGATCACTTAGATAAAATAAGGTTAAAGTAAAAGACATGTTTCATTTTGGTGAAGACACTTAAAAGCTGAAACTTTACTTAATCTTTGGATCAAATCACTTATTGTTTTCCTTTGAAACATAAGTTATATTAAAAAAATTTCTTACTTTAAGAACTTTAAATGTTCAAGAACAACAAGTGTTCTTCCTTTTTCTTTGGTCATGGCCGAATGCTCCCTCAATGGGATGTGAAGATTTTGCTTCACCTATTTGACAAGTTATAGCTCAAAAGCTCACAATATAATGATGAACAATAATCATGCATCATTCAATCATAATCAAGCAAAAAAATCCTTACTTGATCTAGAGATCAAAGTATGGTTTTCAACATACATGAAAACATTTTCCATCCAAGCATACATCATCATCAATATATGCTAAAACATAGTAAAGCATACTAACGCATAGATCATTATTACAATCATAACGAAGCTCCAATAGAGCTACACAAATCAATCACGATAACATATAGTTATCGTAAAATCCCTCAGGCAAACTCCCCTTACCCGTTGTAGTTATCCTCCAAGCTATCTTCCGATCAAAATTTGTCCGATCGGCTCGCGAATCCTCCCGATTCCTCGTCCGATCAACCAATCACAACTACATACACATAATCAATCCAAACATCAATATTACATAACACAAATCTTCCTATTCCAACCTATATAGTATTCGGCCATGGAGCTATAAAAATAGCTAGGGATGTCCAAAAATTCCTATTCTTGGATTCCATCCTTGCTAGGTGTGCTAACTAGATCAAAGCCTATTAATCCAAAACTTGAACCAAAATCCCATCCACCAACACATGGAGGTTTCGGCCAAGAAAACCCATATGAGCTAGCAAGCTCATTTGGTTTTCAACTCTTGGATCCATGATCCTCAAGTACACACAACACTAGATTAAATCTTATTACTCAAAACTTGAATCAAAAACTCATCCCTTCTTACCATGAAGATTTCGGCCACTTTAAGAATATATGGCTAGAAAACTTATTTGATTTCATGCTCTTGGATAATGAAAGAGAATGATGAAACTAGATCATAGAAATTAATTTGGTATCAAAAGGATTTTTCTACACTTTTTTATGAATTTTCAAAGTTTATGGATCAAAGTTGGATCTTCATGAATCAAGAGATTAAAGAGATGAAATAGAGAGATTAAGAAAGCTAGGATGTAGTTAATACCTCCTAGATCCAAAGTCTCGAAGAGAAACAACTTGATTTCACCAAAAACTTTCAAGTTTCAAGATCAAAATGAAGAATAGTGTGACGAACATATGAAGAACTCTATGAACTTGGAAGAACAAGTGAGAGAAGATGAAGAACAAGAACTTGAAGAGAGAGAAAGAGTGATGGCCGAAATGGCCAAGAGAGAGAAAGATAGAAATATATATTTTGATGTCATGGCAAACTTATAAATAACCAAAAGGGTAATTTGATAATTCCTTAAAAGACTAGGGGCGTAAATGTCATTTTCCCTATAAATATCTAGATATTTCTAGAAAGGTAATGATGACATGGTGAGTCACAGGGTCAGAATGGTTATTCCATAAATTCTCAGGGGCAAAACGATCTTTTCATTAAGGGCAAATGGTAATTATGAAAAGGGTCAAGGGCATTTTAGTCATTTCACGTCCAGATATTTTCTAAACGTGATCATTACACTGATGAGTCACTGATGAGTCGTAGCACACCATATGACTTCAACCTTATCCGTAGCGGGTAACTGAAATCTTGTATTCAGATCCGTTCTTCACCCGATTTAGGTTTTCGCCCAAGAAAGTCGTATGACGACTTATTTATTTCGACGACTTATTTATTTTGAATATTTTCAAAATAACTAATATCGTTGGAAATAAAATATAAAACCTAACTGTTTCGCTCACGAGTCAAAATTAGGTCTTGATAGTAGAAAAAGACTACTATCCGTGAAAAACGTAGACCGGGCTCCGTTTGAGCTTTCGCCCAAAACTTAACCATGGCTTCCTATGGTTGTGTGAGGCATGCATATGTTCTCAGAATATTTTATTTCGTTCTCTAAACCCTCCTATAAATACAAAAGTTTAAATACTGAAGAATTATGAAATGTGAAAATCGGGGCGTTACAGAGAGAAAGGAGGCATTGCTGTCAATAGAGTACAGCAGCCGTTATGAGTGCTCTGTGTTGTGTTTGGCTTAAGTGACGTGCACAACTTACTAGTAGCTATCACTCACTTTACCTAACACACTTAGGCCATTGTACGCTACAAGCTCAATATTTAATTATTAATTAAATCATATTTAATTAATCAATTAAACTTACCCTCATTTAATTATCAATCAAATCATATTTAATCAATCAATTAAATCAATCTCATTTAATTATTAATCAAATCGTACTTAATCAATCAATTAAATCAATCTCATTTAATTATTAATTAAATCATATTTAATTAATTAATTAAATTAATTCTCTGAACATTTGCTCTATGTATGTGACCCTATAAGTTCTCAATTAATTGGCAATAATATTAATTATTATTAATCATATTAATAGCTAATTAATATTATAAACAATGAGCGGCATCTAGCAATACATCATTACTACCCAATTAATTAGAATATTGGTGATACAATTAAAACCTTGTCGTAACCATATATATAATGTGAAGTCCACACCCTTTCGTCACAATGTCTTAATTGAACACAAGGCACAAATTTGTCATCCTTGTTAAGTTCAATTATTTATTTCTTGATCTAGTAATTGATGTACAATCATGTGGGCCCAATATCTCATATTGTCCCACCTTAGCATGGCCATGCATTTCTACGTCACATATCATCAAGAGGCCTATAGACATTACTCCTATTATGTAGGAGGGACGAATCCTATCTACATTACTCACATTCCTCAACATGTTTCATTGCAGGCCCAATAACTATCTTTATAGTTGTCTTGTTACAGACAATGTTTAATAGTATTTAAGCCTACAGCTACATATTTCAGGAATCATAGTGACTTCAAGTCGAAGGACTACTTCACTATGGTCACCATGAGAATCGCTTATGACACTTACATAACTATTATGCAGCGTTCTCATAGCGGGTCACTCCAGTATAAATATTCCACTAATATTTATACCTAAGTGAAGACTTGATATCTTATATCTATGACCCGTGAGATGTGGTCATCAGTACACTCACATAATAGTCTCCATGTATTATTATTGTCCTTATTAATAATAATACTTGACTATGGATATTTAAGAATAGTGGTCTACAATTTAATGGCATCTCACGGTCAAGTCATACTTGACGTTCCATTAAATGAACTACCTATTCTAAGGACTTTATTATGCTATGAATATAATCATCAAATACAGCATAATAAATAAATGCCTCATATATATAAAATATAGAATAAAGTCATGATACAATATATATAAATCATAAATATATATTGGCCACTAGGGCTTACACCAACATCGAGAACCTGTGATCAACACAAGATGGAATCTGTAGCCAACAAGGCACAAACCTCCCTTCAATCAACAAGGAGTAGAGTCAACATGATGGGTAAAGCTGAAGCCTAACGATCAGATGATCTTGCCTAGGGAGATAGTACAATAGCAAGTAAACCTTTAACTATACTGTTTGATTCAGACACAATTCATTTCCATTGTCTATGAGAAGGTGAAAATCTTTGGAATGTCTATATCTTTATTATCCTCTTAATTTTAATTTATCTAAATTGAGTTAAGTTGATTTGATTTCATCATTTCTACTTCTATTTCCTATGACTTTGGACGAAGCAATTGAAATTTATAGTTTCCTCATCCTCTTCTGATTTGATTATTTTCATCGTTTTGATGAATGGATCATGTTGATCAAGATTGTTTGGATTCTCGGTTATTTTTGAAAACTGAGACTTTTAATAACTTGATTCGTTTGCTTCTTCTGCAAAAGAATACAATTCTAAGAATTGATTGATTACTTCTAATCATATCCTATTGGCCTTTGCAAGCAAGAATTTAAAATTTCTTGGAACTGAAAATTTCTAGCTACACGTTTCCTTGCCAGTCAAATAAGAATCACTTTGAGTAAAAGAGCTCTCAAATTTTATTGTTACCTTTTAAAATGACCTAGAGTGGTTTTCATTTGAATTATACACTCTCGAAAAAGTTTTCTTGGCCCGAGTTATTTCCCCGAAAGGTGTGTCAGGACCGCCATCGGAACAGGAGTTACAGTTTCCTATCAATTCGGTATAGGAATTTGTCCAATACCCATGGTCCTTATTCTCTTTCACTTTTGAATCTTTGAGACAATCCCTTACTCGGAGGTCCCATTGGTAACCCGAATTTAGTTTCTTAATATCGCAGCGCAACGTGGTAATATAAAAATGCGGAAATATTTAAAACATACAACATGCTGATACCATAATAACTTATACAGACATAATAGTATTGGCTCCATCAGCAGAGCCTACAACAACTGATACCAAATGTAAAAGACTTCAGAGTATGCAGCAAATAAAAACTGAAAACAGAGCAGCGGAAATAAAAATACATCAGACTTCCTCTCCTGGCCCCAAAAATATATATTTCACTCAACCCATGTACTGGCCATAACAAAACTAAGACTGTCTACCCAATCACGACTCTAATGCATATGGTAGTCGAGCTCGTATACACTACTCTTCGCTGAGAGTAGTCAGTCTCCCTGAGACTGTCGTCCTCTGCATAGAGCAGCTTAAGGTCCCCCAGTATTGGGATCCGAGGCTCTTCCGCCAGCGTCAGGTTCAACCGGTATGCCATCAATCTCCTCTAGCAACTCCTCAACAGGATCTTCTCGTATAATCGAGAATAAAGAAAATACACCATAGGGAAATACAGGGGATAAGAAGCAGTAATATGCCATAATTGGGAAAACAGCTATATAAAATAATTTATATAGATAGCAACACTCAGAATCACAACAGTGACAACCAAACAACTCCCGAATAATTTTCTCTTAACTACTGTCTCTCACACTCATGCAACTAACGACTATATGGACGCGATCACTACGCAACATCCCCAACAGATCAAGGTGTCCCAATCATCACTATGCCACCCCCCATAAGGTAGGGTTCGGTCAAAAGCCTGCATGCTCAACTTGTCTCATGGGTACGATAATTCCCTCGCCCGCAGGCCAGGTCGGAATATTCGCCCGTCAACAATGCAACTTACGGTAACGACATGTTCCCCCACCCGCAGGCTAGGTCGGAACATTCGCCCATCCGTTAACAACTCAACTTTCGGTAACGACATATCCCCCCGTCCGCAGTCTAGGTCGAGACATTCACCCGTCCGTCTACAGTTCGACTAATAGGTACGATCATCTCCCCGCAGGCATGATCGGAATCTCCCCTACGCCAAACTAATCGGTACGATCATCTCCCCGTAGGCAAGATCGGAATCGTCCGTATGCCAACACAGTGATGAACAACAACTATGCAGCATGAATCTCACCGACTCATCTCAAGATCAACACTTAGTGCCCCAACCATGACTTATAAACAACCACAACCAACTTTCCTCCAGCTTATCCGGGTATCAACTTTATATCACAACACCAACGGGTCAACTGTATCTCTAGGTTGAGCATTACGACATATATATATATATATGTCGTTTATGGAAAAGAAAGAGTTTATGGAAGGCTTTGCCTCTTACCTTCTCTTTATTTGAGCTTATGATTCTTAACTGGTTGGTATACCTCTTAACTGGGTATGAACCATATGCATATATTTGATTTATCTTGTTTCAGCTATAGCTGTAAGTCCTCGCTGTGGTTAAAGAGGCAGTAAGTCTAATTTGCCCATGCTGAAGCAAGATAGGTAAAATATGATTCCCAGGTTGCTTTTGGTTAAGTTTAAGGTATAGCCTTGGTTAATAATAATAAGTTCATATGCTTTTGTATATGTTTGTACATCTTTATGAGAAAATATTCAGAAGGATTTGATTTGGATCTATACTATTATCTTCTATGGAACCAAAGGAAGGCAAAGATACCAGACACATAAAATATGTTGTCTCGCTCCCTCTCCAAGCTTTCTTTCCGCTCCTCCCAATCTTCTTCTTCATCCCTTCAGGATTCTGAGATACCTAACAATCCCAGCAGTATCTTCAATGAAGAGATCTGCTTTGAAAATATCAATCAAGATATTGATAATTGGGAAATCCCAAAGATTCCCACAAAAGAACTCTACAAGCCAGAAGGCAGATTCTTCCTGCATTCTGACTATGTCATCAAGACAGTAGAGAAAAACATTCCAATCAACCCAGAGAGTGAAGAATTCCATATTCTCTCAATGGACACAATAAAAAATCATAAACAAAAATATAGATACCTACACATTGGGTGTGTTCAGGTAGCTGTTAAACCTTTAATCCGAGAAGGATTAAACGCTTCAATCTTAATGCGCTTAAGAGATATTAGGCATAAAATTTGAGGTTTCTCTATTTGGAACAGTTGAAACTAGCCTAAGTCAGAGTCCAATTTTCTTCAATTGTTATCCAAATAGAACTTTAAGTTTATAAGATAGAAATATCTTGGATTCTTTGTTCTTAAACATCAAGATCTATGGTTTAGACATGAAACATGGGTCTATCCCAGCGGCTTTACTTTACAGGATTCAATACAAAGTAATGAATTCTTGTAATTCTAAAGTCCTCAAAACAAAAACAACTGGAGAAACAACTTTGTTTCTTACAGATGTTACAAAGGCCAATATTATTGTGCCAAAAACAATCCTCTGGAAAGACGTAGTCTTACCAGAAAGATGGATTCTAGATAAAGCTACTCCAGCTTTGCCCAGGGAATCATCAACTTTAATCAAGTAGAATTAGTCTTTGATAGGCGAAATTCTTTGAGCTCCTTTAGAACACCAAGTATTAGATCTGAGATCTTCAGATCTGTACCATCAAGGCAATCTTTCTCAGCCTTATCCCAATCTTCGAATCAAACAATTAATTTATGGGGGCTAGATACCTCATCTAGTATCCCTAGACCAATTTATCATACTGAAGATGATGATGGAAAATCAATTCAGTCTCCAACTTATTCCTCTATTAATGCGTCTTTTAATGATGAATTATAAGACCCATTTTGATAAGGAATCCCTAAGAAAGAGCTTTTACTCTGAGGATTGGAAACCTCAACGAGAGTGGTTCTTTCAACATTACAAGGGAACAAAACGAAAAAATATTCAAGATGAATATTACACCTTTCTTAACAATGTTAAGAAAACATTCAATTCTTCAACTGGTTTCATGTTTATCTGGTCAAACATAACATTGATTATCCTTGGAAAGTAACATTGACTGAGGACAAGTCAACAAATGTCATTACTGTTTGGCATTTAAAAAATGGTGAGTTGGTCAAGACAGAGCTACCCCCAAATAGCTCTTTCCAACTCCAAGGAAACAAAGATCCTAAGGATAATACAACTCCAATCATAGCTTTTCCATTCAAAACAAAAGATGTGAATGAACCCGTTTCACCTCGAGATATCAAAAAATTGATGGAACAATCCAATTATACAAATAAGTATCTTCAAGTTTTAGGTACTAGGATTAAGTCTGAAGTATCTGCTTCATCATCCTCTTCAGGAACCAAAAATGAAGTAGAAAAACCTTTGGATAAACCTTTATTCAAACCATTCAAGGTTACTAAGAAGTTTAAAGAAAGTCTAAAACTTCTTCATGATCCAGAAGTCAAAACTGAACCAATAGTAGATCCTATCAAAAAGGTTGATAAGGAACTACAAAATGTTGTGGTGCCAGAATCACCACAAGATTCTGGACAGCAAACTCAAGCTCCTTATGGACTAAGGAGTAAGGGTCCAACCCTAGCTCAGAACGGGAATCTGTGGCTTCTTCATCAAGAACAAAAGAAACAAACAAACCTCCTCTCAATCTCAATCCGGTTTTCTCCAAACCATGGAAAAAATCCACAAAACTCTATTATCCAAGAGCAACTCCCCCAGATTTGCTCTTAGAAGAGAAACCTCCAACCTTCAAAAATTTCAATGCCAATAATATCTATGAATGGAACATAGATGGCTTATCTGAATACCACATCATGACCACATTGCAGCATATGACAATGATGGCCACAGCTTATCAAGCTGCCAATGATGCTTCTGAAGAAGTAATCTATAATATCCTCGCAGCAGGATTTACTGGTCAATTGAAAGGATGGTAGGATCATTCTTTCACTAAAGAGCAGAAAGAGAGAGTCTTTAATGCTATCAAAACCCAAGCTGATGGTACACCTATCACAAATGATGGTGAATCCATACCCGATGCTGTCAATACTTTAATCTTTTCCATTGGTGAGCATTTCATTGGTAATGCCTCAGTCTGGAAAGAGAAATCAGTAGAATTGCTATGCAATCTCAAATGTAGATCCTTATCAGATTTTAGGTGGTATAGAGATACCTTCCTAACAAGGGTTTACGCCAGAGAAGATTGTCAGGATCGTCTCTGGAAAGAAAATTTTGTAACAGGTCTACCTATTGCCCTAGGAGATATTGTTAGGGATGAGCTCCAAGCTCATGCCCCTGATGGTAAAATCCCTTATGATCAATTAACCTATGGCCAACTCATTGCAGTTATCCAAAAAATAGGCACATGACTTTGTCAAGAGGATAGAGTTCATAGTCGATTCCAAAAGGAAAAGGCAGCAAAGAAGGATTTAGGATCCTTCTGCCAACAATTTGGAATGCCCCCTTGTCCGAAGGATAAACCAAAATCTTCCCACAAATATCATCAATCTCATCAAACCAACAAAGTCCATAAACCAAAGTTTACCAAGTATACTAGGTACAACAGAAATACTCCTCCTAGAAAACTCAAGCAAGAGTTTAAATCAAAACCTGCAATTGATATTGCAATTCCAAAGAAAGCAACCATTTGCTATAGTTGTGGTAAGCCAGGCCATATTAGCAAATATTGTAGGCTTAAAAGAAAAATTAAAGCCTTAAATCTTGAACCATCAGTTGAGGAACAACTGAACAATCTCCTCATCGAATCAGATGCGTCAGGTGGATTTCATGCTGATTCTTCTGAAAATCTCAACCATATTTTAGAAGATGACATTGGAAGTCAAGATTCTGATTCAAGTCCCGAAATTAATGTCTTAACTAAGGATCAAGATCTCCTTTTTAAAGTCATTAATGCCATTCCTGACCAAGATGAAAGGAAAAGGTACTTTAAAAAGTTCTCTGCTTCTATGAAGAAGGAACCAAAGGCTAAAGGAAAAGCCATCATCAAAGATCAATTTGATTTCAAAACAATCCTCAAACGTTTGGAATTAAAACAACAAAAGCCTGTAACGATCCAAGATCTCCAGGAAGAGATTAAGAATCTTAAACAAGAAATCAAGGAGATAAAACAAGAACAAGTTGTTCATTTATCCCAACTTGATAATCAATCCTCTGAACCCCCTTCAGATGATGAAAATCTACCTGAACCCAATCTTGAGAAAAGTGTTAGTCATCATTCGGATAATGAAGGCAATAACACTGTCAAAGATCAAGAGTTTCTGAATCTCATTAATCAATTAAGAATTCAAAAGTTCTATATTAAGATTAGAATTATCATTGATGATTTTATTCTTAATACTGCAGCCCTTTTTGATACTGGTGCTGATTCAAATTGTATTTTAGAAGGATTAATTCCTTCTAAATATTTTGAAAAAACATCCGAAAGATTGAGCACAGCTAATGGCTCAAAGCTTAGGATAAACTTCAAACTATCCAAAGCCATTATTGAAAATCATGGTTTTAAGGTAGAAACCCCGTTTTTGCTTGTTAAAGACCTCAAAAATGAAGTGATTCTAGGAACACCGTTCATAAGATCACTTTTCCCTTTAACAATTACCAATGAAGGAATTTCTACTCAATATCTGGGTAAGAAGATAACTTTCTCCTTCATTCGTCAACCTTTGGTAAGAAACCTAAACTTTCTTCACCATAAGCAAAATCAAGTCAATTTTCTAAAAGAAGAAGTTTCTTTTAAAAGTATTGATTTAAAGCTTAATCAAACTGATATCAAAAAGAGAGTTCAAGATATTCTTGATGATATCCACAATTCTATCTGTTCTGATCTGCCAAATGCATTTTGGAATAGAAAGAAACATATAGTTGATTTGCCTTATGAACAAGGTTTTACTGATAGGAAAATCCCTACCAAAGCTCGTCCCATTCAAATGAATCATGAGTTACTCCAATTTTGCCAAAAAGAGATTAATGATCTCTTGCAAAAAGGATTAATTCATCAAAGCAAGTCCCCATGGTCTTGTGCTGCTTTTTATGTCAATAATTAAGCTGAAATTGAGCATGGAACTCCTCGCATAGTTATCAATTACAAACCTCTCAATCAGGCGCTTAAGTGGATTAGGTATCCAATTCTTAATAAAAAGGATTTACTTAGTCGCTTAAACAACTCCAAAATATTTTCCAAATTCGATATGAAATTCGGATATTGGCAAATAGAAATCAATGATAGTGATCGCTACAAGACAGCTTTCACTGTCCCTTTTGAGCAATACGAATGGAATGTACTGCCCTTTGGTCTCAAAAATGCTCCTTCAGAATTTCAAAAAATTATGAATGACATTTTCAATCCTTATTCAAGCTTTACCATTGTCTATATTGACGAAGTTTTAGTCTTTTCTCCATTTATTGACCAATATTTCAAACATCTTAGGATTTTTGTAGGAATCATTAAGAAAAATGGTCTAGCTGTGTCAAAATCAAAAAATTGTTTATTTCAAACAAAAGTTAGGTTTCTTGGTCATAACATTTATCAAGTAACAATAACTCCTATCCGTAGAGCCATAGAATTCGCGAATAAATTTCCTAATCAAATTATTGATAAAACCCAATTACAGAGATTCTTATGATGTCTCAATTATGTAAAGGATTTTATCCCAAATATTAGTACTCTTTTTAAGACTTTACATGATAGGCTTAAGAAAGAACCTCCCCCTTGGACAGATAAACATACCCATGTTGTCCAAACAATCAAAGGTAAGGTAAAGGATCTTCCATGCCTTTATCTTCCCAATCCATCCACCTACAAAGTAGTCGAAACTGATGCCTCTGACATTGGTTATGGTGGAATTTTAAAGCAAAGAATTTTTTAGAAAAAGAACATATCATTGCGTATATTTCAAAACACTGGAATTCTGCACAATTGAAATATTCAACTGTTCAAAAAGAAATTTTAGCAATTGTTTTGTGCATCTCAAAATTTCAATCTGATTTACTTAGAAATCTGCAAAAGACATTTTTCAAAAAGATGTTAAAAATCATGCATCAAAACAGATTTTTGCCAGATGACAAGCAATATTAAGTGCTTTTGATTTTGATATTGAATTTATCAAAGGCTTTTCAAATTCTTTTTCTGACTATCTCACTCGTGAATATTTACAGGAAAAGTAGTATCCAGCCTCCAGTGGCAGAAATGCCAGACTCCTCCTCTTCCTCTGTAAAGGGGAAGACCAAGGCCAAAGAAAAGGCCAAAAAGGCCAAAGGCTTTAGTCCTTTCTGGACTACCAAAACGCCAAGATGCGTCAAAACAATCCGGGTCATCTATCCAGTCTGGGTCTTTAACCCAGAAACCACCAAAAGATGGGTCATCCACCTGTCAGCCATCCAAATCAGGCCTTTCCCAAAAGGTCCAAATAGCCAAACAATCCAAAGAGGATTATGGCATCCCAATCCAAACCCTACATGCCTTCCAAGATTAAGGTCTGACCCATCTCCCAAAAGGAACATGGAAACAAAGGCTTGAAGGTGATCCCAACTTTCAAGAAACCAATCTTGCAAAAATCATTCATGATTTAGCAACCACACCAATCCCAATCCAAAGGGTTAAACCTGATAAACCCATATCAGTCAAAACCACCAAAAAGGCAACACCTCATTATGTTGCTAAAAATCAATTTCAAAACGTTCTTCAAATGGAACCAAGTTATTGGGACAAGAATCCTAACAACGTTCCTGCAAAAGTTTTCCCTTATGGCTTTCATTATAAGCCCAATCATGTTTTAAAAACAAGACAATTTTATGAGTTTATATTGGTTGATGCCGATTCAGTTGCGATTAAACATTATCGTGACACAAAGGATCAAGCAAAATACACTCGTTCCACTTTCCAGATTCTTAAGGTTCTTACACTTGAACAATTTGGAAAAAATCCAAAGAATGTCAAAAAAATTCTCCGAACCTTTTGGCCCTTGTGGTTATAATTATTGGGATTATGAAACTGCTTGAACCAACACGTTTTGGTACAAAAATAATTCAAACAAACATTCTTAGTTAATCTATTTCAAGAGAAATACCAAGTACAATTTCCCAGAATGGTTCGTCCAATGGTGGCAATTCTTCGGACCCAGCAAGACAATCTTGCCCCCAGAAGTTACTGAGGGTTTCCAAATTTTCAAAGAATATTATGAGCCATCAGTTAGCAACTTCCCTGCTAGCTTAATATTCTTCTCAAATTTTGCATTGTTATGGATCTTCAGTTGGCAATACAAATACCAACCAAAAGAGGGTTTCCCTGACAACTACCCAATCTTATCGAAAGCTTCGTTTGTGAAGTGGTGGGCAAAATTTGATTACTCTGCTGCTACCTCAGAAAATATCAAGCTTTGGATGCAACAACACCTGAAATGGATAAAAGCAGCAAACCTAGAGAATTTTGAGTTCTTGAATCAGAAATCAAAGGCAATAGCTGCCCTTGCTGCTTCAACAAACAGGAACAGCTTCACAAAAAATTTAGAAGTAATTGCCAAATTGGCGCGAGAAGCAGCCCAAGCTCATGAAGCTCAAGCATCTTCTTCAAAACAAGATCTTCCTCCTTCAGAAGACGAAGACGAAGATCAAGACAATTCCTAAGACTCAGACTCATTCTATTAGAATGAAGATGATTGCTTCGTGATAGACACTACTGTTCATCTGTCTGATGATGAATAGTGGTACTATTTAATCATCTAAAGACTGTTCATCCGTCTGAAGACCCAATCACTGTTGGCCCAACACTATTCTGCCGACACTATAGTTCCAATCAAGATACCGGCAACGTTCATTAATAGTATAGGTCATGATACCAGTACTGTTGTAATAGTGATTTTCAAATTCTATTTAAGAGTGGCTGTGTCCCTCTTCAATCCATTTGAAGTTTTAGGGAGATCTTAGAGAGAGAACCTAGAGAGAGACGCTATGAGAAGTGAGCCTCCTCCCTCTCCCTTTTCTACTTGCCTCCTTCGTGATGGTAAATTTAATGCCATTAAATGTTCTTGACATCTCTGCATATGGATTGAAAGGTTCTGAAGTGATTTTCGGCCAAATCAGGGAGCAAATCTGAATCTGAGGTAGCGTGAATGCATAAGACTGCTCCAGCATTTTCCTTCGATTTTGCTCAGAGAAAAGGGATGTTCTTCATCTTCTCCAGCTGCCACGTGTCCCAATCCGTAATCTTGGACCCCTTTGTTCAAGCTGCTGTCAGAAAAAGGTTGATGAGGGCACATGCAAGAGAGGCTTGCGATTTTGGATGTTGGCTGGGTTGAAGGCCGTCCACTACAACATTGATTTACGAAGTCATAAGCCCTGACATATTTGAGCACGGCCTGATATACTGAAGAGCATGCCCGTAACGGGGCCAAGGTATTAATGTTAGGTGAGGTAGAGAAAGAAAAGTGATAATCAAAGTAATGACCCCTAGAAGTATAAAAGAACAAAAAGTGCATTGGCACCTTTTTCAATATATATGTAATGAGTGACTCAAGTGAGATGAATGTATTATTATGAGAGATGAGAAGAGCAAATCTGGATCTTTGGATCATATATGAATGGTCAAGATTAGAACATAAAGTCATGTGACTTTTTTAAGTGATTACATGACCACCAACTAACTTCTAATCCTGACCACCCATGTATGGTTTAATCGCCCAGATTTAATCCTCTCATTGTCACAATAACACACTCCTCTCACTTGAGTCAAGATTAGGATCTGCTACTTTTTCTTCATTCATTCTTTGCTTTCTTTAACTATAAGCTCTTTTTTCTTGCATTCTCTCTAATCTTTTTCTATATTCATATTTTTCTTTTCTTTTTCTTTTTGAGAAGAAAGAGGCAATATATTTTTCTTTTCATTGCCAACCTATTTTCAATATTTTTATTTTTGTAAAGGGATTTATCACCGTATTTTTGGTATCTTGACAGTGGTTGTTCAAAGCACATGACGGGAGACAAAACCAAGTTCTCCTCTATATCATCCAAAAAGGGTGGCTATGTTTTCTATGGTGACAACAATAAAGGTAGAATTCTTGGTATTGGTTCTATTGGTAGAAGTCCTAATCCCATCATAGAAAATGTTTTGTATGTCGATGGCCTAAAACATAATTTACTAAGTATAAGCCAACTTTGTGATAAAGGTTTTGAGGTAGTGTTCAATTCGTCTAAATGTATGGTCATGGATTCTCATAAAAAACAAACTAAATTAATTGGACAAAGAATTGGAAATATCTACATGGTTAACTTGGATGAATTACCTTCAAATGATGCATGCTGTCTTATTAGCAAAGAGGATGAAACATGGTTATGGCATAGGAGAATAGCTCACATTCACATGGATCATCTAAATAAGTTGGTTCGCAAGGACTTAATAATTGGTCTACCAAAGATTCGTTTTGAAAAGAATAAGTTGTGTGACGCCTGTCAAAAAGGAAAACAAGTAAAGGCCTCTTTCAAATCTAAAAACGTTGTTTCAACAAATCGGCCTTTACAGCTTTTACATATGGACTTGTTTGGTCCATCTAGAACTATGAGCTTTGGTGGTAATTACTATGCGCTTCTTATTGTGGATGACTACTCTCGCTATACATGGACATTGTTTATTTCTCATAAAAATGATGCTTTTGCTGCCTTTCGGAAACTTGCTAAGGTTATTCAAAATGAAAAAGGTTTAAACATTGTATCTATCCGAAGTGATCATGGTGGTGAGTTTCAAAATGAGGCATTTGAGGCCTTTTGTACTGAAAATGGAATTGAGCATAATTTTTCCGCACCAAGAACTCCACAACAAAATGGAGTGGTGGAAAGGAAAAATCGGTCTCTCGAAGAGCTAGCGAGGACGATGCTCAATGAGACCAACCTTCCCAAGTATTTCTGGGTAGACGCGGTAAGTACCGCATGCTATGTCATGAATAGAGTCCTTATAAGACCTATTCTAAAACGAACGCCCTATGAAATTTACAAGGGAAGGAAGCCCAACATCTCTCACCTTCACGTATTCGGATGTAAATGCTTTGTTTTAAATAATGGTAAAGATAACCTTGGCAAATTCGATGCTAAAGCTGATGAAGGTATCTTTCTTGGATACTCAGTTTCTAGTAAATCTTTTAGAATTTATAATAAAAGAACTATGACCATAGAAGAATCTGTGCATGTTTCTTTTGATGAGACTAACCCAAAATCTATGGTAGAAGAAAGTGTTGATGATCTTGCAGAACTTTTGGGAAATAACCACCTTGAGGAACAAATAAGTCAAGAGAAAAAGGATGAAGATCAACCACCTCTTAGTATCGATGATTCACCTCACTCAAATCTTCCAAGAGAATGGAGAACATCAAGACACCATCCTCTTGACAACATAATAGGTGATATTTCAAAAGGGGTAACAACTCGAAACTCTCTGAAACATGCATGTCATTACATGGCTTTCGTATCTCAAATTGAACCTAAAGATATTGATGATGCTATCATTGATGAACATTGGACTCTTGCCATGCAAGAAGAGTTGAACCAATTTGAAAGAAACAATGTTTGGGAACTTGTTCCCAAACCTAAGGATCAGTTAGTCATTGGGACTAAATGGGTCTTTCGTAACAAGCTTGATGAAAACGGTATAATTGTTAGGAATAAAGCTAGGCTTGTCGCTAAAGGATATAATCAACAAGAGGGCATAGATTTCGATGAAACCTATGCTCCAGTGGCTAGATTAGAAGCCATCCGCATGCTTCTTGCATTTGCATGCATTATGGATTTCAAACTCTTTCAAATGGATGTAAAAAGTGCTTTTCTTAATGGTTATATTCAGGAAGAAGTCTATGTGGACCAACCCCCTGGTTTTTCAAATTTCGAATTTCCTAATCATGTCTTCAAACTAAAAAAGGCTCTATATGGTTTGAAACAAGATCCTAGAGCTTGGTATGATCGTCTAAGCAAGTTTTTACTTGAAAATGATTTTGAAAGAGGAAAAGTGGACACCACTCTTTTTATCAAAAATAAAAAGCATGACATTTTACTTGTTCAAATTTATGTGGGCGATATTATATTTGGTGCAACTAACGAATCTTTGTGTAAGGACTTTTCTAACATAATGCAAAATGAGTTTGAAATGTCAATGATGGGCGAGCTCAACTACTTCCTTGGGCTTCAAATCAAGCAATCAAAAGAAGGAATATTCATAAATCAAGCAAAATATTGCAAGGAGCTACTCAAGAAATTTGGAATGAACAATGCCAAAGAAATATCCACACCAATGAGCACCTCTTGCTACCTTGATAAAGATGAGGAAAGTAAGTCGGTTGAAGTAAGTAAGTATAGAGGTATGATAGGTTCACTTCTGTATCTTACAGCAAGTCGCCCCGATATAATGTTTAGTGTTTGCATGTGTGCACGTTTTCAATTTAACCCTAAGGAATCACATCTCACAGCGGTAAAACGCATTATGAGATATCTCATTGGCACACAAAATATGGGTTTATGGTACCCTAAAGGTGTTGATTGCACTTTAATTGGGTACTCGGATTCAGATTTTGCGGGATGCAAAATGGATCGAAAAAGCACCAGTGGGACTTGTCACTTGTTAGGAAACGCATTAGTTTCTTGGCATAGTAAGAAGCAAGCCAGTGTGGCTTTGTCCACTGCCGAAGCGGAATACGTAGCGGCAGGTAGTTGTTGTGCCCAAATAATTTGGATGAAGCAACAGTTAAATGACTATGGAATAAATCTTAGAACTGTTCCAATTAAATGTGACAACACAAGTGCCATAAACCTCACTAAAAATCCGGTTTATCACTCTCGAACCAAGCACATTGAAATTAGGCATCACTTCATAAGAGATCATGTACAAAAAGGAGATTGCATGATTGAGTTTGTGGAAACATCTAAGCAACTCGCAGACATTTTTACTAAACCATTGCCTAAAGAAAATTTCTTCTTCATAAGAACGGAATTAGGTATTCTTAATGAATCATGTATTGAATGAAATATCTTATGTGCATCATACTATTTTTTCCCTTGTTATCCCTAACTTGTGTGTTGAAGTGTGTAAACAGGATACATGCTCTATGTGCTAAAATTCAAATTTCTTTAGCCATAATCGATTATAGCATAGGCATAATCCATTATTCACAAGTCAGAGGACCAGGAATCGATTACAGTAATCGATTACAATTGAAAGGGGGAGAAAAAGAACAAAAGTCAGACGCACCATAATCGATTAGACTAATCGATTAGAAATGCAAGAACAAGGAAGGAGAATCGATTACATAATCGATTATATATTCATCTCAACAATCTCAAATAACCGATTAGATAATCGATTATTCGAAGCCCCAGACTATAATCGATTACATAATCGATTTTGCGAATACCAAAAGTTGCCACTAAAGGAATAATCGATTATGAGGCACTCAATAATCGATTATGGGTCATGGATGAGCGCATCAGGAGCTAACACGGTAAGACATAATCGATTATGCTCACTTACATAATCGATTAAAAGGTCAGTAACGTTCATTTTGGTCATTTTGGACTGTTTCTAACTTTCCTGAATATATGCCTTGCTCTTGTTTGCACTTTTCCCGCTTTTTTTGATAATGCCAAAAGGGGGAGAGTTATATGATTGCATAGTTCAGGGAGAGTTTGCATGCTTTAGGGGGAGTTGCTATTTTTACATTTTGCATAAAAATAAGGTGTAGAGTATTTTTTCTGTGCATTAACTCTGATTTCTTAAAATTCAAATACTCTATCTCGTCATTAGAGCAAATCCCTCCTTGAGATGTTTGTCATCATCAAAAAGGGGGAGAATGTGAATATATGCCTTGACAGGATTAATCTAGTTTTTGATGATTGACAAAAGGAACCGGAAAGTCAAGTATACAAAAAGCGGAAAAGAAGATCAAGGAGATCAAGTGCTTCAAGACTGGGTTATGGGAATTTTTATTTCTTGTAATCGGTGTTTATTAGGATCTTTTTGTAAGTGGTAGTAAAGCTCTCAATCTAAAATCAATCACACACACACACATAAAATAAACTTAATAGGCTTCAAGCGATCTAATTGGATAAAATCAATTAACAGCCGTTAAGTTTAAAATCAGATGGTTTTTAATGATAATAATCGATTACAGATTTATCATAATCGATTATCATATATCTGAAAAGCGTTTCCCAAAAACAGTGAAGAATTAATCGATTAACATAATCGATTATATACATAATCGATTGAATAATCGATTTTAGACATAATCGATTGAATAATCGATTATGCCTTTATGCGTGTAAGTGAGCTTCAAAACAGAAAATCCATAATCGATTATCATAATCGATTATGATGCGACTGCCTCTCCAGCGTGTTTTCTAAAAATAATCAGATAATCGATTATGGAATTGCAATAATCGATTATGACGCAATTAGCTTGTTTTGTAAATGGGCTTAACCTAATTCCTATGGGCTTAAAAGTTTTTCTATAAATAGGAATGCCAAGGCAACTCTAAAACACACGAATCCTATTGCGCTCTGAAACTCTGTTTATTTTATTACTTACTCTCACATATTCACTTTTGATTATTTTTTGAATAGAGAGCTTTACATATCATATAGTTTGAATTGTACTTTGAGCTTCAATTTGTAATCTTTATCTGCACTACTTGAGTGCTACATTCTTCTTCTACTTCTTCTTGTTCTTGGGTGTGAATCCCTTTTTCTTTAAAGAGAAACAATATCTCTTGAACTTGAGGCTCTTGCACAAAGGGAGGTGATATCCCATTATTTTGTGTGGAGAGTGCTCTTGGTTTGTAAAGGTTTCTAGCTGCACCTGATTTAAAAGCTAGTTATTGAGTGAAAACCCTTGGTGTTTGACCTTGGGGACTGGACGTAGGCCACAGGGTATTTAGTGGCCGAACCAGGATAAATCTGCGGCTCTTTCTCTCTATCCTTTCATTATTGTCTTCTACCTTACAGCAATTTAATTTATCGCATTTATTTTATTGCAATTTAATTTATCGCAATTTATTTTATTGCAATTTAATTTATCGCATTTACTTTATTGCAATTTAATTTAAGCGATTTATTTTATTGCTATTTACTTTCTAGAATTTAATATTCAAGCAATTTTCTTTATAGCGCTTCTAATTTCAGTCATTTATCTTCAAGCGCCGTAATTGCAAAAAGTTTTTCAAAAACACATATCACACACAATTCACCCCCCTCTTGTGTTTGAAGTCACTTGTCAACAACAGGGAGCACAAGAAGAGGGATTTTTGGATGAGCTAAGAACTTTAAAAATAGCCTCTTCATTACCCATCCTCAAAGTCAACTTCCCTTGTCGAACCTCAATTTTGGCATCCCTAGTAGCTAAGAAAGGTCGCCCCAAAATAATTGGGACATCCTCATCTTCCTCTATATCCAAAAATAACAAAATCTGCGGGGAAAATAAAATTGTTTACTTTTACTAAGACATCCTCCACTATCCCACGTGGGTGGGCAATTATTCTATCTGCTAACTGCAAGGACATGTCAGTCGGCTGAGGTTCTTGCATGCCAACTTTTCTCAAAACAGACAGAGGCATTAAATTTATACCGGCAACTAAATCATATGATGCTTTTTCAAAATAAGAATTACCAATAGAGCAAGGAATTGTAAAACTCCCTGGAACTTTTAATTTTGGTGGCAATTTCTTAAGAACAATGATGAGCATTCCTCATTTCGTTTCACTATTTCAAAGCCCTCTAATTTCTTTTTATTAGAAATTATTTCTTTAAAAAATTTTGCATATTTGGGCATTTGAGCAATGGCTTCAACAAAGGGGATATTGATGTGCAAGTTTTTTAATATTTCTAAAAAAAATTTAAATTGCCTATCATTATCTTCATCTTTCAATCTTTCAGGGTAAGGGATTTTTAACTTTTTTGGCTCATTGATAGCTGTTACCTGTTTCTGCTCACGGGGCAAGTTGCATGGCCGTGCTAGAGGTGTTGCATCGTCGTGCTCGTCTTCGGCATCAATTTCTTCGACAGGAGAATCTTCTTCCATGGGTACAGAGTCTTCCTTCTTATGATTTTACTTCAATTCCTTGCCACTCCTAGTAATGATGACATCGACCCGTTCACTTGGATTAGGTTCAATTCGATTCTGCGATATACTCTGTAGTGTCTGAGTTAACAATTGAGCAATATTAGACATCTGAGCTTCCATGGCATCTACCCTTATATCAATCTTCTCTATGTACTTCATCAAAGGATCCCGGATTTTGGTTGCCTCTTCTATTGGTTAGCATGGTTTTGCAAATAAGGGGGCCTATAGTCATTCTGATTTGAACCTTGGCTATTTTGATTATCATCCCATGAGAAATCAAGACAATCCTTCCATCCTGAATTGTATGGGTCATTGTGCCTCTTGGGGATCCTCCTTATATAATTCACCTCCTCAATTTGCTCAACTTTAGATTTGGCTAGTGATTGAGCTTGCATTAAGATCTCCATTTGTTTTGAAACTGCTTCCAGTTTGGACTCTAGTGTCGTGTTGGCATTGACTGGATAAACTTCAATTGGCTTCTTGACAATATGACTATCTCCTTGAGACCACTAGTAATGGTTGGCTGACATTTCTTCAATCAAGATGTGAGCTTCTTCAGGTGTTTTCATCAAGATAGAGCCTCCACTAGCAGCATCCAAATTGGATCTATCATATTGAGAGAGCCCAATATAAAAAGTCTGCACCTGAATAGGAACTGAAAAGCCATGACATGGGCATCTTCAAATCAAGTCCCGTTATCGCTCCCATACTTCACATAAGGATTCATTCTCGAACTGCACAAAATTAGTGATATCAGATCTAAATTTAGCAGATTTAGAAGGAGGGAAATAACTAGCCAAAAATTGGTGATTCAGTTGGTTCCAAGTAGTGATAGAACTGGCTGGTAGAGATGATTGTAACACCTTGATTTTTCATTGCTTTTAATGTCAATAAGTTATATAATTGAGTTTATATTCTATTCGAGGTTTTAGAAAATGAAATAAAATAAACCAATACCATATTCATACTTTACGCTATCGTAGAAAGCTATGGTTAAATTTTGGGTTGAAAACTCAGATGAAGCTCGGTCTGTGTTTTCACTGACAGTAAGATTTTACTGATCAGAAATCTAATTTTGTCTCATGAACGAAACAGTGAAGTTTTATATCTTGTTTTGAACAATATCGGCGATGTTGAAAAATTTCAAAAAAAAAAAAAATAAGTTCTTACAACTTTCTCGGGCAAAAGACATAAATCGACAAATCGACGGAATCGCAAACGGACGTGCGAGGACAAAATCAGACACCATATGAGAGACACGAGTCTCCAGGGCAGAGTGAGTCAGAGGGTGAGTCATCACCATGACTCACCAACGTCATTATTGCAATTCTACAAATATCTGAGATATTTAGGGCAAGAAAATGCCGTTTTGCTCCTAAGAATTGATGGAATTACACTTGTGCCACATGACACATCACCTATCATCATCATCATCATCATCATCATTACTTCTAACAAATATCTAGATATTTTTGGTGTTTTTAGAGGTGAAAAGATCAAAATGCCCTTAACTTTTTCCTAAATGACATTTTTGTCCATAAAGGAAAAGATCATTTTGCCCTTAAGGGAACAAACTTTGGACCACCCTATCCCTCCCTCTCCTTCACGCCTAAGACCTACTTTCTAAGGCCATTCACCATTTCCTCCTAACTCCATTTTTCTCCTAAGTTTTCTCTCACTTTTCAAGTTGAAGCTTAAGGAATTTTAGTGAGAAAAAGTGTTAAATCTTTGCTTTGTTCTTCATTCAAGAGGTAGGGTTACCTTCTTTAATCCATAAACTTCAAGTTCTTCTCTTATTTCTTGTTTGAAAAACCATGATTTCATGAGTTCCAACTTCTAGAACCAATCTTCAAAAATTTCTAGAAAATTGTAGAAAAATCCTATGATCATGAAACCAATTTCTATGAACCCACCATGATGTGTATTTTGAGTGTCTAGAAGCATGAACCAAAAAGAATTTTCTCCCTATTCTTCTACGGGAGGGCCGAATGCTAAGAATGGTGAAAGGATGCGTTTTGTTTCAATTTTTGGCTATATGGCACTTGTTCTAGCCTACTTGATGTCTTTGAACATTCAACCTAAGAGCAAAACATCAACAAAAGCTCCTAGCCAATTTCTTAACTTATGGCCGAAACCTAACTTTTGGGAAAGCTAAGAGTTTTGTATCAATTTTTAGAAATTAACAATGGATTTCATCCTTCCATTACCCTTATGTATTGAATCCAAGAGATTTAAACCAAATGAGATCCGTAGCCTATTTTTCTATAGGATGATCGAACCCTAAACTAGCTTAGGTGGGTGAGTTTTGGTTGATTTTATTTTAACTTTTAGTTGTGATTGTTGTGAAGGATCAAGCTGTGATTGATTGTTCTAGGCGGTGCGAAGGAAACTAGAGGCGGAACGGAGAAACCCTTTGAGGACTAACTTGGAATCTTCAAGAGGTAAAGGGGGATTACTTATAATGAGTTTGGTAGTCTCATGAGCTTGGTTGTTAGATGTGTTGTTGTTGTTTGATTGGAATTATATGATGATTAGTACTTGTGAATATACTATGTGTTGTATATGGACTTGATTTAATTGGTGAAGTATGAGATTGGATGTTTGAAAATGAATTGTGACATTGATGCTTGGATGTGATATGCTTATGATGTTGGTTTAAGATTTGATGTTTATATATTTATATCCTGGATTGTGATTTTGACTGTATTGGTTGAGAGCATAGCATCGGCTATAACTTGATAATGAACATTAAAACGTTTAAAAACCTTGATCAAAGTTTTAAAATGTTAGACCCCTTTCAAAAGAAAATGTCTGTTTTAAGGAAAACCCATTCAAATGCTTTCCTTTTAGAAAATGTTTTCAGATGATGAAACTTTTAGAAAATAGATTTATGAAGAAAAGAATCTTCTTGAAAATAGCTTCTTTTGAGAAAATGTTTTAGTTCATGCTAATGAGATTTTGAGTATTATTTTTCAAGTTTTATATACGAAAATAAGACCTGAAAGAAAAATGGTGATTTCCCTTTCACTTTGCGAAGTATGCAAACCTAGTGACCGAGATGTCGGGCTAGTGTTTTTGTGAGTTGGGCACTTGGACTATGTGTCCCATTTTTTGAATGAACAGGCTAAATGTCCTTTAAAACGAATCATGAGCTGTGTGCCTTGACAAGAAAAAATGAACGAAAAAATAAACAGAAAACCGTGAGTTGCATATACGAGTTGGCCGATGTGGCATTGGAAACGAGTTACAATCCAAGTGGTTGAGAATATGAGCCAATTAAGACCACTAGGTCTATAGGGGCATCCTGTGTCGAGACTCCACAAGAGGCCAGAGGCATCGCGACCCAATGCCTTGGTAATCGGTTGCCCAACACGGATGAACTCGATCAGAGACTGGACTATTCATGATATGGTTGTGACGTGATACCCTTGAACAATTGGAGTTCGGACCTAAATTGAGAGGTCGACTCATGAGGCCAATTGTATTATGGGAGTATCGCGACCTATCGCTCGATGAAGGGAAGTTATGAATCTCCGGAGAACATGAATTAGAAAGATGATATTGGAGTCTCATGCATTATTATAACTCATGATGATGTCTGAGATAGTATGTTATATGAATATCTGTTAATGCAACTGTATTTATATGTGGATATATGCTTTGTTTGTTGCTTATGCGGCTATCATGATAAACTTGTGAAATGAGTATCTCACCTTTGCTTGTATATGTTGGACACCCTGTTGTGTTTTTGGATACATGTACAGATGCTGCTCAGAGGTCCCCGCGGACACTTGAGGACTCTGATGATGGAGTCCCAGGAAGATAAAAAGAAGAAGGATCCCTCCGAATTCCTCCGGGAATTGGAGCTGACTTTGGGGTTTTTCCCCGATGGCTACTTTTAGCCAGACCAGCATTTAGAGTCTTAATTTTTGAAGCAGTCATATCTTATCTGCTGTTTTATGTTGACTTATTATTTTGAAGTCTGTAACCTGTGGTAATAGACTAGAATTTCTAATACTAGTTAAACTCTGTTTCTAGAAAACCTATATGCTCCGGCATTAATACCTTTATGTTTATTTTTGTGATGGATTTTTAATATTGGTGTATGTTATGAGATTTACTTCATGTTTCCTGTATTTAATGTTTGTATCGTAAAGAAATTTTTTTTTAGACTCACGTTTTTGAACATAGTTATTTACTTAAAGTATTTTCCGAAAGCAACCAGCATTTTTATTTGTTTATGTTTTCCGCAATCGAGTTTGAGACGTAGCACCCGAGGGGGTGTTACAATGATAGCTGTTGGTCAGCTTTGTCTGAAAGAGAGAATGGGAACAACCTCAAACTGATAGCATCTAATGGAAACTCCACTGTACTTGATTAAATTTGTGACCCTCAAGAATTTCTTCAAGTGAGCATTAGGGTCTTCATTGGGCAGTCTAGTAAATTGTCCAGAGCTTTGGACCATAGACACCATTACAGGCTGGATTTCAAAGTTGTTGGCATCTACCGCAGGGTTGGTGATGCTATCTGTCACCTCAGCAGAGGGGGTAAAGTAGTCCAACAATGTCATTCTTTCCCCCATGGTGTTCTCTTCCCTTGCTTGCCTCCGTAGCCTGTGAAAAGTCTTTTCAACTTCCTTGTCAAAAACTAGATCAGGATTTTTAGAACACGTTGGCATACAAAGAGAGAGAATAAAAATAAAAATTAAATGTCTAAATTAACTCGGATTTCTTTTCTTTCAATATTACTTAAAAATCACGAAATATAAAAAATTAATCCCTGGCAACGGCGCCAAAAATTTGTTGCGTTCAAAACACACTTCAGGGCAGTGTACCCTGTCGCAGAAGTAATATAGGACGGAAGTCCAGATATCGTACCCAAGAGATTAATTTGATACAATAATGATAAAGCAAGTACTGAAATAATAGTTGTTCAGTCGTGCCAAACAAAATCTAAGTAAATTGATACGGTGAGATTTTTGTATATGCTTGGAATATTATAATATAGGCAAAATAGATTAATTGATCCTATACGTTTATTTAATTTTTTACATCGGTCCCATAATTTTTTTTTTTTCAAATTGGTCGTACACATCACATTCTGTTTCCACGTTAGTCTTTTCCGTCAATTTCGATCTAACGTCATTAGTTTTGAGCTGACGTTGCATGATATTAGTGCGACACGTGTCTCTTTATTTGACGGCGTTAGGTTGAAATTGACGGAAAGGACTAACATGAAAACGAAACATAACATGTGAGACCAATTTGAAGAAAAAAACTTATGGGACCGATGTGAAAAATTAAATAAACGTATAGGACCAATCAACCTATTTTATCGATAATATATTTAATAAAAACATAACATCAAAACTATACAAGACATTGAATAGAATTTAAAATATCATGTAATTAAAATGTCAAATCTCAGTAGGTCGTACTCTCAGGATATAACAGAATTAATAAATGAAATCCTAAATCTCAGTAGTTCTTCATAACAAGAGGTCTAGAGCACATAAAGGTAAAATTATGTTGTCCAATTTGCACAAGCATAACTCGTTTTTATATTATTTTTTAAATTCAAACAATCCAATAACATACATGCGATGTTTGAAGCCATTATTTCAACCCATTCAAGGGCATAGAAGAGGCTCGCAACCATGCATTCATCTGCAAACATGTTAAAAAAAAAAAAAAGAAACAATAAATAAAAATACACACAAATGAATACCAAAGTTTGGAGTTCCATGCTCCAAACCAAACTCAAGCAGAGAGCCTCTTTTCAATCATAACATCACCACTCTCTGGAACTTCAACTTTGTCAGAATGACCATGGCAGCACTTGTAACTAACAGACTCTATTTCCATTATTCGCCCACACGACATATCTGGGCAATTAATGGGGTCTAGAACATTTGGAGGATAGTTAGCCAATTGCATATGTGCACATTCAGTTGGTGAATCTTGACCCTTTCTATTATAGTATTCTATGAATGCTACGTCAAAGCCTGCTTTCTCCAGCACTCTATCTTTCCATAAATCAAACTCAGCCGCAGTGGCTAACATAAGGTCACCACGACCCAATAGCTTCACGTTAGACCCTTTACTAAGAAGAGCCCATCCCTGTGGGTGTTGTTTGAGGCAAAGCAAGCTCTTTATCTCCTCAATCGTTGAGTCCTTGTTTTTCTTCTGGGTCTTGCTAGCAAACAAGCTCTCAATGCCAATCCAGAAGCGAGGAACAACATTCCTCGGTTCATCTAATTTTCCCAAATGATAGGACTCAATTATGGCGTCTGCTTTCTTGATAGTCTCATGCTTTTTTAGTTTCTCCACTGCCGCTGTGAAGTCTTGGATCCACTTATTATCATGACCTCCATATACGAAAATGAAAGTTTCGGCTTTAATCTGATTCACATAGAAATAGAGAATTTTAGTTTTATCTAAAGGTCAAATAATTAATAGCATTGTTAATTGGCGTGCATGGTCATTATTTTTAGGAAGATTCTATGGTACCCAAGGGGTACCATACCCTTGTCTATGTGACCCAATTAAATGGTGAGAATTTAGCCTCATGATTTCATATGACTCAATTAATTGAGGCGGCGCATTCTGATTGGACATAGGATACCCAAACTCTTTAAATATTAAGGGTACCATAGCAACCACCTTATTTTTTATTGTTTATGTAGCAAAAAAAAAAAAAGAGAGTGTAAATGGAAAAAAAAAAAAGAAGGAGATAAAACTAATCATAAATCATAAATAAATAGTAAAAACCTTCACAAATGTAAAGTGATAAATGTATGAATGGCGTTATTATTGTACTTACAAGGTTTTGCAGTGAAGGATTCACTTTTCTTATTTCAGCCCAAAACCAATTCCATTTCTGCGTTAGTAGCTCATCATCAGTGGGCCTGAAAGGGAAGGCATCGATCCCCCATACGAAAATCATGTGCATTGCATTATTGTTAACAACCCTACCTTGAGGGTTCAACACAGGGATGATAGGCTTATTCTTGTAGTTCAAGTCCTCTCTTATCAATCTGATTCCTGCTAAGGGATAGTGGTACTCAACCACATACCATGGCATGTCAATCTTTAAATTCTCAAACTCTGCCCTGTGGATAATGTTCCAATCATTTACAACGGGGATCCACAAAATCGTAAAATCATCTTTAAAGTATCCCTTCACTTCTTTAGGATCTTCATGCAATCCGTCAAAGACAGATTGCAGAAGGCGAATCTCATCTCTGATGCTGTCGAGGCCTGAAATGAATATTAAGACATGCTTCCGCCTAAACACTTCGATGCTAACCTGTTTGGATCCACAAAATTCGAAGGAAACGAGGACTTAGTCATGTTTCAAAAGGGATGCGCCAATTATTGAGCAGAAAACTTTTGGGGAAAACGGACAACTACTATGATACCGAATGGAAAGTGGGTGATTTTCAACTTTAAAATGATGTTGGGAGACAAAAAAAAAGTAATAAACACGTATGTGAATGTATAAAATTACAAAATACATATTTAAACTTGCTGTACAAACTCTCATTCATCACGTAGTGATAGTACGGTTAATTTGGAATTCTAAATTCACCACACATATGATGAAAGCAGAGTGTGAATTGTAAGAGACAAATATTGAAAAATTTGTGGGATTTATTGCATAAAAGAAAAAATGCTGGACTCCAGGGAGAATTTTTTAAAGAAAGAGTTGGCAAACTTTTTTATTCTTGGTTGGATAAGTAGTCCTCGTTATACTTTATTTGATTCACCAACCCACTATTTCAATTCTGTCAAAATTCTGGTAATTTTATCTGATTATGTAGCATTACTTTCTTGTAGAAAAGATTCCCAGTGCAAGATAGTAAAAGTCATTGTAGCATAAATACTTCAACACTAACCCTTCTTTTAATGGAGCCATCATACACTTGGGGGTCCTGAATTTCATTGTGGAAGATCAAAACCTTCAAAACCTCAACAATTTCTGTAGGAGTTTGAAAGACCTTCTTACGGTTCCAGTAATCTTTTAACTCACCTGCAACAAACAGATATAATCTCTAATCAGCATTTGATTTATCCTTCGCCATCATTAATAGTTCAGCGCGCATGTGTAATTATGTTTAAAATAGAATTCACTCAGCACACATCACCTATTTCCTTTCTGCTCCTCGTCTGATGCGCCTTTAATTTGCTGACAATGGAGGCAAGCTTGTTACCAAAATTAGATAATTCATATCGGTCCTCCCTGAACGAAAGGAATTGCAGTTATATAAAGTGTAACAACCCATCCCTACAGAAAAAAGAAAATTGTGGTGCTGTTTACAAAGTAATGCTGTTTTTGAATAGTTTGTTACAAAAGCACTTGCTTTATCAGCCCCTCTTTCCATTTAACAAAAAAATAGGAAAAGAAAAAACTTGTTTCATTCGGATGTCATTAATGATATATTTTTTTATAAGCCAAAATATTATTAAAGGAGTACAAGGGTACCCAAAGCCCATACACAAGTACAATATAAACAGAGGTATTACACCAAAACACCATCAGAACTTTGTAGCTAACAACCAATAAAAATAAGAAAACAGAGAAGTCTAACTTTCAAAATCAACACCAGAACAGAGGACAAACCAACACCATCATTAATGATATATAGTCTGCATATAATGTTGATAATAGTGTTAAACTATACAAAGGAAGAAAATTAAAAGTAGAAAACAATTGTTAATTAGACTTGAGGTGAGCCTTCACTCAAAACATTGCAAAAGTAATATAACAACATAATTACAAAAGTATGAAATAATAAAAAGTACTTAAAGCTATTATCATGATTATAAATATTCTAAAGCAATTTATATGAATGATAAACATGTCCTTTAATTGAACGTGTGCGAAAAATAAGAGATATTGTGAGAGTGAAAGTGCCTGTTATTTTTAAATTTTAACTATGCATGATATAATTATAAAAAAAAAAAAAAAAAAACTATGCATGATATATTTCAAGAATCACCCATTCTATTTGGGCAAGAGCTAGCTAGAACTTACGAATCACCCATGAGAAAATCAGTATGATTAGCACAAACTACAATGGTGATGATTGTCCAGTAGACAACCACAGGGATTTCTAGCAAGGCCTCTGACAATGCAGGCACATCCTTGGGGTCATAACCTTTGGTGGACAACCTCTCCAACTCGGTGATGCACTCAACGGCGAGCGATACATTCTTGACCAAAATGTTATAGTCAGCAATGGCTTGTCTATTCTTCTCGATGCTTTGAACTCTATTCATTTGTGCTAATGATCTTCCAAGTTGGTCTCCGCTTGGACCCTGGACAAGGTGCCAGAAATTTCCATATTCTAATGAAAATGCGGCTAGTACTATTACTGCTTTTCCATCCCAGGTATAGGTTTTCAGCTGTTCCAGTATCCAAATTGTTGTCTGGTGTGCGTGATGCTCACCATGAGGAGTGGTCATCATCTACAACCGCAAAATAAATAATTAAAGATAGAATATAAAAGCAGCTGTTTAAATTTCACATAATTAAAAACACTATATTAACCAATGAGACGTGCCATTATACCGCTTGGGTGTCTAATTTTATAACCTTGTGGGTTTTACATAATTCTTTAATACTTCAGTGTTTGGTCAAGTTTCGTCATTCATTTCATGGCTTCATAACTTGTTTAATTTTTTTAATGATTTTGTGTTTAACTTGCAGCTTAATATTTACTTAAGTTGTCACCTATTTACTGACATGATTTACAGATCCCAAAATACCATTAATATATCCTCCTCCGAGTGTTGTATCCTTTTACAAATATTCTTACTCATTTGAAAAGAGAATGAACTTGCGCAGGACAATGGGAAATATTCTTAGTATACTTTTCGTTTATTGAATTAATGTAATACTTCCCAATATAAAATTTTTATGTTTGATTTCTTAGGACACTAATAAGCATTTGAGGAAAAAGAAAATGTTAACAAAACAAAGATTAATTAATGCTTTATACATGTAAAATGTGTCAACTTTTAAGTGGATAAAAGAATTTATAGAATAATTTATAGGAAGATATGATTTTAAAATATATTTATCGAATGGGATGTTGGTAACTCAATACGAGTACTAAATTGAAGCAAAAATGATTGATAAGCTAGTTTATAACTGATAAGCTAATTTTTAGCTAAAACCTTACAGCTTATAACTGACAGTTGAAAAGCTAGCTGATTGAATTTGAAGTATTTGGTAAAATTAGTTGTTGAACTAACTTATAAATGTAAAATGACATAAAAAGATATATTTATGACAAACATAGTAAAGTGAGAATTTCATTAAATAAATGATGGTAAAAATGAAAGAAAAGTCAATAAGCTATAAGCTATATGTCAATTAACTTATGAAGAAAAGCTATAAGCTCATGACATAAACTTGTTTACCAAATACCTCTACTTTAATCAAACTCGTTTATAAGCTAATCAAATAAGTTATAAGACAGCTTATTGAACATGTCAAACAGAGCCAAAAACGAGCCGAGTTCAATGTTATAAATGATCTCCACTCTAATTGTTTTCTCTCATTTAGTCATTCTATACCTTGGCCCTCCTAAAACGTCATTTGGGTCCCCCGGGACAAAGTCTAAAGGTCTTTCATAGTTTTGTATGAAAGATGGAACCTCCAAATCATTAATCAGTCATGAATTTATTTATTTTGTAATCATTCAATTTCTAATCACTTAATCAATGATCCAGATTAACGGAGGATCAATCCTCATCCTATCCGTAATTGGTGGGCTTTAACCTTGCACGAAAGGCGGCTCATTAATTACCAGTCGTTCAACTAGACACATAGTTGAGTTCCAGGCCATAAGCAAGAGTCTATTTATCCAAAATTCAAGAAAATTCCCATGCCGGGAGGGAGTGGCTTATATAAGAGTAATTTTTTTTGGACTAAAATATTATTTTGATCCGTTAATTTATTTTTTAGTTTCAATTTGGTCCCTTAACTTTTAAAAGTTTCAATTTGGTCCCTTAACTTGTCTCTGTTAACCCAAGTTAGTCCCCTCCGTCAATGATATAATGAAAAGTGACGAAAGTGCCATACATGTTAACAATTTAAAGAACTAATTTAAAACTCATTTAAAATTTAAGGGACCAATTTGAAACTCATTTAAAAGTTAAGGGGCCTATTTAAAACTTGTTAACAATTTAAAGAACCAATTTGAAACTCATTTGCTATGTTATTGACGAAAAGGACTAACTTGTGTTAATAGAGACAAGTTAAGGGACCAAATTGAAACTTTTAAAAGTTAAGAAACTAAATTGAAACTAAAAATTAAATTAAGGGATCAAAATGGTATTTTAGTTTTTTTTTTTTGACAGATATAAGAGTAATTAATATGCTGCATATAAGTAATGATATTTTAATACTCTTTTTCTCTTTAAGCTACTTTTTAGACCTGCTTTATAATCATTGATCATTTATCCATTATTGTTTCCAAAGTCAAAAATGTTTTGATCAATGATTATTAAATAGGTTAAAAAGAGGTGTAAAAAAGAGCGTGAGAGTTTCATTTTTCCGCACATAACCTTATTAAAAATATAAAACAATTTATGTACCTTTTATTTAATAAATAAATTTTTAAAAAGGTTAGTTTATATCATAATATTAAGAATAAAGGCCCAAATTAATTCTGGACAAAAATTACGATGATATTTTGATCTTTCAAAAATGAAAAATATTAATTTGATTTTTAAAAATGTAAAATGCAAGTTAAAATAATTCCTAATAGGAGCTAAATTTTTCTAAAATTTATCCTAAAAATGATTAATTTGATCCCATTTTATATTCTTCAGAATCAAATTAATATTTTCTATTTTTCAGGAAGTAAGAAGTCATCATATTTTTTTTGTTAAGTACCAATTTGGGACTTTAGTCTAATATTTAAATCGAGTGATCTTGGCCATACGTAAGCCTTTACTCAACATTTGAAACCTTTGGAAAGTTGTTCAAGTCAAACCTTATAACTAATTTCCTTCATTGTGCGGAACGGTGGGTTGAAACTGGATAGGGGAACCTTGTCTTCTATAAGATTAAGGGGTGTTCCACTCTGCAAACCATATGGTAAATTTGTTTACTTTATGGATAAATGGATAAATTATTTACACATTTGCAGAAGCGACATAATATATAGAAGATTACCTTTGCTACAACACTGTCAGCTGCTGCAGTGGAACGGTTGATAATGTTTGAAGTAACGTTGTAAAGCGATTCCACATCGTACCTTTCAGCGGTGTGGACGTGGGTTATGTAAACTTTCTCTAGGATCTGATCATCAGTTAATGCTAATGGGTTCAGCAGCGAAGCCTTCGCTTGCTGCAAAGTGGACACACTTGAAGCTGGCTTTGACGACATGTTTGTGATTTCAGGCCAAGATATCTCTTTGGATCTCTCCCGTTTTGTAGCTGGTGCCTTGTTCTGTTGGTTCTTGGCCTATTTATAACATTAGAGTGGGCCGGAGTTTACACTTACTATAATAGCTTTAGCAGAGAGTGATTAATTGAAATTTGAAAATTATGTTATGTCAGCCAACTTTTGCTGTGACCTCTTCTCGGGATTTTACATTTACGTTCATCATTCATGTGAGACAGCTTTTGCTTTTGGTAAAGACGGTAAGTCTGTTATCTCCAAACCTTCAAGTAAGGAATAATTATATACTAAAGGTAAAAGGAAGGGGAATATATTTGTAACATTGCAATTTGCAAGCATTATCCTCTTGCAAGCAATTGATACAATCACATGTGTGGGGGCCCTGATTGCCATACGGAATAACGTAACGACCATGTAAATCAACTTGTAACTTGGAAATCAAGAAAAAGGTTTTTTTTATAAATTTTAACTATTAAATACAATATCTAGTGGCTAGACAAGGAGGCATATATATATATATATATATATATATATATATATATATACTCGAGATAGAATAAAGAGACGTCAGTTAAGAGTCTGTTTGACAAGCTACAACTATGAATTTATTGGGGATAGCTTATAACGGATAAGAAAGTAGTCCCGTTTGGTAAGCGTCTCTGTCACGAACTTATAGCGTTTTTTCACGAGCTTATAGCATTTTTTTCAGATTCTACTTAAAGTAGTGTTTGAGCTTATAGCTTATAGCGTTTCATTTTTTTTTTTCACTTTTATCCTTATTATCCTCATTTAATTCTACATTTATCTTTTTTTCTCTCTTTTATGTAAAATCATTAATGAAGATGTCTTTTTATGTCATTTATATTTTTCAGCTAGTTCAACCGCTAGTTTTACCAAACACTTCCACAGAAAATAAGCTAGTTGATCCGCTATCTGCTATCAGCTATCTCATCAGCTATCCGCTATAAACTATTCGCTATCAGCTAGCTTATCCGCTAACAGCTAATTTTATCAAACAGACTCCAAATATGGTATCACATGTGTTTAAATAACGGGTTTGGGAAATTAAATATGAATTGATCATATACCCACAAGTGAGGTTGAGGAGTTTCGCTCTTACCGCTAAGTTTAAAATTGAATAATTAATTACTGTTATAGTGAAACGTATCTCGCATTTATAATTGATTTATATTAGACCTTGCATCTACTGTAAATAGAAGCCTACTAGGGACCCTGACAAAATATACATAACATAATTAACAATAACAAATTAATTAGTATATATCAAAACAAATTATATGAAATTGAATAAAATATTAAGTTGGTATAATAATTAAAATCTAAGAATCATTTAATCCATCCTCACATTTTAATGAGTTTTATTATATTTTCATACAAAATGTTCATACTAATCCTCCTACTATTAAATAAATAAAGTATTAATTAAATGAAAAACTAATCTATTTTTTCTTTAAAATATAAAATGAATTCAATATTTCCTTTGTATAGTAAATAGGAAAATTAGTAGGAGGATATAGAATTAGAGTTTAACTTTGATATACTAGTAAGTGTTTTTTACACTGTCAATCCGTTAATGTCACCACATGTATGACTTTTAATATAGTTAATATAAAGAATTTAATTGATATGCACTGTGAGTGTAAATAATTTTTACACTCATAACGAATCACAAATCATATCCTATGTGTGATTGATTGACCATGTAAAACACCTTAAATTGACAGTACATCAAAATTAAACTCTTTTTGTATAAAAGTTAAATATTTTTAATGATATAACAATATATGATTGGTCGAATGGAAAAATATTCACACTACATTATAATTAAATTCATTGAATTTTAATAGCCTTCTTTTGTTTAAAAAAAATGTATAGGTACATAAAAGTAATTTGAAAACCTGGGAGAGGCCATGGCAACCAAAGACCTCCCACTCCCTCTGTCTCTTACTGTAAAAGGAAAAAAATTTTAAGGAGGTGTAATCAATTGGGATTTTAAAAGTTTATTTTGGTATAAAAAAATTTTATGGTTTTTAAAAGACTATTCAGGAATGTAATAATTTATAATATTTTTTTTATAGATTGTTATATATAATCAAAATTTTCATGTTTGGATTTTAATAGATTTATATCATAAGAATTTAAAAGATTATATGGATTTATAAGATTTGAAAAGAACATATAGTGGAGAATAAAATTAGAATTTATAAATCAAATTCTATTTCTATAGTGGAAAATAAACCAATAAACTCTAATTACTACATCATAGAGCAAATTCAATTTTATAGTGGAGAAGCCAACACATTCACAGAGTTGTTATATTCACATGTTATTGTCTTTTTGCAGTGGAAAATGAAATTGTGAGCATAAAACAAAAAAGTTACTTTGTTTTCATAATGTAATCAATAGTTAAATATTGCATTTGATACTTTTATTGCTTATTGTAATTGATGTCACTACTAAAAATATGCGATTTTCCTGCAGATATTTCCTGCGGATATTTTTCACAGGTATTTCCTGCGACATTTCCTGCGGATTTGTATTTTTATGATAATCTTCTTGCGGATAAAATATTCGTATAAACATTCGCAGGTAAGTTTGCTGCCATGTGGCGGGTAAATGCTTTCTGCGGATTTACTTGCGGATTTTCCTGCAAATTTGCTGCAAAAAAATTCCGCCCCAAAATCTGCAAGTAATTAATTTTCAAATTGGTTATGATAGTTAATATGTGAAAAATCGCAAGAAAAGCCGCAGGTCACCTGCAAATGTTTTTGCGGATAGTTCTTGAAAATTTTCTTGCGGATTTATATTTTTTGCAGATTCAGTTGGGGATTATTTTCTTGCCGATATTCATGCGGATTTATTTCCTGCCAATGTTCCTGTGGATTTGCGTTCTTGCGGATGTCCTTTTCCTGCAGAATTTCCTGAGAATTTGTTACCTGTGGATTTACCTACGGATTTTGTACCCGCGGAGTTACTTGCGGAGTTGGTTCAGATTTTCCTGCGGATTTACTTGCGGATTTTTCTGCCAATTTTAATAAAAAAAATAATATATGATCTAATTATTCCAAATTAAGTAACTCAAAATGTTTTTTGCTTTTATATTTTGATTTTCTTTTCTAAATAGTTGTTATTATTTTAGTTTTCTCATTTAATTATTTATTAAGTTTTGTAATTTAATTAGTTATAAATTTGTTGCTTATACCTTATTTAATTAATGGAACTTGTAAATAAAGACTAACTAATTCAAAAATATTTTGAAATTAATACTTTAAGATTCAATCCAACATTTTTCATATACAAATCCTAACCGTAGCTAACCCTACAAACACTAATCTACCTACTAGCTTGCAGATTTAAGATTACGTTAAGCTTTTATAGTGAACATATTCAAGCTTCCAACAAAGATTTGAGTTTCCATCAAACTTCGATTGTTCATTTGTGCTCATATTTGGTGATCTTTTGTAATTTTGTTGATGCTTTCTCTTGTTGAATCCAAATTCTTGAAACCATAACCATGTTAACCATGCGTGTATTCATTTTTTATTGTTGATTTCCCTACCCTCTTATTTCTAGTTTATAACTTCATCTCCCAATAATATTTCTTCCATTTCGACAAGTCGATTAGTAAATCAATTTCCCCTCCAAGGTCAAATCCCTTGTTTGGTCTATTGTGCCTAATAAAAGTGCTAATTTTTAGGTACTTTGGGTTTGAAAATTGTGCATGTTGTTCCACTTTTTATTTGTTTTCCACCATGAAAATTTGTCATAGGTCACATAGGACCACTAACAAGTCAGGTAGCAAGGATAGTTAATAGGACACTTAGGCAGGTAAATAGATGTTGGAATTGCACTTAGAGATTAAAATGTCTCGATTTTATAAATTTGAGGGACTAAATAAATAATTTATTTTTTCAGGGACTAAAAGTGGGTCCCCGAAATTTTTTAGGGATCAATTTGAATTTTCACTCTATTTTTAAAATACTTTAGTGTAAAAAAAATTATATTGACAACCAATCATAAATTATGATATGAGTGACGTTTAGAGTAATTAATATAAGAGTCAAAAAATTTAGGTTTAATTATTCCGTTGATCCCTGAATTATTTGAAAATTTTTAAACAGGTCTCTAAATTAAAAAAATTTGTAATTGAGTCCTTGAACTTTTAAATACTTTCTAATTGGGTCCCTGCATTATAAACATTTGTAATTAAATCCCTGAACTTATAAATAATTTATAATTATATCGGGAAAAATCTTATAATTCGAGCACCTTATAAAGAAATGGCCAAAACTTTAAAACCTTATTGCAAAAACACTTCAGCACTCCACCAAATTTCCCCTACCTCTGTCACGAACCCCAGAACAGCAGCACCCAAGAACGAACGTCTTCACTTCCTCTTCTCTTAACGGCGTCCTCACCCAAGAATAGCGTCAGAGAAGGTATGCCTTATTTTCCCAAGCAATCCCTCTCCCCAAATCCCAACTTGGGTATTCCAACATGAGTTTTTTTGGTACATGTTTTTTGGGTGAAGAAAACCTAGAGGCATAAATGCCCATTCATTGTGGAATCCTGAATTGAATAAATTTGGGTATTCAAGCTCTACACCCAACCCCAAAATGTGTTTGTGGCATCCCTGTATTCTACGTCTCTCTCTCTTTCTCTTTACTACTCTTCTTAGATCTATTGTGTTTCACTAATCATTTTTTTGTTGTCGTGGGAGTTTGGCAAAGAGGAGACCCAAGCTTTCTCCTGCTTCCAAGCAAGGTGCCACTGCATAGGCTGTTTTCACAGATACGGTGAAGTTAAATCCTCATCTTAGTCTTCTAATTTTTTTTATTAGGAAATATGTGAATAATGTATTAGGTCCTAGTTTTTTAATCCACTTTTATTGTTCCCTTCGTTAGAATATTGCTCTGTTAAACAAACTATTTAATTTATGAGTCCATATCTATTTTTGAGGGAGAAATGATTTAAAACTTATGTAGAGAAGGTTAATATTGCTCTGTTAAACAAGCATATCTATTGTTTCCTTCGTTCTATTGTTTATATTAGCTGAGAAGGTAAATGACTATGTTAATACACATCTCAGTTATTTTTTTTACTTTCATTTCAAACCTACAGGGTCATAAAAACAAAAATGAAAGCAACAACGTAAACAAAACTATGATACTCCCAGAAGGGGATGGGTGAGTTATTCGATTATCTTAGCATATGATATGAATTATCTATGTTGTGATTTTTAAATGTTCTTCCCTTTTCATTTCGTTAAATATATAGGTTTGATAAACACAAGTTGGTTGTTTCAACCATTGGTTCTTTCATACGCAAGAAGTTGGATGAGGCTAAACCATCATGGAAGAAGCTTTCTAAAGACCAACAGGATATGTAGTTTGATATGTTTAAAGTAAACAAATTTGAAGCTTTGATTTAAATGGTTTCGAAGTTATTTTTACATTAATTAAAAAATACATGTATAATTTAATGTTTTTATTTTTTATTCATTTCAAAATCTTTGCAGGATAAGTTTACATGGCCACCTCAATATAATGACATGGTGCGTCGTAACTTTGACAAAAGAGGTGCCGCTAAATTTAGTCAATTAATGCAAGATGCTCGAAAAGACTTAGATCGTAAACAAGATTGGATGGGAGATTCCATATGGCCACAATTGAAGGAACATTGGGCATCAATTGAATTCAAAAAAAAGTCTGATACAAATAAAAGAAATCGAGAGTCAATGGCTGGTGCATCTCTTCACACCGGTGGATCCATACCTCATCGTCAACATTGGAATAAAATGGTATTGTTAATTAATAATAGTTTCATTAACTTAGTTCGCAAAATCATTTGCAATATGTACTAAAACATCATGTATCAATTACAGAGGGAAGAATATGGGAGAGATCCAGAATTGGTAGATTTTTATTTTCGCACTCATCGAAAAAAGGACCAAAGTTGGGTGGGTCCTCACGCAGAATCTGCTTATGTAAGTATCATACTACTCTAACTTAAGTTGTTATGAAGAGTTTGAGCATTATGAACGTATACTTGACATATTTAGTGTTGTTCTGATTTATAAATATTGTGAAAAAGCATGCTATGGATTTAAAGACAACCCTCTTGTAATTAGTAGGAGTTACTTTCTTTATGTTTAACTTTTGAGATTCAAGAGTTTGCTCAAGAGTTTAAATCCTGGAGCATTTGGTTTCTGATAGCTTGGACTATAACACTTTGAAGGGCCATACTAAAGTAGATAGGAATGCAGATTTAATACTAAAATCCTTGAATGACCAATGCAGGAATCAATTAGCTTTTAATTGAGTGTTCGTGAAGTATTTAGTTTTGCAATTTTTACTGCGCATGATTTTTTAATATGTATGTATGTATACATATATTTAATTGTCATTCATTATTATTCAAACTTGGTGTAGGAAAAGTTTGAACAAAGAAAGGCAGAATTATCTTCTCAGAGGTCATCATCTGCTTTAGGAGAGGATAATGGAGATGCTAGTCAGCAGCCAATCGCAATGCCATCAGACATAGATATATGGGTAGATGTAGTTGGCAGAAAGAAGGGAAGAGTTTTTGGACTTGGTTCCATAGGTAGGACTCTTATTCCATAGGAGTCAAGTTCATGCCTTAAATGAGTCGTTACAGCGGGAACAACGAGAGAAATTAGAGATGAAAAAAGGAGCTAACCAAGATCCAACAACAATTAGCTGCACTAATGCAACACTTAGGGTTTCATGGCTCTTCTTCACAACAGCCACCATCACCCCGACAAAGCAATATAGATGAAGATGAAGATGATGAGGAGTAGGAGTAGGATTACATTTAGTATGACATTTAATATTTTGATTTATGAGTATGAATTATTTCTAAATGTTTAATATATTGCGAGTTTATAGATTGACATTTTGATACTTTTGTATGACATTTGATACATTTAATGTTTTTCTAGACAAAATTTGCAGGAAATATACATATTTTCAATTTTTAAGAATTCCATTTGAATTTTATCTCTTATTGGTTTAATTCCCTACGGATTTTTCTACTACTTTCGCGAATGTAATTCACAATGAATTTTTCCCACCGATTTTCCTACGGATTTTGTAATTGTAGATGTCGCTGCATATGTTCCTGTGGATTTTTCAACGGATTGTATTCATGCGGCTTTTCCTGCGGATAATATATCTGCAGATTTTCCTGAAAATTATATTCCTGCGGATTTTCCAGCGGATTAATTACCTGCGGATTTTCTTGCGGATTCATTTCCTGCGGATTTTCTAGCCACCCATCCGTAGAAAATTTCGTCCCAAAAATCGTTGGTGTTGAAGGAATTACTTGCGGATTTTAACTTAATATTCACAAGAAAATCTGCATCTAATTTCTTGTGGATTTTATTATCCACAGAAAATAATTACCGACGAAGGTATTACTTACGGATTTTTATCCCTAGGAATATCCGCAGGAAATGGTTTTCCTGTGGATATTTTGTCAATATCGGCAGCAAAATCCGCAGGAAATGAGTAAATTTCTAGTAGTATGTGTCATAGCTAAATGTGTACATGCAAACCAATTCTACTATATACTTAGGTAGCGTCTGATTCAACTTTTTTTGAGGCTTAAAAACTACTTTAAATTTAAAATTAAAAATAAGATCTTTAAAAGTAAAATTTGCTTATTGTTTTGCAATTTATGGTGGGTTGAATGACAACTGTGGGGGAGAGAGGGGGAGGGATGGAGGCAGGGAGAGAGAGGGGGAGAGAGGAGTGATATGGAGGGAGGGAGGAGTGAGGGATAGGGATGAGAGTGAGAGAGAAGGTGAAGGTATATATAAGGTGAAAAGAAACAAGGATTGAGAATCCTAAGAAGTCTCATAGTTAATTTGTCACTAAAAAGTAACACAAAATCTCATAAAATCCACCTTAGAAAACAATCCATCGAAACTAGGAAGTTTTTGAATACTATAACACTTTTTGTTAATTGTAAAATGTCCTGAATGAATATCACTAGATTTGGACAACCTCTCTAAAAAATTCCGATAGTCCTGATTGAATATCACATGACTTATTTAAATTACTTAAAACTCTTGATTGAATATCACAAGACTTTCTTATCACAAAATAGTCTTTTAAAATCTTAATCCAATACTTAAAAATCTTTTAATAAGAGACTCTAAACGTAATATTGTAGGTAAGTGCATAAAAAATTGAATGATCAGTTAGTGCAATATATAACTAAAGTTTATTTTTTGTGAATTAAAAAAGTAAAAAACGGCTGATTAATTTGTAATTTAAAGCTTACTTTTAATAAAAATCGGATGTTTTGTCTGTGAATCAAAGTTGAGGGAGAGAAGTTGTCCCATTTCAATATCAAACATATCGCAAATCTCAGCAGTCGTTTATAATGTTCCTACCAATTGAGCCAATTCTCCTTGTTTAAACCCAGGGATATAACGTAATGAGGCTACAAGAAATTTAGTCATAGACAATTTGTCTGTCATTATATATATGTTTAAAATTCATAGATATATGTAAAACTTACATTCACCTACGATCGGTCCAACCTATAATTATAATTTTAACGACTGTCATTAAAAATATCTATAGATATATGACAAATTTCTTGTAGTATAAATAATTAAGGGGGTATATGCTTTAGCTTAGTAACATATAAAATCTTCCTTTTACTTTACATTAATATACTTTTTGTTTATAAAAAAAAAAAACGTAACCTATAAAATCTCAAACTTCGAGAGATTATAGGCGATTGAGTTCTAAAGTAAATAGTTACTTATTAAAATTAAATTATTTTTGTGAAGGAACACTTAACTTGTTTAAGAGTTCCGAATTAAGGCCCTTCCCTTACACAGGTGCACAAGTGCATGGGTTCAGATTCCGTCTTAGCCAATAACCCCATTTGGTAGTAGAAATGTCAATGTAACATTATATACAATTGGAATGGCCTGTAAATCCTTACTCCTATTTGTTTTATAAAAAAATTGGTTTCTTGGTGGCATATCTATTTTGGTGGATTATTTGGCATTACATTATTCGTTTTGAAAACAGACTTGTAAATAATCTTAAAATTGTTAATCTGATGTTAATATAACCTATTTTCAAAACAAGCTTAAAAGGACAGTGTCGCTGTTAATGATGGCGTAAGTTGGGTATAAACTTCACCCACACATAGAGTTAAAGTGATAATTGTCACGCTTTTTCTTTACGGTAACCAATTATTAGATAGAAAGATATACATGCAATCCATTGTTAGATGAGTACGTCGAAAGAGTTACAGATAAGCCAAAAAGAAAAGGAAAAGAAGTTAAAGTTAAAGATGAGAAATGTAAGAAAAGGAAAACTACATAAGGACAAAACGAGAGTAAACAACCAAGCTGACAGAACAGGGATAGCAGAGTTTAAAATTTTTATAGCTGAAACGGAGTTAACAGGTCTTCCTCTCCTCGAAAGAAAATATAAGTGGTATATGTTGGAATATTTTATATTTAATTATATTCCAATGTCATAATGTGGGCAGATATCGTTTATTAATTATATTAGCTATTTATCAATTAGGAGCTTTAATTGATATGTGATCAAATTAAGTGATAAGGCTAATTAAATTTCTGATTTGATAATAAATTAGTTAATTGATATGGACTAAATATGAGTGGATGTCATTGATGGCCCATTTCGGAATAATGGGAACCCTAATTGGCCATCACCCTATATATAGGCTATGGTCCCCAATATACCGGACATTATCGCATACCGCCTCTTCTCCCCATCTGAAGAGCGACTAAGGCATAAGGAGTCCCGGTTGAGGAAGAACCACAAGCCAACGGGTGTTCATTACCCGTCTCTCTTTTCTCTTCCCCCTCTCTGCGTTTCAGGATTACTACCCTCCGTTCGTGAAGGTTGGTGATCAAGTTCATCCTCTGAAGAACGCTTGAGGTTAGGAACATACAATGAATTCAGGTATTCCTATATCTTTGATAAATCAGCATGTTGTAGATCCTAAAGGTATCAAGTTTTAAGTTGTTCTTGATAATAAAGATGCATGCTATATATGATTATTATGTTTCCGCAATAAAGTTTATAATAGCATGCCTTGTAGATGATTATTGAGTTTAAATCTAACAAGTGGTATCAGAGCGGGTCTTCATGTTTGATTTATTGGGATTATTTTTTTGCTTGGGATTATCCATGTTTGGCATGAATCCTATATTTTTTATAAAAAAAAAAAAAAGAATAAGGAATTATGAACGAATAAATGTTGAGGATTAATTTATTTGTTTTCCGATGGACCTGTGCATTTCTTTTGTTCTGGAATAATTCTTTCGGTGATTTTTCTTTTTTCTTTGCCTTTCTCTCTTGGCTTTATTCGGTTTTGGCCATGGATCCAGTAGTACATCATGAGAATTGATTTGTTATATTGTTATGTATATAAACATATATCATATATGGATTTGAGGAGAAAGGCCACATACTGTTGGCCGAATGAATTGTGCCTTTCGAAACCATGATTTGATGGTCCTCTGCACATGAATCTTTTTTTTTAATTACATATATACTTGATGGATTTGGTTTGGCCATCAACGTGAATCTTCAATATTTTATATATTATTATTATATGTAATTGTTGTTTTGGATCAAGAATGGATCCAAATTTAGGCTTTTGGCTTCTTACGTTTTTTTTTAATCCTGTGCGTAAATTGTTACGTGAATTATATATATTTGATATATATTTGGTTCATTGGTTTATCAATATATATTCTGTTTTCTCACACACTTATGAGTGAGACCCTATACCCGGGCCTGAGTGCAACTTAAGATAGGGAAGAGGTTGAGTAGTGGTAGCCTTCTGGATGTACATCCTGTTTGGTTATCACGAAGGCCTAACTTAGAGTGATTCCTTTCGAGGGTATTGCCACTTCTAATAGTTTACCTATGGTTGTGGGCAATATTTCGAAATGGGTCCAGACTCTAAGGATCAAAGTTAGAACTATAGAGCCACAAAGTTCATATATTAAAATGATTTTTTTTAAAGGTTCTTTTCACACTAAGCATTCAGGTTTCCATGTTTTTAGTGTGAAAATGGCAAATTCGGGACCCCCCATTTTATTAAAATTGTCTGGTAATTTTGGTTGAGTTGGTTGAAACAACACGTTGCCGAAGTAACCTCTGTTGCGAAAATTTGATTCAATTGGATTTACAAAAGATGTAGTATGGAATTATTCATGCGAGTTGTTGTCGGCCCGAAGGAAGGCACAACTTGGCCGGATAATTACATACCTGTGATGGTAAATGTGTGGTGATTATAAAATATTTTCCATGTGGATAATGGGATGCCCGAAGGTGACCATTATTTGACAGGACTTATCACCAATATTTGATCATTGCGTTGAGAGTATCACTTGCAGTTAATTCTTACAATCCGAAGATCGGGGATTAATGGTGCGCTTGATATCTTGTTTGAGTCTTCAATTTGCCAATTTGGATTTCGAGTGAGATGAGTCACTTAAAGCATGAAGTCACCAAGTTGACCTCTCTTATGGAAATCACTCAAAAGAAATACTAAAGATCACGTGGGTGTACATCCATGCGGATATTAATCAGCCCAAAGGAAGGTTAATATTTGGCAGGGTTGCATTCACACATGTGATAGTAAACACATAGTGATTACAAATATCCTTTTCATGTGAATAACAGAGTATCCAAAGATAACTGTTGTTTGACAGAAATTATCACTAGTGTTTGATTATTACAACAAAATGCCACTAACTGGGTATTTTGGTGAGTACCTTTAAGGTACGTATGTTCTCTTTAAGCTAATATTGCTTATGTATCTACACATTTAATTCAATTTTGATTCTCAAAAGTTCTGACTAATTTTTGGAATTGAAAGGAGAACATTAATATTGTTCTTGGATCTTGATCGTGCATAAGGATGGAGAAAACCACCTTCTCTCACAATCTAGTTTCTCTGAAGAGATGATCAAGTATAGGAAGTGGGACCGCTCCCATTGCATGGGTCTTTTGATCATAAAAGTCGATATTCCATAAACCTTTAGGGGTATTATTTTGGATGGCATAATTAATGCTAGAGATTTCCTTGCTGAAATTAAAAATGTTTTCTGAAAGCAATAAAGACGAAAACAAGCACTCATTGGAGAGCTAGATTTTCATTAAGTATAAAGAAAAGGAAATATAAGGAGTACGTTACGGGAATGTCCAATCTTGCTCATAAACTTAAGGCGCTAAAACGTGGGCTGTCTAACGACTTGCCCATGCATTTAGCATTTAGTATTCCTTCATGCACAATTCAGTCCGTATAAGTCAGCTTATAGCTGTTATAAAGAGAAATGATATCTGAATGGATTCGTTTCATAAGGTGTGCAAGAAAGGAAACAATGAAGTAAGAGACGACAAATAGTGCTCATTTGACAAATACCTCTAAGAATAAGGGCTAACAAAAGAAAACTGAGGATAAAGCTGCTAAGGGTCCGCCATAAAAGAAATAGCTAGGGTCATAATTATTTCTTTTATAAGGACATCGGGATACTAAAGAAGAAATGTCCCAAATATCATGTTTGGTATGCCTATAACGGACTATCTGAACTAATGAAGGCCAAGTGATGCTGAAAGATGCATCCATATTGGAGTTGGCCAAAATCAGTAAAGGATAAGGCTATTGACGTTTCAAATTTTTTTTGTCACTGGCTAATATTTGGAATTAAAAGACATTTTGATTTAGTCATCATTTAGATGAAATTTGGTTTTAGTTGCTTATTGAACAAATCAGGATAATTTTGTTCATTTAGAAACGATGGATTCAATTTGTCTTTTAAAATTCAAACATTGTAGGAACCAGTCAAGCTATGGGTTGGACATACTATAATTGCTTGGTATTGAGACCTCTTGTGGCAAAACATTGAGTGAGGAATCGTACGACACTAAGCGTAATGTTGATAGTAAAATTAAGGAGCACTATGACACAAACATTTAGAGCACATCTCTACGAATAGAGTTGAGCAACTTGTATGAGGGAATCCTAGATTCCATTGGCCTTATACATTTTATTGTTTGTATTAAATGCATTAAAAGTTAAATATAACAAAACATGGCTATCAAGAATGCAGTTAAGTCCTAGTAATGACGCTTAAAGGTATGGTAAGGAGTATGATTAGTCATTCTACCTTACCAGAGTCACTACGAGAGTAACAGTAAAGATTGCAGCTTAAAAGCTTGACAGAGTACCAACTAAAGTTACCGACCAATCACTTTCAAGTATGGGAACATCCAACTAAGGCAAGGCCTTATAAGCCTCGCGAAGGAAATTAGAGTCTCCCAAATAGTGAGCGGCAATTTTATTGATACTCGGAAAGGTCAAAGGGGTATGTGAATTTTTTAATCCCAAAATTAAAGAAACCTTGAGACAGAAACTGACTAGTTCTTTGAGGATATTGAGTTTGGGGGGAGATAAGATTAGAGACATTATCTTTGAGGAAGAATTGGTTCTAATCCTTGAACCAATTCATACAGTTGCTATTGGTGTAGCAAATTTGGATCCTTGTGAGGATATTGTTGTTATTCTTCCTATTCAAGAGAAGAAAATTATTCCTGAAGGTCAAACTCAACACCCTCAAGAACTAGAGCATTAGGAGCTGATGCATTTTGTCATGATCCACTAAAGAAAGGATGAATACTACTTTGGATAATTATATAGTATTTCTCCAAGAACATAAGATAAATGGTATAATGGAAAGTGATTCTATCAACTCCCATCAAACCATATGACGTTTCTATTCGGAAAAGTGGATTAAAGGTATGAGTACAAGCTCAAGCTAGACAATAAGGTTTGAAACTTATCCTGTTACCTGAAGGTTTCAAAGGGTAATATGGAGAAGTATAAGGTTTGTCTAGTGGCAAAAGGCTATACTCAAAAGAAAGGATTGCTTGTAAAGAGACATTCTTTTCAGTACCATTGAATGACTCTTTTAAATCATGGCTCACGTTGCTTATTATAATTTGGAGCTTCACAAGATGGATGTCAAGACGGTGTTTCTCAATGGCAACATTGATGAAACAAATGTATATAATGCAAACCGGGAAACTTTGTGTCGAAAGACACAGAGAAGATGGTTTGAAAATTGACGGAATCTATCTATGGGCTAAAGAAGACGTCTCGTTAGTGACACCACAAGTCCCATCAAGAGATTGTCTCATTTGGTTTCGAGATGAATATCGAGGACAACTGTGGGTATTACAAGTTCAGTGGGAGTAAGTTCATTTTTTTGGTATTATATGTTGATATTATGCTAGCCAAGAACGATATAGGCTTATAGCGCGAAACCAAGAAATTTCTGACAAAGAATTTTGTGGTGAAAGATCTTGGGGACGCTTCTTTTGTCTTAGGAATTCGATACTTAGAGATCATTCTCGAGGTATTTTTTGGGTTATCACAAAAGAGCTATATCGATATAGTTTTGGATAAGTTCGACATGAAAGATAGTAAACCAGGAGATATCTCGGTCACTATGGGAGACATTTTAGTCTCAATTAAATGCCCCTATGAAAATCTGGAAATTCAGGAAATGCAAAAGATTCCCTATGCTTCGGCTGTGGGAAGTCTGATGTATGAACAAGTTTGTGCGCATCCGGAAATAGCGTACATAGTAGGATTATTAGGCAGATACTTGAGCAATTCAAGGATTATTGGAAAAGCAACCATAAGGAATGTGAGATACTTAAAGAGAACAAAAAGGCATATGCTCACATATCGGAGATCTGACAGTTTAGAGATCATGATGAATTATGACTCCGATTTTACAGGATGCCAAGATAGTAGGCATTCGACTACGGGATATGACTGGAGTAATTTTTTTTGTCACTTGGTTGCATTTAGTAAAAGGTATTGAAATACCACTCAAGTTAGGTTGTGACAAATTAATAAGTCAAGTCATATTGTACTTCAACAACAACATGGGTTCTACAAAGTTGAAGTTCGTCGACATCAAGTATCTTGTAGTTAAGAAAAGAGTTCAGGAAAAATAGTTTTCTATGGAGCACATAGGGACAAATTCTATGCTAGCAGATCCACTAACTAAAGGCTTAACACCTAAGGTTTTTTTTTCATGAGCATGTTGCTCATATGGGTGTTGTCACTGAGGATGCCTTAGTTTAGTGGGAGTCTCTATTTGTGTTTTATATTTGAGATACAAACCTTTTGTTATTTCGGATTTTCTGCAGAAATAAAGTTATGTTTATGAGTTCATTATGAACTTGTTTGTATCTTGTTGTGTGTAAAATTTATTTACACATTAAGGACTTTGGTTTGCAAAATTAAATTTTTGCAAAATTGATCTCACTAAAGACTTAAGTTGGACCAGTTGGAAATAGGCATGATTCAGAGATCACATTGCATGAAATTTCCATGCCACTCATCCATATCGATCTATGTCATCTAGTGCATTGATGTGGTGGTCGTCGGGGTTTAGTCACAATAGATGTTAGTGACGACAGCCGCGGTGGTCCCATTGTTGATGTATGAGGTGGACCAGATTGTAAAGGGGAAATTTAAAGATAAATAGCATTCGGATGCGCGCCTAAAGAATTCTGATATAATTATTACGATATATTGCCCAAGTGGGAGATTGTTGGAATATTTTGTATTTAATTATATTCCAATGTCATAATGTGGGCAGATATCGTTTATTAATTATATTAGCTATTTATCAATTAGGAGCCTTAATTGATATGTGATCAAATTAAGTGATAAGGCTAATTAAATTTCTGATTTGATAATAAATTAGTTAATTGATATGGACTAAATATGAGTGGATGTCATTGATGGCCCATTTCGGAATAATGGGAACCCTAATTGGCCATCACCCTATATATAGGCTATGGTCCCCAATATACCGGACATTATCGCATACCGCCTCTTCTCCCCATCTGAAGAGCGACTAAAGCATAAGGAGTCCCGATTGAGGAAGAACCACAAGCCAACGGGTGTTCATTACCCGTCTCTCTTTTCTCTTCCCCCTCTCTGCGTTTCAGGATTACTACCCTCCGTTCGTGAAGGTTGGTGATCAAGTTCATCCTCTGAAGAACGCTTGAGGTTAGGAACATACAATGAATTCAGGTATTCCTATATCTTTGATAAATCAGCATGTTGTAGATCCTAAAGGTATCAAGTTTTAAGTTGTTCTTGATAATAAAGATGCATGCTATATATGGTTATTATGTTTCCGCAATAAAGTTTATGATAGCATGCCTTGTAGATGATTATTGAGTTTAAATCTAACAGTATAAGCCTGATGGTACAGCCATGAGTAGGTTGGATCAGTTTCCTGCTGTCCGAAGAATGGATTCAAACATGGAGGGCGGTCGCTCAATTGGCTTTGAAATGTGACTTGTGAGATCATTGTCCAATCACTAGTGCACAATATGCATTCCACGTCAGGGATTTACAGCGGTTGTTTTTAATCCCTAGTAGAAAATAACGCGATGATAATTTTGTAATAAGTTGCATTTTAATTAAGACTTTTTACTACGGTTCCTTGTATAACCTTAGTAGAAAGTCTTGTTTCATGCTCACGCTCACTTTCCACTACGATTGCATTTAGAACCGTAGTAGAAAGTAGCGCGGTGGCAGTATTGTAATATTCTGGACTACTCAGGGAATGACTTTCTACAATGGTTACCTTTTGAACCGACGTAGAAAGTGTAATTTTGAAATAACCTAAATAATTTTTTCCCTTATGCGCCATTATTACAACGTTATACTTTGTGCGCCCTTCTCTTCGCACAGCAAACCCTCTTCTCCCTCACTCCCTCACCAGCAAGGGAACCATCGCAAAGCAACCACTACGAGTCTCTCTTCTCTCTTCTCTTTTCTTTCCCATTCTCTTAATCAAAATCTCATTCTCTTCTCTCTTCATTCTCGTAGGTGCACGAAGAGACACAACCATGTTCATTCTAGTAGGTGCATGAACAGGCTACAAGCTCGCAACTGGTTCACCCTCCTCACTATCATCCTTCAACCCTGAATCTCCATTTGGTTCATACTTGGTGAGTAAAAAAATTCGTTTGATTTTTGAGTGGGCATAAACTTTTTAAATATTAATGGAGATAAACTTTTTTCATTTTTCCTTTTCTTGTGTTCTATTGTCAGAGTAAATTTGAGAAATTAAACTCTTGTGTTCTATTTATTTTTTCAGTTGGACTGAATTGTTCATGTTGCTAGCTACTGTAACGCCTGAGGCTGATGAGGTCCGGGATTGATTGTCGGTGCATGAGGCACGGACAAGGAGCGGCTCTTGGCACACTTCTCGGCAAAGGCATGCATGAATGAACCAAATTCACATCGGAATGAGAGGGATCCGGAGGCTGTGCAGGTATGGGACTGTACAGTTGAAGGAAGGCTTATAAGAATTGATTGGTACTACCTATACCAACAAGATGCATCTTCTTTTCCAAAGCCCAGAATATAAGAACTCCATAGTTAAGCGTGCTTGACTTGGAGCACTTGTGGGATGGGTGACCTTCTGGGAAGTTTCCCAGAAAGCATGTGAGTGAGGACAAAGCACGCTGAAAAGACCCATGTTGGTTTGTGGGGACAGTCGGCAATCTTGAAAGCAGTCCAGGCCGTTACAGCTACCCCTTGCTGCTTGCTACTTCTCATTTTTTTTTCATTTTTCAGCAAGGTACAACTCTTTCTGCTTTTAATTTGTTTGTGTATTTTCGTTAAAAACTCATAATGTTTTTCATTTTTAGTGTTAATAAATTAGCAAAGCCTTAGTTTTCCGTTTGAGATTCAATATTAATGAGCATGTGTATTTTTTAAGGTACTACTCATTGTATTGAATTTTGAATTGTCCAAGTTGGACAATTTGGGGAAATTTTTTTTCTTCATTTAGTCAATAGTTATTCCTTAACAATATGTTATACTTGATAAAAGTTTAGTCTGATGCATTTCTTTTCGTTCTCCGGGTGCATACTTTATCACGGTGGATGTCACTGCGTTCAAGTCGTGTACATCGGAGACCGATGGGAAATGCTGCCGAAATTTCGTTAAGTATGGACATGAGAGAGTTAAGGTTCTCGAATGGGATAGGGCCATACCCTATGATAAGAAGAAGTTCAAGATCTTGGACTAAGTGAAGTTGTTGTTGTAGTTATGGATCGCAGTTGGATGAATAGTAGACACACAAGTGATGAGTATTTGAAGGGAGTGGAAGAGTTTCTAGAATTTTGTCAAAGAAATCTTCCTGATAGTAATGGATGATTTTGTTGTCCTTGTGTCAATTGATTGAATCTGAGGAAATGTGAAGTTGAGAAGATACAGGAGCATCTTATTTGTGATGGTATTTGCAAAAGCTATACAAGATGGATATGACATGGTGATGGATTGTTAAACATGTCAAGTGTGTCCCAAATAGAGGAAGATGACGTAGATATGGAGGATGATCAGCAAGAGGACATGGTCCGTGATATTAGACCAAAGTCTTTTCAGCGAGCACATGTATATGAAACAATGTGCAATGATGCGGATAAGCCTTTATATCCGGTGTGCATTACTTATACACGGTTCTCGGCTGTGTTAAAATTGTTCAGTGTGAAGGCGAGAAATGGGTGGAGTGATAAAAGCATCACCGAATTGCTTGAGTTGTTGAAAGACATGCTTCCAGAAGGCAACACATTGCTGAACCGTAACTTTAAGGCGAAGAAGGTACTGTGTCCGATGGGTATGGTGTAACACCCAGATTTTTCAAGCTTTCCAATACTAATAAACAGTATTTATGAATTTATATTTTATTGGAGGGTCTAGAGAGTGACATAAAATAAACTAAGACCATAGTCACATTCTACGCTATCGTAGGAAGCTACGATTAAATTTTGGGTCGAAAACTCAGACGGAGCCCGGTCTGTGTTTTTCACTGACAGTAGTGTTTTACTACTATAAAGACCTAATTTTGACTCGTGAACGAGACAATTAGTCTTAGAATCGGATTCTCTACAATTTTGATAAAATTGGTTTCACGCCTTAAAAATCAGAATAATAATAAACTATTCGGGCGGAAACTCGAACCAGGAGACGAACGGAGCTGCGTATGGATTTACCGGGACCCGCCAACTGATAATCATGAATTCACATCTGGTCACCTTGGTATGCATGCCAATGTCATGATGGATTTCAAAATATCTGGACTCAAAAAGACTGAAATGCCCCTGATCTTTTCCTAAATGACACTTTTGTCTCCCGAGGAAAAGACCATTTTGCTCCTGTACACTTAGGAAAAGACTATTTTGCCCTCACCCTCATCATGACTATCATCAAAATATCTAGATATTTTGGTGACTTGAAGGTGAAAAGACCAAAATACCCTTACCTTTTCCCTTAATGAAATTTTTGTCCCTAAGTGAAAAGACTTTTTTACCCTTAAGTGATCAACTTTTGGACCCTTGAATCCCTCCCTCTATCATGCCTAAATCAGCCCCATGAAGGCCATCCACTCCATTTTTCCTATAACTCCATCATTCTCTTTAACTTTCCATCATTTTTTCTCTAAGTGAAACTTGACAAATTTTGTGAAGAAATCACTTGATTCTTGGCTCATTTTCTTCACTTAAGAGGTATAGTTACTTCCCTTGATCCATGAGTACCTTGTTCTTCATTCTTTTCTTGTTTTCCATCTATGATTCCATAAGTTTCGAATTTATGATCCAAACTTCAAAAATCTCTAGAAAATTGTAGAAAAATCCTTTTAATGTCAAACCAATTTCTATGATCTAGTTTCATCGTCTTCTATCTAAGAGCATGAAATCAAATAAGCTTCCTAGACTATTCAACTTAAAGGGGCCGAACCTAGGTATTTTTGGGGGAAATGGGTTTTTGTTCATTTTTGTGAAATGATTCTTGATTTCACCTCTTTCATTCCTATAATCTTTCAATCCAAGTGATTAGGAAACCAAATCAAAATCTTAGCTTATTTTTATCTATGATGGCCGAACCCTACCTTGATTGGTTGGGTGGGTTTTGGTTCAAATCTTTGACAATTAATCATAGATTATGTCTTAGTCATACTTAAGGATCATTGATCCAAGAGTTGGTAGAATTTCAACATCTCTAGCCTATTTAAATAAATAGGGGCAGAAACTTGGTCATAAGGATTATGGAAATTTTGATTTAATTGTATTGATTTCTGGTTGTGGTTTGTTCTGAAAGATCCGACGGTGTTTGAACGTTCGAAAACGTGCACGATTGACAGTTGCTGAGTCGCAATCGGAGTTGGACGGGAATATTGTTTTCAGGTGGGGGAAAGAACCACAATATCGTCGGGGAGGCAAGATTTAAAATAATATATACTGATATGCGTAGGGCGACCTAAACCCTACTAGAGGTCGATTAGCCGATAGGTTGATTTTACTATATGTTGAGGTTGCTTGTTTTGTGATTGAATGTTTATTATAATATATGTGATATGTATGTTATGCCTATTATATGTTTATAATTACTTGAATTTATCTATGAGTTGATTTTATTATTGAACCTGTTTCTGGTTGGTTTATGATGTGGTGTTTTGACTGCTGATGTCCGAGTAGAGATAGGCAGTAAATTCTGATGAGTTGTGAGATGAATGTGTGGTGAGAAAGTCGAGGATATATATGTTATAATGCTCAACCTAGAGATCCAGTTGATCTGTTTGCGTTGTGATTTAAAGTTGATACCCGGTTAAGCCGGAGAAAGTTGGTCGTGGTTGTGCTCACTCCCTATCGCATCTACCAGTTCCTCCCCTTTCCGAGGATGTGGCGACCTCTGAGGCAGAGGGAGCAGGACTGCGCTTGGGCAGCACCCCAGTCATCGATCGTGACCAGCAAGAGAGGTTACGTTTATCGAGGCCAGCGCAGGAGGACTGACCAGTACTTGAGGACCTACCGTAGGCGTAGGATCGTGGTGTCCAGTTCTTCGTGAGAGTATGAGCCGATTGTGTGTTACAAGCGTACTCATGGCGAGGGTCAGGGTAGCTCAGGGCATCCTCACCATTGGTGGTGAGAGCCTGCCAGTGCGTCCTAGGGAGTGAGCTGAGAGCTTTTTATGTATCTTTTGAGAGGGGATGGGGGTTGCTAGTGAGATCCGAGTATTCTTCTTTGGCTCTTGATGTATTTTTGGTTTCTACCCGACAGTATGTATATGTATGTACAATGCCCTACTGATGGGGCTAAAACTTATGCATGTTATTATACAGTTATGCTTATTTTGCACTTTTACTCTGATCATCGTTTGTTATGCTTGTCGTTCTTGTTGACGTTGTTTTGCTTTCCACGACGCTGCTTTTCTACCATGCTATCGCTTTATATACGGCTAGGCATAGTTAATAATAATAATAAGAGGTTGGGACTAATGGGAAGGCTTCATACGTATCGGGTAGCCTCAGTTAGCAGAGCTGAAAAAGCAGTTGGACGACATGTTGGATAAGGAGTTTATAAGATCGAGTGCTTTGCCTTGGGGAGTGCTAGTGTTGTTCGTCAAGAAGAAGGACGGAAGTTCAAGGTTGTGCGTGGATTATTGATAGATGAACAAGGCGACAATCAAGAATCAGTACTGTTTTCGAAGATTGACTTAGGATCTGGTTATCACTAGATTCGAGTCAAGAGGGAGGATATATCGAAGACGGCGTATAGGAGCCGGTATGGACACTACGAGTATCTGATTATGCCCTTCGGTGTAACTAATGCTCCAGCAGTATTCATGGATTACATGGACCGGATTTTCCAACCGTTCTTAGATAAGTTTGTTGTGGTGTTTATCGACGACATTCTTATTTATTCCCTTAATCGGGAAGAACTTCAGGAACATCTTAGGATTGTCCTTCAAGTGTTAAAGGATCGACAACTTTATGCAAAGTTGTCCAAGTGTGAATTTTGGTTATGAGAAGTATAATTCTTAGGTCATGTGATTAATCGTGATGGGATAGCAGTAGATCCAGCGAAGGTTGAAGCTGTGGTACATTGGGAAAGTCCTAAGTCAGTAAGTGAGATACGGAGTTTCCTAGGACTAGCTGGATATTATCGAAGGTTCATCGAAGGATTCTCGAAGATCGCTTTGCCGATGACGCAGCTAACAAGGAAGGGAATATCCTTTGTGTGGACGGACAAATGCGAGAAGAGTTTTCAGGAGCTGAAAAGGAGATTGACTATGTCGCCAGTATTGACGTCACCAGAATCTTTAGGATAGTTTGACATATACTGTGATGCGTTATACCAAGGATTGGGCTGTGTCCTAATGCAAGACCGGAGAGTCGTAGTGTATGCTTCGCGACAGCTAAGAGTGCATGAGAGGAATTATCCGACTCATGATTTGGAGCTGGCAGCTATAGTGTTTGCTTTAAAGATATAGCGACACTATTTATATGGAGCTAAGTTTATACTGTAAAGTGACCATAAGAGCTTAAGGTATCTGTTTGATTAGAAGGAGTTAAACATGAGACAAAGGAGGTGGATGGAATTCATAAAGGATTATGAATTTAATCTACAATACCATCCCGGAAAAGCAAATGTAGTAGCAGATGCGTTCAGTAGGAAATCCTTGCACATATCTGCTATGATGTTAAAGGAACTGGAACTGATGGAACAGTTCAGAGATTTGAATCTAGGTATGGAATTATTTAGGGATAAGATACACCTAGGAATGGTCACGGTGATGAGCGACTTTTTGAAGACGATCAAGGAGAAACAGGAGGTTGATCGGTATCCTCAGAAAGTGAAGGAACAAGTAACGGAAGGCAGAACTTCTGAGTTTAGGATGAATCAAGATGGAGTCTTGAGGTATGGTGATAGGATTTGTGTGCCAATGGATATAGAGCTAAGAAGGATGATCTTGGAAGAAGCACACAAGAGTAGGCTGAGTTTTCATCCAGGAGCTACCAAGATGTACCAGGACTTGAAGAAAATGTTTTGGTGGCCCGGAATGAAGAAGGAGATAGCTGAGTATGTGTTGGCTTGCTTGATGTGTTAGAAAGCGAAGATAGAACACCAAAAGCTAGCAGGATTGTTACAATCTTTAGACATCCCAGAATGGAAATGGGATGGAATATCTATGGATTTTGTGGTTGGGTTGCCAAGGACTAATAAGAGGCATGATTCCATTTGGGTAATCGTTGATATGTTGACGAAGTGTGCTCACTTCTTACCTATTGGCGAAAGTTATACGTTGGAGAAGTTAAACCAAATCTACATCAAGTAAGTAGAAAGGTTGCACAGAGTGCCTTCTAGTATTGTTTCCGATAGAGATCCTAGATTTACATCTAGATTCTGGAAGCAGTTACATAAGGCATTGGGAACTAAGTTGAGGTTGAGTTCTGCTTATGATCCTCAGACAAATGGTTAGTCGGAAGGAAAGATTCAATCATTGGAAGATCTCTTAAGAGCTTGTGTTTTGGAACACACAAGGAAGTTGAGATGAGTTCTTACCGTTGATTGAGTTCACCTATAACAATAGTTTTCATTCAAGCATAGGTATGGCACCTTACGAAGCGTTGTACGGCAGGAAATGTAGAACACTGTTGTGTTGGTATGAGACAGGAGAAGGTCAAGTGCTAGGATCGGAGGTAGTACTACAGATGACGGAACAAATCAAGAGGATTAGGGAAAAGATAAAAATCGCACAAGATAGACAAAAGAGTTACAGTGATAAAAGGAGACGACCTTTAGAGTTCCAGGAAGGAGACCATGTTTTTCTGAGAGTAACTCCAAGGACTGGGATTGGCAGAGCAATAAAATCTAGAAAACTTACTCCTAGATTTATTGGACCATTTCAAATTCTTTGCCGAATTGGTCCTGTAGCCTATCATGTCGCTTTACCCCCCAAACCTATCCAATATCCATGATGTCTTTCATGTTTCTCAGTTGATAAAATACTACCCTGATCCATCACACATTTTAGAACTAGAGTCAATACAATTGACAGAGAACTTTAAGTATGAGACTTTACATGTAAGGATCGTGGATAGAAGGATTAAGGAACTCCGAGGTAAACATATTCCGTTGGTCAAAATCATATGGGATGAAATTATAGGAGATGCTACCTGGGAGCGTGAAGAAGAAATGCAGCAGAAATATTCGAGTCTATTTTAAAAAGGTACGTTGAATTTCGAGGACGAAATTCTTTTTAAGGGGTAGTAATGTAACATCCCGATTTTTCAAGCTTTCCAATACTAATAAATAGTATTTATGAGTTTATATTTTATTAGAGTGTCTAGAGAGTGAAATAAAATAAACTAAGACCATAGTCACGTTCTACGCTATCGTAGGAAGCTAATGTTAAATTTTGGGTCAAAAACTCAGACGGAGCACGGTCTGCGTTTTTCACTAACAGTAGTGTTTTACTACTATAAAGACCTAATCTTAACTCGTGAACGAAAGAGTTAGTCTTAGAATCGGATTCTCTACAATTTTGCTAAAATTGGTTTCGCGCCTTAAAAATCGGAATAATAATAAACTATTCGGGCGGAAACTCAAACCAGGATACGAACGGAGTTGCGTATGGATTATCGAGACTCGCGAACGGATAATCATGAAGTCAAATCAGGTCACATCACCTTGGGATGCGTGTCATTGTCATGATGGATTTTCAAAATATCTGGACGCGAAAAGATCAAAATGTCCCTGATCTTTTCCTAAATGACACTTTTGTCCCTGGAAGAAAAGACCATTTTGCCCTTGAACACTTAGGAAAAGACTATTTTGCCCTCACCCTCATCATGGCTATCATCAAAATATCTAGATATTTTGGTGACTTGAAGGTGAAAAGACCAAAATACCCTTAACTTTTTCCTAAATGACATTTTTGTCGCTAGGTGAAAAGACTCTTTTACCCTTAAGTGATCAACTTTTGCCTAAGTCAGCCCCATGAAGGCCATCCACTCCATTTTCCTATAACTCCATCATTCTCTTCAACTTTCCATCATTTTTTCTCTGAGTGAAACTTGACAAATTTTGTGAAGAAATCACTTGATTCTTGGCTCATTTTCTACACTTAAGCGGTATAGTTACTTCCCTTGATCCATGAGTACCTTGTTCTTCATTCTTTTCTTGTTTTCCATCTATGATTCCATAAGTTTCAAGTTTATGATTCAAACTTCAAAAATCTCTAGAAAATTGCAGAAAAATCCTTTTAATGTCAAACCAATTTCGAAGATCTAGTTTCATCCTCTTCTATCATTATCTAAGAGCATGAAATCAAATAAGCTTCCTAGCCTATTCAACTTAAAAGGGCCGAACCTAGGTATTTTTGGGGGAAATGGGTTTTTGTTCAATTTTGTGAAATGATTCTTGATTTCACCTCTTTCATTCCTATGATCATTCAATCCAAGTGATTAGGAAACCAAATCAAAATCTTAGCTTTTTTTTATCTATTATGGCCAAACCATACCTTGATTGGTTGGGTGGGTTTTGGTTCAAATCTTTGATAATTAATCATAGATTATGTCTTAGTCATGCTGAAGGATCATTGATCCAAGAGTTGATAGAATTTGAACATCTCTAGCCTATTTAAATAAATAGGGACAGAATCTTGGTCATAAGGATTAGGGAAATTTTGATTTAACTGTATCGATTTCTGGTAGTGGTTTGTTCTGAAGGATCCGACGGTGTTCGAACATTCGAATGCACGCACGATTGACAGTTGTTGAGCCGCAATCGAAGTTGCATAGGAATATTGTTTTCAGGTGGGGGAAAGAACCACAATATCATCGAGGAGGCAAGATTTAAAATAATATATATTGATATGCGTAGGGAGACCTAAACCCTACTAGAGGTCGATTGGCCGATAGGTTGATTTTAATATATGTCGAGGTTGCTTGTTCTGTGATTGGATGTTTATTATATGTGATATGTATGTTATGCCTATTATATGTTTATAATTACTTGAATTTATCTGTGAGTTTATTTTATTATTGAACCTGTTTCTGGTTGCTTTATGATGTGATGTTGTGACTGCTGATGTCCGAGTAGAGATAGGTAGTAAATTCTGGTGAGTTGGGAGATGCATATGTTGTGAGAAAGTCGAGGATATATATATATATATATATATATATATATATATATATATATATATATATATATATATATATATATATATATATATATATGTTATAGTGCTCAACCTAGAGATCCAGTTGATCTGTTTGCGTTATGATTTAAAGTTGATACCTGATTAAGCTGGAGAAAGTTGGTCATGGTTATTATAAGTCGTGGTTGAGACACTAAGTGTTGATCCGAGATAAGTCGGTGAGGTTCATGTTGCATAGTTATTCTTCATCACTATGTTGGCGTACGGGCTATTGATCTTGCCTGCAGGGAGATGATCGTACCCATTAGTTGTTAACAGATGGGCGAATGTCCCGACTTGGCTTGCGGGCGGGGGGATATGTCGTTACCGTAAGTTACGTTGTTGACGGGCGAATATTCCGACCTGGCCTGCGGGCGGGGGAATATGTCATATCCATGAGACGAGTTTAGTCTGCGGGCTGTTCGCTGAACCTTGCATTACGGGGGGTGGCACAAAGATGAACAAGACATCTTGATCTGTTGGGGATGTCGCGTCGTAATCGCGTCCATATAGACGTTAGTTGCAAGAGTGTAAGAGACAGTAGTTAAGAGAGAACGATTTGGGAGTTGATTGATTGACACTACTGTGTTGATGAGTGTTGCTATCTATATAAATTATTTTATAGCTGTTTTCCCATTTATGATGAGTTGCTGTTTCTTATCCCTTATATTTTCTCTATGTCGTATTTTATTTATTCTCGATCACATGAGAAGATCCTGCTGAGGAGTTGCCAGAGGAGATCGATGGCATACCTGTTGAACTGGATGCTGGCAGGAGAGCCCCGGATCCTTGCACTGGAGGACCATAGAGCTTGGGGGTTTTCACTACCCTTGTCATAGTCGTATGGGGATTAGTAGTCTTAGTTGTTATGGCTAGTACATGGATCTGAGCGAAATGTATTTTTGGGGCCAGGAAAGGAAGTCATGTGTATTTTATTTTCTTGCCATGTTTTTCAGTTATATATGTTATTAGTTGCGTACTCTGTGATAATTGGTATCAGTTATTGTAGGCTTTGCTGATAGAACCAGTACTCTTATGTCTGTATAAATTATTATGGTATCAGTGTATGGATTGTTTTAATATTTTCGCATTTTTATATTACCACGCTGCGCTGCAACGTTAAGAATTTGAGTTTGGGTTACCAATGGGACCTCCGAGGAAGGGGTCGTCTCATATGAAGTATAAGAAGATACACGCATGCCCTAATGATTGCATATTGTACAGGGATGCGTATGAAGGGATGCATGACAGCCCCAAGTGTGGGATATCATGGTACAAAGTGAAGGATGATGGTTCTAGTTGTGATGTGATCACAAAGGGGTCTCCTGCGAAGGTGTTGTGGTATCTTCGAATAATTCCAAGGTTCAAGCGATTGTTCGCTAATGCAAATCACACAAAAAACATTAGATGGCATGCAGATGAGAGGAAATTTGATGGACAACTTCACCATCCGGCTGATTCTTTGCAATGGAAGAAAATTGATAGTTTGTTTTTAGATTTCGCCAATGAGCCAAGAAACCTTAGGCTTAGACTTGCTACAGAAGGAATGAATCCGTATGGTACCTTAAGTAGTATTTATAGTTCATGGTCTGTTCTCCTGGTAATTTACAACTTGTCTCCTTGGTTGTGCATGAAGTGCAAATACATTATGTTATCTATGATGATTTCGGACCCAAAACAGCCAGGAAATGGCCTAGATGTTTATCTAAGTCCTTTGATCGAAGACTTGAGAAAGCTGTGGGTAGAAGGCATTGATGTATTAGATGGGCATTGCAAGGAGACTTTCAAGATGCGGGCCATGTTATTTTGCACCATCAGTGAGCGGGTATAGTGTTAAGGGGCATAAGGCATGCCCTATATGTGAAGAAGGCACATGCTTCACTCAACTGAAACATGGAAAGAAGACAATTGACCTTGGGATCGGAGATTTTTAACACCTAATCACCCGTATCGTAGATTGAGAAAAGCTTTTAATGGATGCCAGGAGAATGAAATTGCTCCAATGGCCTTAACTGGAGATCAAGTTTATCAAAGGGTGAAGGACATGGATGTTATCTTTGGAAAGACCTAGAAGAAGGCTACTGAGAAAACACATATGGCAGAAGATCTATCTTCTTTAATCTTCCATACTAGTGCAAGACACTGTATTGATGTGATGCATGTTGAGAAGAATGTGTGTGATAGTGTAATCGGAACGCTTCTTAACATTCAAGGCAAGACAAAGGATGGTATCAATGCCCGTCTTGATCTGCTTGCGATAGGTATACGAGAACATTTAGGTCCACAGTCAAAGGATGGTAAGCGGGCATATCTGCCTCCAACATGTCAATGACAAAAAATGAGAGAAGAAGTTTCTGTGAGTGTCTACAGGACATCAAAGTGCGACAGGGTTACTGTTCAAATGTCAAGAGGCTTGTCTCAATAAGCGATCTCAAATTAGTTGGTTTGAAGTCTCATGATTGCCATGTCTTGATGCAACAACTACTGCCAGTGGCTATTCGTGGTATTGCTCCTAAAAATGTTAGACATGCCATAACTAGGTTGGGCTTATTCTTCAAAGCTATATGTAGTAAAGTCATTGATCCTGAGAAGTTGGATGAGTTGGAAAAAGAGGCTGCTATTATCTTGTGCCAGTTGGAGATGTATTTTCCTCCTTCATTTTTCGACATCATGGTTCACTTAATTGTTCAGCTAATGAGGGATGTAACACCCCGATTTTCATTGCTTTTAATATTGGTAAATTATATAGTCGAGTTTATATTTTTATCTGAGGTTTAAAAAGTGAATTTAAATAAACTAAGACCACATTCATACTCTACGTCATCGTAGAGAGCTACGATTAAATTTTGGGTTAAAAATTCAGATGGAGCCCGGTCTGCGTTTTCACTGACAGTAAGATTTTACTGATCAGAAGACCTAATTTTGACTCGTGAACGAAACAGTTAGGCTTAGAATCGAATTTCCAATAACTTTGGTAAAATCGGTTTTTCGCATTAAAGAGTGAATCAATATACGTTATGCGGGCAAAATCCTAAATCGGGTGAAGAACGGAGCTGGATATGAAATTACTGGGACCTGCTAATGGATAAACTTGACGTCACATCAAGTCAAATCACATGGGAAGGCGTGCCAGTGTCATGATGACGTTTTAAAATATTTGAACGCGTTCACACTGCGAAAAGACCAAAATACCCTTGATCTTTTTCCTAAATGACATTTTCATCCCTAAAGGAAAAGATCGTTTTGCTCCTAGGAACTTATGAAAACCCATTGTTGCCCTCACCCTCATCATGATCTTCATCAAAATATCTAGATATTTTGGTGACTTGGAGGTGAAAAGACCAAAATGTCACTAACCTTTTATTCTAATTCCATTTTTGTCCCTAGGTGAAATGACCATTCTACCCTTAAGTGAACAAATTTGGACACTCTTGTCGCCTCCCATTCTCACGCATAAACTCATCTTCATGGAGGCATTCACTCCATTTTCCTATAACATCAACTTTCTCTTCGATTTCCTCTCATTTCTCTAAGTGTGATCTTGAAAATTTTTGTGAGGAAACCACTTGATTCTTGGTCCATTTTCATCACTCTAGAGGTATGATTACTCTCTTTGATCCATGAGTTTCTTATCCTTCACTTAAATCTTGTTTTTCAAGCTATGATCATCTTTGTTCAACTTCTAACTTCCATCTTCAAAAATCTCTAGAAAATTCTAGAAAAATCCTTTTAATGTGAAATCAATTTCTATGATCTAGTTTCATCCTACTTTATCACTATACAAGAGCATGAAATCAAATAACATGCCTAGCCTATTTATCTAGGAGAGGCCGAACCCTAAGACTTTTGGGGGGAAATGAGTTGGCTTCAATTTTTGTGAAATGATACTTGATTTCACCTCTTTCACTCTTATGATCATTGAATCCAAGTGATTAGAAAACCAAATCAAGTTCTAGCCCATTTTTCCATGAAGGGGCCGAACCCTATCCTTGTTGATTGGAGGAGTTTTGGTTCAAATCTTTGATAAGTGATTTAGGATTTTGTCTTAATCATGCTTAAGGATCATTCATCCACGAGTTAGTAAAGTTTTAACACCTCTAGCCTATTTTCCTAAAAAGGGGCCGAACCCTAACTTTGTAGGAACTAGATGAGTTTTGTTTGATTGTATTAATTTCTGGTTGTGATTGTTGTGAAGGATTAGATGGTGTTTGATTATTCAAAAGCATGTATGGTTGACAGTCGCGGAGCCGTAGTCAGAGTTGCACGGGAAAGCATGCGGGAGAACCGTTCAGGTGGGGGAAAGAACCAAAATATCGTCGAGGAGGCAAGAATAAAATAATTTATATTGATATGCGTAGGACGACCTAAACCCTGCTAGTGGTCGAGTGATCGATAATTTGATTTTATGATATATTGAGGTTGTATGCTGTGTGTTAGTATGCTTAATATGATATAGACAATATGTATGTTGTGCTTAGTAACATGCTTAGGATTACTTGAATATTTACCTATGAGTTGATGAGTTGATATGCTTACATGAGTATTTAGTATGATGAACATGATTATTGAACATGATGATGGTTCCTTATGATATGATGTTATGATTACTATTGTATGAGTAGAGATAGGCAGTAATTTCTGATAAGTTGGGAGATGAACATGTGGTGAGGAATTTGAGGATATATTTGTTGTTGTGCTCAACCTAGAGATTCTGTTGATATAATTATGTCGAGACATAAAGTTGATACCCGGTTAAGCCGGAGAAAGTTGGTTGTAGTTGTGTATGAGTTGTGGTTGAGACACTAAGTTGTTGATCCCGAGATGAGTCGGTGAGGGTCATGTTGCATCATTGATGTTCATCATTGTGTTTGTGTATGGTCGATCGATCTTGCCTGCGGGAAGATGATCGTACCCATTAGTTTTAAACGGGCAAATGCCCCGACCTGGCCTACGGGCGGGGGGATATGTCATTACCATAAGTTGCGTTGTTAACAGCCGAATATTCCGACCTGGCCTGCGGGCCGGGGAATATGTCGTACCCATAAGACGAGTTGAGCCTGCGGGCTATTGGCCGAACCCTGCATTAGAGGGGGTGGCATAGTGATGAACGAGGCATATTGATCTGTTGGGGATGTCGCGTCGTGATCGCGTCCATATGGTCGTTAGTTGCATGAGTGTGAGAGACAGTAGCTAAGAGAGCAGGACTTGGGAGATGATTGCTTGACACTGTTGAGCAGTTGTATGTTACTATCTATATAACTTATTTTATAGATGTTTCCTTATTTATGATGTATTACTATTTCTTATCCCCGTATTTCTCTATGTCGTATTTTATTTATTCTTGACCGCACGAGAAGATCCTGTTGAGGAGTTGCTAGAGGAGATTGATGGCATACCTATTGAACCTGATGCTGGCGGGAGAGCCCCAGATCCAAGCGTTGGGAGACTTTGAGCTACTCTATTCAGAGGATAATCGTCTCTGGGGGATTGACTACTCTCAGCGAAGAGTAATGTATACGGGCCTGACTACCATCTACGTTAGAGCTTCGGTTGTGAGCTCTCGTTACCCTCGTTAGAGTCGTGGTTGGGTAGACAGTCTTAGTTTTGTTATGGCCAGTACATGGGTTTGAGCGAAATGTATTTTTGGGGCCAGGAGAGGAAGTCGTATGTATTTTATTTTGTTGCCATACTTTCAGTTTATATGTGTTGCGTACTCTGAAGAATTGTACTTGGTATCAGTTGTTGTAGCTTTACTGATGGAGACAGTACTTTTATGTGTATCTTATATATAGTCATGGTATCCGTGTTGGCTGTTTTAATATTTCTGCATTTTTATTTAATCAAGCTACGCTGCAACATTAAGAATATGAGTTTGGGTTACTAAATGGGACCTCTGAGGAGGGGCTGTCTCAAGGGAGATTAGATTGTGTGGCCCTGTTTATTTAAGGTGGATGTACCCAGTTGAGCGATACATGAAGATTCTGAAAGGGTATGTGAAGAATCCACACTGTCGTGAAGCATATATTGTTCAAAGGTAAGTTACAGAAGAAGCTATTGAGTTTTGTCAAGACTACCTTTCAGCAGCAGATCCTATAGGGATTCCTGAGCCTCGTCATGAGGGAAGATGTGCTGGTAAGGGTACACGAGGTATAAAGGTTATTGGCATGACTTGGGAGGAAGTGTTTCAGACCCATTTGCATATATTGAATAACACTGATGAGATTGAACCTTACTTACGTGCTCATAAACGAGAGGTCAAGGAAGATAACCCTCGAAGGAACGAAAAATGGTTGTTGAACCATCTTAACAAGACTTTCCTAAATTGGTATAAAGAAAAAATTATTTATGATCATACTACTTATAATACATTACAATGGCTAGCATAGGGGCCACATCTTGATGTCATATGTTGGAGTGGATAGGATATCAATAATTTTTCCTTCTTTACAAAGAACCAAAATGACAAAAGTACCATGCAAAACAGTGGGGTTATCATCGTGGCTGAGTCCATGCACTTCTCTAGTTCAAAATATACAAACCTCGTTGTGGCATCTATATCTTACTTTGGACTTATTGAAGAGATTTGGGAGGTCGATTACACTAAATTTAAAGTGTCTGTTTTTAAGTGTAAGTGGGCTGACAATAATAATGGTGTACACACCGATGAATTAGGATTTACATTGGTGGACCTTAACAAGGTAGCTTATAGGGAAGAGCCTTTCATCATGGCATTCCAAGCAAAACAAGTGTTTTATATCAATGATCCTTCTAACAAAAGGTGGCCAGTGATTCTCCAAGGAAAAATCATGCATAATGGTAGTGATGAAAATCAAGATTCAACTCTTGATATTTTAGAGACTCCTTCTTTCTCATCTCGGAGACCTACTTTCATTGAGGAAGATGAAGTGGACGATGTACATGCCACTCATGATGATCATCATGAAGGGATATGGGAGAACATTCCTACACGACCATAGGTTATGTTTTTTTTTTTTTTTTAATCCATATCGTAGTTATGTTTTTTTATTTATTTATGGGAGAACATGCCTACTTTTATATTTTAGTTATGGTTTTTTATTTATCCATGTTTTACTAATGTATTATGTTTTGTCTAAACAAGCACATGGATGATACATTGGGCATCCCTCCTTCATATAGCGAGTCGGACACTCAGCCGGGCATCCCTACTTCGCATAGCGGGTCAGACACTCAGGCGTCGTCAAGAAAAAGGGGTAGACGTGCCACAACACTTAAAAAATTGACCCTCGCGCATATTGGTGATCAGAAGTTACATATAGACTTTGATGAGCTTGGACAGCCGATAGGTTCAGAAGCTTCACGGTTCAAGACTTTTGTGGCCGTCCAAGGTAAAAGCAGGGCTAACATTCTTTATGAGGATTGGGAAAGTGTGTCGGAGATGGTGAAGAACCAGATTTGGGAAACTATCACGGTATATCACTATTACTATCTATGTTTGTATTTATTGTGTTTAGTCATATTCTTATTACTAACTAATTTCTCCATTTTGTTGTGTAATGTAGCTCACGTACGATGTGTCGAATACTGAGCAAATGAATAATAGATGGATTTCTTCTGTGTGTGAGGGCTGGAGGCAGTTTATGTCAGACCTCACTACCAGATTCATATATAAGCAGTCGGACAAAACTGCTTGTGAGATGTACCTGTTCCTTGATGAGGATATGTGGCAGAGGTTTGTTGAGATCCGACGACCCTTGCCTTTGAGGTTAGTTGCAGTTAATTATAGTTTTTTATTGTATTAGGCAAATTTATTTATTTTTACTGACTTCAGTTGTTCATGTGTTATTTATAACAGGAGAAAAGGAAAAAGGCTCAGGCAATCTAGAAAAAGAATGTTCATCCTCACAGATTGTCTCGTGGGGGCTATAAAAAAACTTAGGGATCAATTGATGGAAGAACAACGTCAAAAGGAATAAAAAGGCAATCTGATCCATTGCATGATCCTCCAGTTGTTGTTGATCCTCCAGCTGCACCCTCATGCCATGTCACATTGAGTAAAGCCCGACAAAAACCATCTGGGGAGTATACATCTGAGTCGACACGCATTGTTGCTGACAGGATTGTAAGTAAATATTCAATTTTAATTGTAATTGTAACTAGTTTACGCATCATCTTACACATTTTGTGAATTATATGCTGTAGGAGTCTTTTGTTGAATACAACTCCTAAGGATCATTTGTTCCTAGTAGCTCGCGTCGAGATATCTTGGCTACCGTCCTTGGGAAGGAAGACCACCCTGGTCGTGTCCTTGGTGTTGGAGGGTTTGTAGGCTTGCGGACGTACCACGGAGGACGATCACGTCATGACGACCGCAGTGCCATTTGAGGGGAGGTCAGACGGAAGATCCTTCAGCAGATTATGGCGGACCTTAGACGGGAGGTTTATCCTATGATGGTGGCGGAGTTTAGACAACATATGTCATCTATGGGTATTTCCCAACAAACTTCGGGTGTCCAACCTTCTGATAATGTGAGCACAAAGGGGATCTGTAATGATACACATGTGTTAGCTGAGGAGCCTGAGCATGAGGATAATATAGACGAGGAGGGCGAGGATCATTGTCAGCTACATGAGGGTGAGGATGATGCACATGCACCAAAGGTATTAATTCATAATGTTTTATGTCTTTCAATTCGAATAACTTAATTAACTGATGTTTACTAATGTTTTATTGTTGTGTAGGATGTTGAGAAAGTTGGTCCACCTGGAATTTCTCCGTTATTACAATTGGCTAGAGTGGCGATGAAATATATGTTGGAAGATTTATTTCTGCCTTTGAAGCATGATGGCAGCGAGGGATTAAATGGGTTTTTTCTAATCGTTGGGAAAGATATGGCCGATTTATACATGGATAGATGGCTTTGCGTTAACATTCTACAATTATGGTGCACGTAAGTACTTTTATTTGTAAATCAGTTTTATAATTAATAAGTATCAATCTTTTATAAATAAAATTAATTTATTCCTTTATCTTATAGGGCTATGCATTGCCTAAGTGTCTAAAATGACACCAGCCACTTGTATGGATACCTGGACCCTAGCAGGATTCTGGATAAGGTTATGAATGCGGGAGTGAAGACATAAATCATGCAAACGATTCGTAACAGCCAAAAGGAGTGTTATCTAGCCTCATTCCTTGACAAGGATCATTGGCATATTGCAACTCTTTGCCCTCGCCGGAATGAAGTCGCCTTCTTGTGTTCATTGCACTATACCCCATCTACAGTTCTTAAGGAAGTAGTTGATACGTAAGCAAGCTTCTTTCACTCTTAATTTGTAATATTACATTTGTTTATCTATCTGTATTAATATTTGATGTATCAATGTTTGTTTATCACAGAGCTATGCAGGCATGTAATAGTTTGGAAGGTAAAAGTAGGGTCAAGAGTAAAAAGCCACAATGGATTTGCCCACGTGAAGTAGTTAATCCGAGATTTAATTAGAGGTTAGATATATAATAGTAGTTATATAACCTTATATTAATTTATTATTTATCATTTGTAGTCTCATCGACAAAGTGGCGTCTGGGAGTGTGGATATTATGTCATGAGACATATGTTCACTATTGTCTCCCCGAGTATTACTTCTCAATGGGTGGAGTTAATTATTAATAGAATTTTTAAGTACAAGAGTCAGTTAAATTATTATGTTTGTTTTATTACTTGATGAGCAAAATGTTTAATTTAATTTTCTTATGTTATTTAAACTTACAGACTTTCAACAATCCGACTCCGCTATCTAACAATGATATTCAGGACATCAAGGAAAAATGGGCAAGCTTCTTTGTTGGCTATTGTAAAGATCATAATGTAGCTTAGATGTATTTAATTAGTTTGACATTCATATAGGTTTTGTAGGAATCATATAAATAGCTTAATTAGATGTATTTAGTTTTGTCACTTTGTTGCCATGTTTGTATATATATCTTCGTTAACACTGATTATATATATATCTGTCAACACTTGGTTTAGTATATTTGTTATTGCTGTTGGATTGGATCTGGCTGGTTGTATCAAACTGAATGAAAAAATTAGGAAAGGGAAGAAAGGAAAACAAAAGAGATTATTAAAAAAAAAAAAACACACTTTCTACTATGGTTGTGACCATAATCGTAGTGGAAAGTTACATTTCTACTACGGTTATAGTCACACCGTAGTAGAAAGTTACTTTCTGGAAGTCTTTCTTCATCCAAAAAGTGACTTTCTACTACGGTTGGATGACACAATCGTAGTCGAAAGGTCACTTTCTACTACGGTTGTGTCCCACAGCCGTAGAAGAAAGTCATATTCTGGATGACTTTCTTCGTCCAGAAAGTCACTTTATACTACGATGGTGACCATAACCGTAGTAGAAATTTAAGTTTCCACTACAGTTCACCAATAGTAATGGAAAGTTCCCACTTTCTACTACGCTGGTCCAACCGTAGTAGAAAGTCAAAACCAACCGTAGTAGAAAGTGTGTTCTGCAGTAGTGAATAATTCTTAAAAAGGGTATGCTGGAGGACGAAACCTTTTAGATTTAATAATTGTTGGTTTGCACATCCTGGTTTTAAAAAGGTGGTTGAGGAGTGTTGGTCAAATGTCAATGTTATAGGTTAAATTATTTCTTTGACCAATCACTACAACAGATTCAGGATTCAATAGCGCGCACTTAACAACGATTTCGCGACACAGTGCTTTAAAAAAAATGTGTGGGAGTGTTTAACAGCGCACAACCGGAGAAACACAATTACAATATACATCTTTTATAGCTTTTGACTTTCCAAACGCTATCTTTACTCGCTCCCATTTATGAAAAAAATTGCATTCATTCTTTAATAGCGTGTTCTCGAAGAAGCGCTATTAAAATGTTTATATTTAATGGCGTTTCTTTGGACAGACGCTGTTAAAATCATCCATATCATAGCGCCTGCTTGTGGACACGCTATCTTACCACCATTTTAAATGCACACAGTCTAGTTGACCGACTCTCTGCAGGTTAGTTGACACAGTTCATGAACATTAATAAACCTTTGCACAAAAAACGTGATATTCAATTCATCCCTTAATAGCTATTAAATTATCCAACATTCAGTATTCAGATCAACTGAACCAAACTCTCCTATAAATAACCCTCACCTGTTTATAAACTCTTTGCATTCTTCATTCTTCATGTCCGAATCTCTCTTATGAGCACAGAAGAGGTCGGCAGTCCCACATCCTTTTTTCGTCTATCAAGACTAACGTATGGAGTCCCTCCTAAATGTCTTGATAGACAAGAAAAAAATGTGAGAATGTTGACGTCTCTCATCTCAACGCTTCAAGTTGATAGCTTCTGGCTTCAGGAAGGCGCCCTAGAAACAAAAGCAAAGGCTCAAGCACCGCTTGTATGGAGTGTGGTCTTCACCCTTCACATCTTTTTTCGTCTCGCATCTTCATGCTTCAAGTTGATAGCTTTTGGGCATCCAAGTACTGCTTCCCCTGCCTTACTCATCAGATTAGTGGATGAGAAATGAAGGCTTGTGGCGTTAGTGGAGTGTAAAGAGAAGCACCCACTTTGAATCAATGTGCTGCAGAAAAGAATTTTGAGCAAGTGTATCTGTAACAATTAATGTATTCAATTGTCTATTGTCAATGTAAACTCAAACACCATATATTTAGAATATGAAACATATGAAATAAAATAGATCGAAATTTCATTCTTTAAATTCTGTTTCATTTAACGTTGTAAATGGATTTCCAAATTGAATCAACACTATAATCTGACGATAATGAAACATAGAAAAAAGTAGCCACATGAAAAAATTATGCGTTTGTAATGAAGAGAATGTTCTGCTTTACTGTATTGGAAATTTGATTATCCTAAAAAAAATGTCATTCAAAATTCAAACAAAGGAAAAATATAAAAAAATAGAAAAATAAATTCGAAAGTGTTTACTCAAAGAAGCGCTATTAATAAGAAATTCGAAAGTGTTTACTCAAAGACGCACTATTAAAAAAGAATTTTGATAGCGTTTATTCAAAGAAACGCTATTAACATGTACACATTTGGTAGCATTTAGCCAACAAAACGCTATCATTAAACACTTGAAAACAAAACAACTAGGTGACTAACTCTCTGCATGTTAGTTGACACAGTTCATGAACTTTAATGACATAATCAATTCTACCAATATTATCCATAATCAATTCTACCTTAACTCTATTGATCCAATCCCTCCTATAAATATCCCTCCTCTGTTTTCTTATCCTTTACACTACAAATTTTATAAACTCACTGTCTTCTATGTATTCTTCATTTCTTGATCTTTCCTTAACATTTCAATGAAAAGGGAAGTCTTTAGCCTTTTTATCCTTAACCTCCTCATTCTCCACCTTCCATCTTTGAAATTCCTAGGAGAGGGTTTTCCTAATATGTCATGATAGACAAAAAAAAGATGTGAGAATGTGACATGTTGGTCATTCTTCACCAAGAAAAGATGAGGAAGCCTTTCTACCAGGGTCTCCACTAGCGGGGAAGGCTCCCAGAGTCTAATGAAGGAGCAATGACCCTTTCTAACATTAAACCATAGAAAGGGAAGGCGGTATCTGAATATTGTTGATCAATGTATCTTGTTGTCAATGATGAAAGAACCTTTGCTTCATATTTAGTCAATGTATATTGTATCAAATGTTGATCAATGTATATTTTATGAAAGAACATGGCAGTATCTGATCAATGTTTATTATACCAAATGTTGAATATCATTGTATATTGGATGTGTTTTCGTTTTCCTACCTAATGCTGTTGGGGAATGCCCTTACTTTGAACTAATTAACTGTTATTGTATTTTGTTATTTCTATAGGTGATTATGTAGCCCTTGCTTTTCGGATTATTGTACTATTGTAGCTTCTATTCTTGTTTGTACAAAAATAGTTGCTTGACTTATATGATTAGTATAATGCTGTTGAATATTTAAGATGGACCAATAAGCTCTTAATTTCAACTGTTTATCAATATCAATGTATATTCCAAGTTAGTCATACACATTTGCATATCAAGTGAGAGTGCCTTTTTTTATGTGAGAGTGAGAGGGATGGATTTCATCCTTTAGATTAAAATTGAAGGCTCAAATTAAAACACCCAATTAAAAATGTCATGTGCTCTTCTCTCCTTACTACGTTTGCGCGTTCTCCTTCTCCTAAGTTTCTTCTTTCTTCTTCCTCGTTTTTTCTTTTGTTTCAGTTTCGACCATCTCCCACCGCCTTAGCATCCACTTCACAAAACATTGATACTTACTTACCAAATTACTATTTAGTAATCCATCAAAATTCAATCAAGAAACCAAGTGCATCTAGAATCAAAGGAATACTCTACTGCTCTTGATTCTCTACTATGTTATAAACTTCCTTTGCACCTCACAAGGTTTAATTCTTTGACTTCAAAATCAGGCGTATTGGCAATACTTGTCAAAAATTAAAAATAGTTCTATCTCACCTTCAATGAAAATGTTATAGGATAAACAAAAGTTAAAGACAATACCTAACTGTTCCACAATTTTTTTTTAAAAAGAAACATCAAACAATCACAGGGGGGCAGTGGAACCTAGTGAAACAGTCACTCACTAGAGACTCAACCCATCGACCACAACGTCATAGAAACGAACATCATCGTCACTGAGGTAGTGGCAGGCGCAGACCTTGACACTTTCAACGAGTTAGCGAAACTCATTGCCTTGAAGCTGTTTGGGAAGGGGTCTGACGCATCCCTTGAACTCATCGAGATGCTTCAAGGTTTGGAAGCTGCTAAACATAGAGGGAATGGAAACAAACAGGGGCCTAAAACAATGAAGAAAGGAAGGAAGAAGGAAAGGCACACACGTGAGCATTTTAATTTAGGTTTTTAATCTCAACGGTTAAATTGGATCAAACGGCTATTATAGCATGGTCTCACCTCTCACATAAAAAAATCACTCTCACTTGATATGCCCCCTATATATATATATATATATATATATATATATATGTTCACCATGACTTGTTGGTAAGGTTTCTGAGTCCTTACCAAAACATGGAAGTAGAGAACCTTTCAAAGTATCTTTTCCTGTCCTCTTGTCAGGAAGAGAATTAATGACTTCAAAAAGAAGATCCTGGTCCATAGTCAAGACATTAATTTCATGTGAAGATTCAGAAGCTTCGCTTCCGATATCATCATTCAGGATGTGATTTAGATCCTCAGAAGAATCAACATTTGATCCATCTGATACAAGAGGAATGACGGAGCTACAGGAAGGAAGGGGGAGAGAGCAGGATGAAGGAAATAGGAATATAAAAAATAGATTTACATAATTAAAAATGCAAAACAATGAGTTAAAACATGTAAAAGAGAAGAAAAAAGAAACCGGAGAGGAGGTAGAGCCTCACCAGGACCGGTGGAGGGAGAAGAGAAGATGCAGTTAATGCATGCAAATGTGGAAAGATTGAAAGTTTTATTCAAAGAAAAGGTTGAAGTTACAAGATTGGGAGATTGAAAATGAAAATAGGGAGAAAGGAGAAGAGGGAGAAGGGAGAAGGCTCACTTCTATCAGAGCTTCTCTATCTAAGTTCTTTCTCTAAGTTCTCTCCTAAACTTCGAATGAAATGTGAATGCCTTGGCATCCTTATTTAAAGAAATTAAAATTTACTATTACAATAGTAGCAGTATCATGACCTATACTATTACAATAATTGATGAACAATGTCGGTATCTTGACTGGAACTGTGTCAATAGTGATGGTTGGTGTCAGCAAAATAGGGTTGGGCCAACAGCGATTGGGCTTGAACACTTATTCATCATCACTTAGATGAGCAAATGTATCTGTGACACCCGCTACCCCGCATACGATAAAATTAAATAAAGAATGCAAGTTATATAAAAACTTTAACATAAAAGGTAGTAAGTACCACATGATCCAAAACATTTAAAACATAATTTAGCAACTGTGGAAAAACATAAAGAAAACAAAACCCAAAACCCTATGTCACATATCAGAGCACTAGTGTGACACCCGCTATCCCGCATACGATAAAAGTAAATAAAGCATGTAAGTTAAATAAAAACTTTAACATCAAAGGTAGCAAGTACCACATGATCCAAAACATTTAAAACATAATTTAGCAACTGTGGAAAAACATAAAGAAAACAAAACCCAGAACCCGATATCACATATCAGAGCTGGTATACAAAAATACCGATAACACATCGGATAACAACTGAAACATAAACTAACAATCTAACTACGAGCAAGCGATCTCCTCGGGATCACTCCTCAACAGCCGGCTCACCCTCCTCTGCAAAAACAAGGTACATGCATAGAATAACCAAAAGCAGGGGGTAAGAAGTCATACACATATGAATATAAATGGTAACAGAGTAGTTAATAAGATGAGCATACAACACACAATCATCCAAACATATCATATCATGTTAAAGAATGCATGCAATGCTATGCGACATCACTACTCCATGCACACGTGGATCCATTAACATTAACTCTGGAAAGACGATTAGGTGTACATGTTCGGTTATCGACGTGGATGATATGCCAGACCATGGGCCATCCCCGAACACTCTCACCCATCCTGATAACGTATAGTGGCTAGTCAGGGTACTCAAGCTTATTCATCAGGTCACTCCAACAATAGGTAGCTAGCCCATGTCACCTGGAACTTCCATACCCAATGTACTCGCAAGGCTGGGTTAACACCCATCGTGGCCTCCACTATCTTGATTCATCGTTTGCTTTCCGCCCAAGCTATCATCTCTATGCAATGATGCATGCAATGTTCAACCAACATTCAAACACATGTCCAACCATCCATCATCAACACCATTACATGGCTATCAACTTTGACCAACATGCATCAAAGATTATTTGTCAACATCAAACTTGACCAATAAGCATCAAGAATGATTTAACGAACACTATTAGTAACAGTACGTCGTTACCAATAACATCATCATCTTATTAATTGTTCTCTTTATTAAGTCTTAACTTAACATTATCTTTATTAAGTATTATACTTAATCTTATTATCTAATCCTCAATTCATATCTTATTAAGATTATAACTTAATCTTAATATTTAAACCTCAAGTCATATATTTATTAAGATTATAACTTAATCTTAATATCTAAACCTCAATTCATATCTTATTAAGATTATAACTTAATCTTAATATTTAAACCCCAAGTCATATATTTATTAAGATTATAACTTAATCTTAATATCTAAACCTCAATTCATATCTTATTAAGATTATAACTTAATCTTAATATTTAAACCTCAAGTCAAATATTATTAAGATTATAACTTAATCTTAATATCTAAACCTCAATTTTTATCTTATTAAGATTATAACTTAATCTTAATATTTAAACCCCAAGTCATATATTTATTAAGATTATAACTTAATCTTAATATCTAAACCTCAATTCATATCTTCATGTTTTATGAACATCAGTTAACCAATTCTAGTTTTAGGTTCAACACTAACATCCTTATTTCTTTGATTAATATAGCCAATTAACAACACAACATCATCATAACATATACTATTTTATCATCAACATATATCATCACAATATATCATGGTGCATCAAAACAGATTATCACATATAACCAACAATCAATCATTCAACATCTCATATTCATACAACAAGATATACACATATAGATGAACATATGAATATGCCAATCAGGATTCAAACATCAAATACATCATGTGACAGCATACAAACATGTCAATCAAGATTTTAACATTAAATAATCATATAACAACATACAATTAGGGTTATGGGTTAACCCTTCATCTTATGCTACCCCAAAACCTATATATTCATATCGACCTCTTCCCCCCATACCTGATGTGATGATCTTAAAGAGAAAAGGAAGAAGAAAGGTCCACAGGGTCACCTCTCACGAACGCTTTATGTCACGAACGCTCAATCTCACGATCATAGCCTCAAGAGATCACGAACGAAGGCGAGAACCAACAATGAAAAGCAGGCGTGATAGTAGCGACGTCTCTTACGCGAAGAACAACGAAGGACAATGAAGAACGATGAACAACATGGCTGATATCCAAGAATCCTTGGAATGGGGTTTACGAATCCTTGTTGGAGAGAGAGAGAGATAAGGCAAATTTTATGAGTCTGAGGGGTTTGTGACTAGTCTAGGCCGAAAGCTTAGGTGTATAAAAGGATTATGTCGGGATGTCGGGCACCCTACGCTAATGTTTTGGCTGTAACTTGAGCTACGAGTATCTGATTTATGTGTTCTTCGTGGCATTGGAAAGCTACGAGAATTTCCTACAAAATGATTTTCACAATCTATTCCTAATTCGGACTCTAACAGGGTCAAAAAGGATAGTTCATAATTAAAAGGATAGTTGTTTCTAGATAGGATTTTTAGGAGATTAAGATAGGATAATCTTATCTATTCAACGATTGAATCTCTATGACATCTAATTGATCTTATAGCAGCACAACTACAATTTCCATAAATATAGATATCTTAAAATAATATAAACATGATCTAAATATGAATATAGATAATCGTATATTATTATAATTCTATTACGCATTTATACTGGTGATTCGGTATTAATATAAACATATATATAATCGATGACATATAGATAAATATATGATCACACATTAATTACATACATCATATTAGTCCATACAAGACCACTTATAAGCACACGAGATCACACACTTACATACTAATATAATCAATTATATATTCATATAGATAAGATCACATATTAATACATGCAGTATAATTAAAAATTAATAATATAAATATAACTATGCACAATTATCTATTAATACAATTAATCGTATATAAATATAAGAATAATTAATATAAATCATTTACATATCAATAATAATCAATTGCATATTTTTCTATATATATATATATATATATATATATACATACATACATACATACATGCAAAATATATAATAACATTTTAATATATAAAATGTAAACACACTTATAATCATACAAACATAAGCATGCATGTTATCACTTAAAATATACACACATAAATATACATCCATATAGATACTTATAAAATGCAGTGACGATGTAAACAAACATATTGTCAAATATTATACTACTAATAATGGTAATAATAATAATATCTATAATTACAGCAACACATATACATCTATACGAAAGACGGGGTGTTACAATATCTATCCCGAAACAATCATCTTCATTCTGATAGAATGAGTCTGAGCATTGTGAGAGGCCTTTTTCATCTTCAGAGGGAGGAAGGTCTTGCTTGGAAGATGAGGCTTGGGCTTAGCCTTCTTCTTTAGCCAACTTTGCAATAGCCTCCAAATTCTTTACAAAACTATCCTTGGTTGTAGAACCAGCAAGGGCAGCAAAAATCTTTGATTTTTGATTGAGGAATTCACAGGCTTCAGGATTGTCTGCTTTCATCCATTTTGGATTTTGTTGCAACCAAATTTTGACGTTCTTAGTTGTGGCTGTAGAATAGTCAAACTTAGTCGACGACTTGACATAAGAAGCCCTTTCGAGAGATGGGAGAATTCCAGGGAAACTGGTTTGTTGTTGGTACTTGTATTGCTAGCTAAACACTCATGACAAGGAAAATTTGGAGAAAAATACTAAACTCGCCGGGAAAGGACTTGCCGTCGGCTCAAAGTAGTTTTCAAAAGTCTCAAACCCTTCAGCCACTTCAGGGGGAAGGATTGTTTTACTAGGTCCGAAGAACTGCCACTAGTGAACGAGCCAATTTGGAAACTTGTAGTTGACATTCTTCTTGAAGTATATTGTAACGCCCCGATTTTCACGTTTTCTAATTCTCCAGTATTTTAACGTTTGTATTTATTGGAGGGTTTAGAGAGTGAAATAAAATATTCCGAGAAGATAGGAATGTTCTACACAACCATAGGAAGCCATGGTTAAGTTTCGGGCGAAAGCTCAAACGGAGCCCGGTCTGCGTTTTTCACAGATAGTAGCCTTTTTCTACTATCGAGACCTAATTTGGACTCGTGAACGAGACAGTAAGTCTCAGGATTTTATTCTCTACATCTTTGTTAAAATCCATCCTGACGTCCGAAAAATAATAATAATAATATATTATATTCAGTCGTATAATCGAACCAGGAAGCGTTTGGAGTCGTAAAGGGATTCAACGAGACCCGACAACGAATGAGCTCGATACCACATCATCCCAGAACCCTTGGGAGAGTATGCCAGAGACATCATGGCGATCGGGAAAATCTAGACGGAAAATTACCAAAATGCCCCTAACCTTAGTCTTTTGCACTTTTACCATTTTACCCTTTTGGCAAATGACCATTTTGCCCTTAAGTGAACTTTTTAAAGGCTGAACTCAGCCCTCACACCCCCTCATTCATGCAGCCCAGCCCCTCTTGAATAGATCAAGAACACCATCTTCAACTTTAGAGAGAAAACACCATTGTTGTTCTTGGAAAAAGCTTGGTTTCTTGTTGGAATCACTTGATTCCTTGAGCAATCTTCCTTCATTTTAAGGTAAGATCACTTCTATGATCTCTTAGCTTCTTGAATCTCTTTCTATTTCAAGATCAAGATCCATTTTCATGAAAATCATTTCTTAGATCCAAAACTTTGAAAATCCATAGGAATTGGTAGAAAAATCCTTTTGATGTGAAACCAATTTCTTTGAACTCACTTCATCATTCTCTACCTAAACCCAAGATCTTATGATTCAATTCTCATCATAGCCCTAAAATCCCAATATGGCCGAACCCTACAAAGTGATGATGAATAGTGTTTTTCATCAATTTTTGATTTCTAATGCTTGATTTCATCCTTAGCTTACCTATTGCCTTTGAATCCATGAAATGGAAAACCAAAATCAATTCATAGATTTATTCTCTTTAGGGTGGCCGAAACCCTTAGGTAGGATTGTTGAGTTTTGTTTTGATTGTTGTTTAATGTTTGATTGTTGTGTTGTTGTAGTTGGTGACGAGTATCAAGAGGTTCACAAACCGATCGACCGACTTTGATCCGGGAATCTGCTCATCAACAGGTATGGGGGGTGAACCTCATCACACCAAAATGGTGGTGGTGAATATGGTTGTTTAGTTTATGTGTGGGTGAAACCCTTTGGTTTGGGTTCACCATTTAATTTGGTTCTCTTGGAGAACAATGTGTAATAAGTGTAGTTATACTTTAGTGTGCTTTAGAGTGTTGTAGCATATGTTCATGATGATGTGATTGGATGAAAATCATTTTCATATATGTTGAAAAACCTACCTTGATCACTAGATCAAGTATGGACTTTTATGCTTGATTATGATGCAAATGATGTGTGATGGACTTTATGCTTGATTATGATGCAATGATATGTAATTGTTGTTTGTCATAATTAGATGAACATTGTGAGTTATAATTTGTCTTGAGGGTGAAGCAAATCTTCACATTTGTCCTAATAAGCTTTTGGCCATGTTCTTGAGAAAAGGAAGAGTATGAGTAGTCCTTGAACAATTAAGTTTTCAAGTAAGAAAAGTGTTTTAGTGGCTTATGTTTCAAAGAAAAACCATAAGTGATTTTGATCCAAAGATCAAACAAAGTTTCAATGTCAAAGTGTTTTCACCAAAGTGAAACATGTTTTATACCTTATCCTTAGTTCATCTAGTTAATCAAGTGACTTAAAAATGAGACAAGAAGTGTTTTTCATGAAGAGAATCAAAATGGTTCCATAAGGTTTTCCTTTAACAAGGGTAATGTCTTGTTTCAAGTCGAATTTCTCTAAGCGAATTTACCTTCGCTAAGCGAAAACAGAGGAATTCCAGGTTGGGCATCACTGCCTCATTTTCGCTAAGCGAATACAGCGAATATCGCTACGCGAATTATGTTTCGCCGAGCGATCCAGAGGAGTTTCAAAAGAGGTGTAACCGCCGCCATTTTCGCTAAGTGAATACAACAACTTTCGCTACGCGAATTATGTCTCGCCGAGCGATACAGAGGAGCTTCAAGAGAGGTATCACTGCCTCAATTTCGCTAAGCGAATGGAATTTCGCTAAGCGAATTTCATGTTTCAGAAAATACTAAAAATAGAGTAAGTGGTTCAAAAGTTGTTTTAAATCACACGAGTTTTCAATTGAGAAGCTGTTTTGGTTTACAAAGGAGTTTTTAACTCAATCGTAAAGTTTTACGCGTGAAAAACCTAAGTTAAGTAATTAACTTAGAGTTGAAGACAAGGGTTAATTAAGTATAGTATGTGGTGGAGCAAGACCATGTACTATACCATTGATGACTTAGTACATCAATGAGTTCATAAGACTTAAGTGAATCAACACTTATTTCCTTAATTGAAAGACAAGGGATTAATATCTTAGAAAGGCTCAAAGACTTATCTAAGAGGATTCTCAATCCTTATTCATAATGGTTAGGACTTGAGACATAATTCATAAGACGTAAACACAAACATGAAACGTTTTGGGTTTTGAAACAGTAGTTCGAGGACAGACCGGTGATTCGGATCCAGGTTAATCGTTCAATTGTTTCCGTCTTGTGATAACTGGAATGAGATGGATCCGGAGACTGTGCAGATATGGGACTATACAGTGAAAGGAATCCTGAGGCCATGCAGGTATGGGACTGTATAGTTGAGGAAAAGCATATAAGAATTGATTGGTACTACTATACCAACAAGATTTATCTTCTTTTCGGGAGCTTAGAACATAAGAACTTTATAGTTAAGCGTGCTTGACATAGAGTAATTATGGGATGGGTGACCTTCTGGGAGGTTTCCTAGAAAGCGTGTGAGTGAGGACAAAACACGCTGAAAAGACTTGTGTTGGTTTGTGGGGACAGTTGGCGATTCTGAAAGCAGTCTGGATCATTCCAAAGGAGTCACGAGATATTTATCTGATGGATAAATGTTTTATCCGATGGCTAAATGTTTTATAAAACAAAGACGTGTGTAGTTCCTAAGAAAGAGAACCTTAGTGAACCTTGAGGTTTATCCAATGGATAGACATTACTTTATCGCATCTGCTTTGTTTAAGCATTGGCATTTCATGTGCATAGTTGTAAGGCCTTAAGCCTAGGAGTTGAGCTTACACCTTGATGCGGGTGTGAATCTTACGGTGACGATCTTCAATGGTCTTTTTGGAGGTATCAAGGTTGGAATGGCTGACATGTGACCAGTGGGTGATTCTTCTGTGTCGTGGCGAATCCGTGCAATACACTGATATCCTCTACTAGATGCCGTACTTTTCATGTTTGGTCGAGAGTGTTACCGTAAAGCCAGATACGTGCACGTTATGAATGTTGTAGCATCTTGCTCAAGGCTGGCAGAAACCGGAACATGTCCTCCCATTCACTCTCTTCGAATGTTTTGTTAGCTCCATGGAGTAGGGGTCAGAGTAGTACCCAGTGGCATTGGCATTGAGTCATATACATTGCACTGTATTGCATGGTTGTTGATGTTTACATTTACTGTTATACATCGTTGTATTGTTTAAGAATGCCTTATATTATGTTGTTAATTATTTAACATGATTTATATTGAGAACTTTAGTAAGCATGTTGGGTACGCTGCTACCTGGTGAGTCGTCTCGCTTTTACTACTGCTGTTTTGTTGTGTTGATGAACGGGAATCTCACCCATATCTGTATGTTTTCTGCTGGTACTTGCTGTTGCTGATTGAACAGATGGACGCGACGATGGTTCAGTCCAGTAGTTCCTTCAGTCTGGAGGGAGACTCTTTTGCTGTTTTATCTTGTCTTGGTCAGACTGTGTCAGTATCTATAGTACCTTTTGGGAGCTACGACTCCTAGTACTTCTGTTATTTTTATTGCCTGTTATACATTAGACTTATGTCTGTATATAATATTATTTTTGTTCCTGTTTCTGTTTTTGGTTTCTGTATTTATAATACAGTATGTTCTAGAAATGCATGGTGAACCTAAGTTCATTTATTAATATTATTTACCTTTACTAATCCCATTACATCTTTATGAAAAGAAAAAAAAAACTGTATTTTCCGCATTAATAAATATTTTCAGCCTTATAAACGTTCGGGAATGTGACACTCGGGAAAGGGTGTTGCATATATCAACCATGAATGTTTCAATTGATCATTTTGGTACCAAAACATGTTGTACCAAGCTGTTTCATAATCCCAATAGGTAAAACCACATGGTTAAAACCCTTGGGAGAATTTTTTGTAACTATTCGAATTCATTTCAAATTGTTCAGGTGTTAAAACTTTAAGAATCTGGAAAGTTGAATGAGTGTATCTCGATTGATCTCTCGGATCGCGATAATGCTTGATTGCGGCAGAGTCAGTATCAATCAATATAAACTCATAAAATTTGCGATTTTATTGATATTTGTTGGCTTGTAATGAAAGCCATTGGAAAAATATTTTCGGCAATTTTGTTGGGGTTGTGATCCCAGAAACTTGGTTCCATTTGAATAACAGGTTGAAACATATTTTTTGCAACCTAATGTGATGTTGCTGGCTTGGTAAATGTTGCATATAACTTGTTATCAAGTTTAACTGTTTGGATAGGAAGAGGCGTTGTTGCCAAGTCCTGGATTATGTCTTTAATTTTGATCTCTTTGAAAGGAGGTCGAGAGTTGGGTTCTTGTTCTACCCTTGCTCCCCAGGTGCCTTTTGGAAGATGGGTTAACCCTTGATCTTGGAAGGCTAACAAGGTTTGAATGGTAATGTCATAATCCCTTTTGGATTGTTTGACTGTTTGGGCGGGTTGGGCCTTGTGGGATGAAGGACTAGATTTTGTAGTTTGAAGGGTGGATGACCCAATGTTTGGTATTTTCTTAGTGCATGACTCAGATTGGGTAGATGACCAAGATTTCGTAGATGCAACTTAGCGTGATTGTAGTCCAGACCTTTATTCTTCTTCCCCGTTGCCGAGGAAGACTCTTACTTTGGCATTGGTGCCTTCAAACCCTGGTTACCTGCCCTATAAATATTCACGAGTAAGGTAATCAGGAAGGGAATTGGAAGAGCCTTTGTGAAATTCAATTTCAAAATCAAAAGCACTTAATATTGCTTGCCATCTGGCAAAAATATGTTTTGATGCAAGATTGTTGACGTCTTTTTGCAAAATATCTTTTGCAGATATACAATCTACTCTAACCAAAAACTTTTGATTTAGTAAATCAGATTGAAACTTGGAGATGCATAAAACAATTGCTAAGATTTCTTTCTTAACAGTTGAATAATTAAGTTATGCAGAATTCTAGTGTTTAGAAGTATATGCAATGATATGCTCTTTTTTAGAAATTCTTTGTTTTAAAATTCCACCATAACCAATGTCAGAGGCATCAGTCTCAACAATTTTTCAGGCGGAAGGATTTGGAAGATAAAGGCATGGAAGATCCTTTACCCGAGCCTTGATTGTCTAGACAACATGAGTATGTTTATCTGTCCAAGGAGGGAGTTCTTTCTTAAGCCTATCATGTAAAGGCTTAATAAGATTACTTAAGTTTGGAATAAAATACGCTACATAATTGAGACATCCTAAGAATCTTTGCAACTGAATTTTATCAATAATTTGATTAGGAAACTTATCCGCGAACTTAATAGCCTTATGGATAGGAGTTATAGTTCCTTGATAAATATTATGACCAAGAAACCTAACTTTTGTTTGGAAGAGACATATTTTGGGTTTAGACACAGCTAAGCCATTTTTCTTAATGATTCCTACAAAGATCCTAAGATGTTTGAAATGCTGGTCAATAGATTGAGAAAAAATTAACACATCATCAATATAGACAATGGTAAAGTTTGAGTAAGGGTTGAAGATATCGTTCATGATTATTTGAACTCCGAAGGAGCATTTTTGAGACCAAAGGGCATTACGTTCCATTCGTATTGCCAAAAGGGACAGTGAAGGCTATCTTATAGCGAACATTATCTTTAATCTCAATTTGCCAATATCAAATTTGGAGAAAACTTTGGCATTATTTAAGCGGTTAAGCAAATCTTTTTTGTTAGGAATTGGATATCTAATCCACTTAAGCGCTTGATTAAGTGGTTTGTAATTGATAACTAATCGAAGAGTTCCACGCTCCATTTCTGCCTGCTTGGGCGAGCTTTTGTAGGGATTTTCCTATCAGTGAAACCTTGTTTATAAGGCAAATCAACTAGATATGTCTTTCTATTCCAAAATGCATTAGGGAAATCAGATTAGATTGTTTTGTGGATATCATCTAGAAGATCTTGGTTCTTCTTTTTGATATCTGGTTGCTCTAGTTTCAACTCAATATTCTTAAAAGAAATTTCTTCCTTTAAGAAATTGATTTGGTTTTGTTTATGGTGAAAGAAATTTAAATTCCTTACCAAAGAAAGTTATGGTTTTTCCCAAATGTTAGGTGGAGATTCCTTCATTGGTAATGGTCAAAGGGAAAAGTGACCTTATGAATGGAGTTTCAAGGATCACTTCATTTTTGAGGTCTTTAACCAGTAAAAATGGAGTTTCTACTATAAGACCATGATTTTCGATGATGGCTTTGGAAAGTTTGAAGTTTATCCTAGGCTTTGAGCCATTTGCTGCACTCAATCTTTCAGATGTTTTTTCAAATTATTTGGTAGGGATTAAACCTTCCAAAATACAGTTTGAATCAGCACCAGTATCAAACAGCGCTGTGGTTTCAAGAATAAAATCATCAATGATTATTCTAATCTTGATATAAAACTTTTGGATTTGTAATTGATTGATAACCTTCAAGAAGGCTTGATCTTCATGAGTTTGAACATGTTTGTTATCCTTTTCATCAGATAAGATACGATTACTAGGACTAGCACCTTTACCCATATCAGGTTCAGAAAGTTTTTCATTATCCGATGCGGGTTCAGAGGATTGGTTATTAAGTTGATATAAAATTAGTTTATGAACAGCTTGTTCCTGTTTTATCTCTTTGATTTCTTGTTTGAGATTCTTGATTTCCTGCTAGAGATCTTGAATCGTTATAGGCTTATGTTGTCTGCATTCCAAGCGTTTGACGATTGTTTTGAAATCAAATTGATCTTTGATAATGGCTTTTCCTTTAGCCTTAGGTTCTTTCTTCATGGAAGCAGAGAACCTTTCAAAGTATCTTTTCCTGTCCTCTTGGTCAGGAAGAGAATTAATGACTTCAATAAGGAGATCCTGGTCCTCAGTCTAGACATTAATTTCATGTGATTATTCAGAAGCTTGGTTTCCGATATCATCATTCAGGATGTGATTTAGATCCCCAGAAAAATCAACATCTGATCCATCTGAAACATTGGTTTCAATAAGAAGATTGTTCAGTTGTTCTTCAACTGATGGCTCAAGGTTTAAGGCTTTGATTAACTTCTTAAGCCTACAATATTTGCTAATATGGCCTGGTTTGCCACAACTATAGCAAATAGTTGCCTTTTTGGGGATTGCGATATCTATCGTTGGCTTGGATTTGAACTCTTGTTTGAGTTTTCTGGGTGGAGCATTCCTTTTGTACCTAGTATACTTGGTATACTTTGGATTTTGGACTTTGTTGTTTTGATGATGATGTTCGTGAGAGGATTTAGGTTTGTCTTTTTGACAAGGGGGCACGCCAAATTGTTGACAAAAATATCCTAGATCCTTCTTTGCTGCCATTTCTTTTTGGAACTGATTACGGACTCTATCCTTTTAACAAAGTCTCGTGCCAATTTTATGGATAACTGTAATGAGTTGCCCATAAGTCAATTGATCATAAGGAATTTTTCCATCAGGGGCATGAGCCTTGAGCTCATCCCTAACAATGTCTCCTAAAGCATTAGGAAGACCTATTATGAATTTTTCTTTCCAGAGATGATGCTGACAATCTTCTCTGGTGCAAACCCTTGTTAGGAAGGTATCTCTATACCACCTAAAATCTAATACGGATCTTCATTTAAGATTGGATAGTAACTCAGTAGATTTGTCTTTCCAGGCTGAAGCATTTCCAATAAAATGTTCAACAATGGAAAAGATTAGGGTGTTTACTGCATCTGGAATTGGTGCACCATCACTAGTGATTGGTGATCCATCTGCCTTAGTTTTTATAGCAGTAAAGACTTGTTCTTTCTGCTTACCAGTGAAAGAATGATCCCAGCATCCTTTCAATTGATAAGTAAATCCTGCTATGAGGATATTACAGATTGTTTCTTCAGAGGCATCATTTGCAGCTTGATAAGCTGTTGCCATCATTGTTATATGCTGCAATGTGGTCATGATTTGGTATTCATTCTGGCCATCTATGTTCCATTCATAGATATTGTTGGCATTGGAACTTTTGAAGGTTGGAGGTTTCTCTTCTAAGAGCAAATCTGGAGCTGCTCTTGGATAATAGAGTTTTGTGGGTTTTTTCTAGGCTTCGGTAAAAACTGGATTGAGGTTAAGAAGCGGATTTTCTGCCTCTTTGGTTTTGGATGAAGAAGCCACAGATTCATGCTCTGAGCTTTCTTCGTTAAGGACATTGATGGTTTGATTTTTGTTCCTAAAATTTATAGGAGCTTGAGTTTGAGGTTGATCTGAAACCTGAGGTGAATCAGGGACCACGAGGTTTTGTAGCTTCTCATCAACTCTGTTGATAAGATCTACCATATATAGATTCTGTTTTGACTTCTGGGTTATGAAGAAGCTTTAGGCTTTCCTTAAACTTTTTGGTAACCTTGAAAGGCTTGAACAAAGGTTTATCCAAAGGTTTATCTGCTTCTTTTTTGGTTCCTGAAGAAGATGGTGAAGCAGAGACTTCAGATTTTGTAATTTTAGTACCTAAAACTTGAAGATACTTGTTAGTATAGTTGGACTGCTTCATCAACTTTTGGATATCATGAGCAGAAATTGGCTCATTCACATTCTTTGTTTTGAATGGAGAAGTCATGATTGGGGTCTTGTCATCATTTGGATCTTTGATCCCTGGGAGTTGGAAAGAGTTATTTGGTGGTAACTCTGCTTTGATCAACTCACCATTTCCTAAATGCCATATTGTAATGACATTAGTTGTTTTATCCTCAGTTTATATGTCAAGGATAATCGATATTATTCTTGACTGCATAAACATGAAATCATTCAAAGAATTGGATGTTCTCCTTAACATTGTTAAGAAATATATAATATTCATTCTGAATATTTGTTCTTTTGGTCCCCTGATAATGTTGAAAGAACCACTCCCTTTGAGGTTTCCATTCATCGGACCAAAAGCTCTTTCTAAGGGATTCCTTATCAATAATGAACTTATAAATCATTATAAGTCCATTGAGGGAAGGATAAGTTGGAGACTGAATAGATTTCTGGTCATCTTCAGCTGGATAAATTGGTCTTGGGATACTACTTGATGTATCTAATCCCTGAAGGTTTATGGTGCAACGCCTCGATTTTCACATTTCATAATTCTTCATTATTTAAAGGTTTGTATTTTATAGGAGGGTTTAGAGAACGAAATAAAATATTTTGAGAACATAGGCATGCCTTACACAACCATAGGAAGCCATGGTTAAGTTTCGGGCGAAAGCTCAAACGGAGCCCGGTCTACGTTTTTCACGGATAGTATTCTTTTTCTACTATCAAGACCTAATTTAGACTCGTGAACGTAACAGTTAGGTTTTATATTTTATGTCCAACAATATTGGTTATCTTGAGAATATTCAAAATAAATAAGTTGTCATACGACTTTCTTGGGCGAAAACCTAAATCGGGTGAAGAACGGAGCTGAATACGAGATTTCAATGACCCGCTATGGATAAGATTGAAGTCACATGGTGTGCTATGACTCATCAGTGACTCGTCAGTGTAATGATTACGTTTAGGAAATATCTGGACGTGAAATGACTAAAATGCTCTTGACCCTTTTCATAATTACCATTTGCCCTTGAATGAAAAGACCGTTTTGCCCCTAAGAATTTATGGAATAACCATTCTGACCCTGTGACTCACCATGCCATCATTACCTTTCTAGAAATATCTAGATTCTCTCTCTTCTCTCTTTTGTTCTTCATCTTCTCTCACTTGTTCTTCCAAGTTCATAGAGTTCTTCATATATTCTTCACACTTTTCTTCATTTTGATCTTGAAACTTGAAAGTTTTTGGTGAAATCAAGTTGTTTCTCTTCAAGACTTTGAATCTAGGAGGTATTAACTCCATCCTAGCTTTCTTAATCTCTCTATTTCATCTCTTGAATCTCTTGATTCATGAAGATCCAACTTTGATCCATAAACTTTGAAAATTCATAAAAAAGTGTAGAAAAATCCTTTTGATACCAAATCAATTTCTTCATCTAGTTTCATCATTCTCTTTCATTATCCAAGAACATGAAATTAAATACGTTTTCTAGCCATATCTTCTTAAAGTGGCCAAAATCTTCATGGTAAGAAAGGATGAGTTTTTGATTCAAGTTTTGAGTAATAAGACTTAATCTAGTGTTGTGTGCACTTGAGGATCATGGATCCAAGAGTTGGAAACTAAATGAGCTTGCTAGCTCATATGGGTTTTCTTGGCCGAAACCTCCATGTGTTGGTGGATGGGATTTTGGTTCAAGTCTTAGAGTAGTAGGCTTTGATCTAGCCTTAGCACACCTAGTAAGGATGGAATCCAAGAGATAGGAATTTTTGGACATCCCTAGCTATTTTTATAGCTCCATGTTCGAATACTATATAGGTAGGAATAGGAAGATTTGTGCTATGTAATATTGATGTTTGGATTGATTATGTGTATGTAGTTGTGATTGGTTGATCGGACGAGGAATCGGGAGGATTCGCGAGCCGATCGGACGACTTTTGATCGGAGGATAGCTCGGAGGATAACTACAATGGGTCATGGGAGTTTGTTATCCGTGATTGATTTGTGTAGCTCTGTTGGAACTTCGTTGTGATTGTAATAATGATCTATGCTTTAGTATGCTTTACTATGTTTTAGCATATGTTGATGATGATGTATGCTTGGATGGAAAATGTTTTCATGTATGTTGAAAACCCTACTTTGATCTCTAGATCAAGTAAGGATTTTTATGCTTGATTATGATTGAATGATGCATGATTATTGTTCATCATTATATTGTGAGCTTTTGAGCTATAACTTGTCAAACAGGTGAAGCAAAATCTTCACATCCCATTCAGGGAGCATTCGGCCATGACCAAAGAAAAAGGAAGAACACTTGTTGTTCTTGAACATTTATAGTTCTTAAAGTAAGAAATTGTTTTAATATAACTTATGTTTCAAAGGAAAACAATAAGTGATTTGATCCAAAGATTAAGTAAAGTTTCAACTTTTAAGTGTCTTCACCAAAGTGAAACATGTCTTTTACCTTAACCTTAGTTTATCCAAGTGATCAAGTGATTTAAAAGTAAAATAAAGAAGTGTTTTCATGAAAAGTTAAACATAGTTTCATAAGGCATTTCCTTTATCTTAAAACAAAGACAATGTTCTTTTTCAAACATAATAGAGACCTTTTATCCTTAAGTTGATTAAATGAATCATAGTTAAGGAAGTTAGATGAGATTACATTTCCTTTCCATTAACTTAGAACATGGTTTTACACTAAGTTAGTAAAGAAGAACTCTTTTCAAAAATAGTTAAGGTACTTTGCTTGAGGCAAGTGCAACGTATTTCAAATCAAATGGATTTTCAAATGAGAACAGTTTTGTTACAAAGAGAGTTTTTAACTCTTAATCGTAAAGTTTTACGCGTGAAAACCTAAGTTAAGTAATTAAATTAGAGTTGAAGACAAGAGATAATTAAGTATAGTATGTGGTGGAACAAGACAATGTACTATACCATTGATGACTTAGTTCATCAATGACTTCATAAGACTTAAATGAATCAACATTTATTTCATTGATTAAAAATCAAGGAGTAATATCTTAGAAAGGATCAAAGACTTATCTAAGAGTATTCTCAATCCTTCTTTATAATACTTAGGGTTTGAGATGTGATTCATAAGACACAAACACAAACAAGAAACGTTTTGGGTTTTGAAACAGTTGTTCGATTGTTTCAATCTTGTAATAATTGGGACAAGAGGGACCTTGAGGCTATGCAGGTATGGGACTGTACGGTTAAAGGAATCCTGAGGCTATGCAGGTATGGGGTTGAATAGTTGACGGAAAGCTTATGAGAATTGATTGGTACTACCTATACCAACAAGATTCGTCTTCTTTTCGCAAGCCTAGAACATAAGAACTCCAAAGTTAAGCGTGCTTGACTTGGAGTAATTGTGAGATGGGTGACCTTCTGGGAAGTTTCCTAGAAAGCGTGTGAGTGAGGACAAAGCATGCTGAAAAGACTTGTGTTGTTTTGGGGGGACAGTCGGCAATTCCGAAAGCAGCCCGGATCATTCCAAAGGAATCACAAGATAATTTTCCGATGGATATATGTTTTTGATAAATGTTTTATAATACAAAGACGCGTATAGTTCCTAAGAAAGAGAACCTTAGAGAACCTTGAGGTTTATCCAATGGATAGACATTGCTTTATCGCATCTGCTTTGTGTAAGCCTTGGCATTTCATTTGCATAGTTGTAAGGCCATGATCCTAGGAGTTGAGCTTACACCTTGATGCGGGTGCGAATCTTACGGTGAAGATCTTCAATGGTCTTTTTGGAGATATCAGGGTTTAAAGGTTTGACATGTGGCAATTGGTAGCTCTTCTGTGTCGTGGCGAATCCAAGCAATACACTGATATCCTCTACTAGATGCCGTACTTTTCATGTTTGGTCGAGAGTGTTTCCGTAAAGCCAGATACATGCACGTTATGAATGTTGTAGCATCTTGCTCATGGCTGGAAATAATCGGAACATGTCCTCCCATTCACTCTCTCCGACTATTTGTTAGCTCCATGGAGTAGGGGTCAGAGTTTTACCCTTGTGGCATATGGCTGTTGATGATTCCATTTGCTTAGTGTACATCACCATTTTGCTTTCAAGATGTGTTATGCTGTTAATTGATAAATATGATATATTGCGATTTATGGTATGCATGTTGGATATGTTGTTACCTGGTGTGTTGCCCTGTGTTACTTCTGTTGTTATGCTATGTTGATACTACATATGTTCATATGCTGTTTTGTGTGTCGTGCATGTAGTTATCGCGTTTAAATCCATATATTGGTTACTCACCTTTGCCTGTACATGTTGGACACCTTGTTGTGTTTTTTGGATACGTGTACAGATACTTCTCACTGGTCATTTGGGTCACTTCAGAACCCTATAGCTTGTGTTTCTCGATGCCGATGACGAAGATGTGTAAACTATCGACGATGAGACCCAGTCTCAGTGGTATGATGCATACTAGGTAGTAGACTCTATTGTCCGTAGAGTTCTTTTATCAAACCAGCTCTTAGGATTTTTAATGTATAATGTTGAGAAAGTTGGTGTATGTGATTTTGAAAACCTCTGTATAGTTTGGAACTTCTGTATGAAAGATAATTTCAAGAAAACTTTTATGTGACGGTTTAAGGTTTGTGAATAGACCCAGTTATATGTATTGTCAAGAATGGTGTGATTTTATTATTGTGATTTGTATATCACTTTCTGAACTATTATGCCGAAAAATTTTTACACCCGAGTTTTCTGACTTAAAGTAAATTATTCTTTTTCCGAAAGCAACCAACAATTATCTTTTACATTTAATTCCGCACGTGCTCTTCATGTAATGCCTAAGGGGGTGCTATATATGGTATGGTTTGAAGCTTGGGACAAAGTTGAAAATGATTTCCTTGATGGGATAGATCTAAAATCTTCAGATCTGATACTGTTTGTTCTAAATGAGCTAAATGAGTTACGGTTGTCAAAGGCTAACTCAACTTGCCCTGATTGAGACTGGACTATCCTGTTGAAGTCCGAAGATTCTCTTGGTAAAGTTGGTGTTGCTTTATCCATGATTCATTCCTCTGGTAAGACTACGTCTTTCCAGAGGATCGTTTTTGGGACAATGACGTTTGCCTTTGTCACATCTATGAGAAACAGAGTTCTTTCTCCTATTGTTTTTGTCTTAAGGACTTTGGAATTACAAGAATTTATTACCTCATACTGAATCCTGTAAAGCAAAGCCGCTGGGATAGATCCAGGTTTCATATCTAAACCACAAATCTTGATGTTTAAGAACAAAGGATCCAAGATATTTCTATCTTGTAAACTCAAAGTCCTATTTGGGTTACAATTAAAATAAATTGGACCCTGGCTTAGGCTAGTTTCTACAGTGCCTAAGAGAGAATCTTGAAATTTGTTGTGCCTAATGTCTCGTAAGCACATTAAAATTGAAGCATTTAACCTTTCACGAATTAAAGGTTTCAAAGCTACCTGAACACACCCTATGTGTAGGTATATGTATTTTTGTTTGTGAGTTTTGATTGCTTCCATTAAGAGAAGATGGAATTCTTCACTCTTTGGGTTGATTGGAATGCTTTTCTCTACTGTCTTAATGACATAATCAGAGTGCAAGAAGAACTTGTCTTCTGGTTTGTAGAGTTCTTTATCGGGAATTTTTGGGATTTCCCAATTATCAATATCTTGATTGATATTTTCAAAGCAGATCTCTTCTTGGAAGATACTGCTAGTATTGGTAGGAATCTCAGATTCCTGAAGAGAGGAAGAAGAACGTTGGGAGGAGTGGAAGGAGAGCTTGGAGAAGGAGCGAGACAACATATTTGTCATTATTCTGATATCATTGCCTTCCTTTGGTTCCATAGTACCAATATTATAGAGCTAAGTCATATCTTTCTGAATCTTTTCGTAAAACTGTACAAAACTAAAAGAGATTTGAAAACACATGTACAAAAGACATTAGAACTTATTATCCCTAACCAAGGCTATACCTTTGTAACTTAACCAAAGCAACCTGGGCATAAATATTTTACTTATCTTGCTTAAGCATGGTCGAATTAGACTTACTGCCTCTTTAACCATAGCGAGGACTTACTGCTACAGCTTTAACAAGATAAATCAAATATATGCACATGGTTATTACCCGGTTAAGAGGTGCACCAACCAGTTATTCATAATATTTTCTAAGTTAAAAGAAGCATATAAGAAACATAAAAGAAAGGAGGCGAAGCCTTCCATAAGCAAACAAACACTTTTTTTTTTTATTCAGAAAGATAAGAACTCAGATCTATTATACTGTTCCTACTTCCCCATCTGGCTCTGATACCAGAGGAATGATAGATCTACAGGAAGGAAGGGGGAGAGAGCAGGATGAAGGAAATAGGAATATAAAAAATAGATATACATAATTAAAAATGCAAAACAATGAATTAAAACATGTAAAAGATAAGAAAAAAGAAACCGGGGCGAAGGCAGAGCCTCACCAGGACCGGTGGATGGAGAAGAGAAGATGCAGTTAATGCATGCAAATGTGGAAAGATTGAAAATTTATTCGAAGAAAAGGTTGAAGTTACAAGATTGGGAGATTGAAAACGAAAATAAGGGAGAAGGGAGAAGGGAGAAGGCTCACTTCTATCAAAGCTTCTCTATCTAAGTTCTCTCTTAAACTTCGAATGAAATGTGAATGCCTTGGCATCCCTATTTAAAGAAATTAAAATTTACTATTACAACAGTACCGGTATCATGACCTATACTATTACAATAATTGATGAACAGTGCCGATATCTTGACTGGAACTGTGTCAATAGTGACGGTTGGTTTCGGCAAAACAGTGTAGGGCCAACAGCGATTGGGCTTGAACACTTATTCATCATCACTTAGATGAACAATTGTATCTATCCCGAAACAATCATCTTCATTCTGATAGAATGAGTCTGAGCATTGTGAGAGGCCTTCTTCATCTTCAGAGGGAGGAAGGTCTTGCTTGGAAGATGAGGCTTGGGTTTGGCCTTCTTATTTGGCCAACTTTGCAATAGCCTCCAAATTCTTGACAAAGCTATCCTTGGTTGTAGAACCAGCAAGGGCAGCTAAAATCTTTGATTTTTGATTGAGGAATTCACAGGCTTTAGGATTTGCTGCTTTCATCCATTTTGGATTTTGTTGCAACCAAATTTTGACGTTCTCAGTTGTGGCTGCAGAATAGTTAAACTAAGTCTACCACTTGACATAAGAAGCCCTTTGGAGAGATGGGAGAATTCCAGGGAAACTGGTTTGTTGGTGGTACTCGTATTGCCAACCAAACACCCATGACAAGGAAAATTTGGAGAAAAATACTAAACTCACCGGGAAAGGACTTGCCGTCGGCTCAAAGTAGTTTTCAAAAGTCTCAAACGCTTCAGCCACTTCAGGGGGAAGGATTGTTTTCCTAGGTCCGAAGAACTGCCACCAGTGAACGAACCAATTTGGAAACTTGTAGTTGACATTTTTCTTGAAGTATATCAACCCTGAATGTTTAAATTGATAATTTTAGTACCAAATCATGCATTAGCAAGCTGTTTCATAATCCCCAAAGGTAAAACCACATGGTTCAAACTCTTGGGAGAAATTTTGTGACTAATCAAATTCTTTACAGATTGTTCAGGTGTTAAAACCTTAAGAATCTGGAAAGTTGAATGAGTGTATCTCGATTGATTTCTCGGATCGCGATAATGCTTGATCGCGGTAGAGTCAGTATCAATCAATATAAACTCATAAAATTTGCGATTTTTATTGATTTGTTGGCTTGTAATGAAAGCCGTTTGGAAAAATCTTTTCGACAATTTTATTGGGGTTGTTATCTCAGAAACTTGGTTCCATTTGAATAACAGGTTGAAACATATTTTTTGCAACATAATGTGATGTTGCTGGCTTGGTAGTTTTGGCTGATAACTTGTTAGCAGGTTTAAATGTTTGGATAGGAAGAGGCGTTATTACCAAGTCCTGGATTATGTCTTTAAGTTTGATCTCTTTGAAAGGAGGTGGAGAGTTGGGTTCTTGTTCTACCCTTGCTCCCCAGGTGCCTTTTGGAAGATGGGTTAGCCCTTGATCTTGCAAGGCTAACAAGTTTGAATGGGAATGCCATAATCCCTTTTGGATTGTTTGATTGTTTGGGCTAGTTGGGCTTTTTGGGATGAAGGCCGAGATTTTGTAGTTTGATGGGTGGATGACCCAATGTTTGGTTTTTTCTTAGTGGATGACTCAGATTGGGTAGATGAACCAGATTTTGTAGACGCAACTTGGCGTGATTGTAGTCCAGAAAGGACTAATTTACCTTTATTCTTCTTCCCCGTTGCCGAGGAAGACTCTGACTTTGGCATTGGTGCCTTCAAACCCTGGTTACTTGCCCTTTAAATATTCACGAGTAAGGTAATCAGGAAGGGAATTGGAAGAGCCTTTGAGAAATTCAATTTCAAAATCCAAAGCACTTAATATTGCTTGCCATATGGCAAAAATTTGTTTTGATGGAAGATTTTTGACATCTTTTTAGAAAATATCTTTTGCAGATTTACAATCTACTCTAATAAAAAACTTTTGATTAAGTAAATCAAATTGAAATTTGGAGATGCATAAAACAATTGCTAAGATTTCTTTCTTAACAGTTGAATAATTGAGTTGTGCAAAATTCCAGTTTTTAGAAGTATAAGCAATTATATGCTGCTTTTCTAAAATTCTTTGTTTTAAAATTTCACCATAACCAATGTCAGAGGCATCAGTCTCAACAATTTTAAAGGCGGAAGGATTTGGAAGATAAAGGCATGGAAGATCCTTTACCCGAGCCTTGATTGTCTGGACAACATGAGTATGTTTATCTGTCCAAGGAGGGGGTTCTGTCTTAAGCCTATCATGTAAAGGCTTAATAAGATTACTTAAGTTTGGAATAAAATCAGCTACATAATTGAGACATCCTAAGAATCTCTACAACTGAGTTTTATCAGTAATTTGATTAGGAAACTTATCTGCGAACTCAATAGCCCTATGGATAGGATTTATAGTTCCTTGATAAATATTATGACCAAGAAACCTAACTTTTGTTTGGAAGAGACATATTTTGGGTTTAGACACAGCCAAGCCATTTTTCTTAATGATCCCTACAAAGATCCTAAGATGTTTGAAATGTTGGTCAATAGATTGAGAAAAAAATTAGCACATCATCAATATAGACAATGGTAAAGTTTGAGTAAGGGTTGAAGATATCGTTCATGATGTTTTGGAACTCTGAAGGAGCATTTTTGAGACCAAAGGGCATTACGTTCCATTCGTATTGCCCAAAAGGGATAGTGAAGGCTGTCTTATAGCGATCACCATCTTTAATATAAATTTGCCAATGTCCAGATTTCATATCAAATTTGGAGAAAACTTTGGCATTGCTTAAGCGGTTAAGCAAATCCTTTTTGTTAGGAATTGGATATCTAATCCACTTAAGCGCATGATTAAGAGGTTTGTAATTGATAACTAAGCGGGGAGTTTCACGCTCAATTTCTGCCTGCTTGTTGACATAGAAAGCAGAACAGGACCAAGGAGATTTGCTTTCTCGAATTAATCCTTTTTGCAGGAGATCACCAATCTCCTTTTGGCAATATTGGAGTAATTCGTGATTCATTTGGATTGGACGAGCTTTTGTAGGGATTTGCCTATCAGTGAAACCTTGTTCATAAGGCAAATCAACTATATGTTTCTTTCTATTTCAAAATGCATTAGGCAAATCAGAACAGATTGTTTTGTGGATATCATCTAGAAGATCTTGGATCCTCTTTTTGATATCTGGTGGCTCAAGTTTCAACTCAATATTCTTAAAAGAAATTTCTTCCTTTAAGAAATTTATTTGGTTTTGTTTATGGTGAAGGAAATTTAAATTCCTTACCAAAGGTTTACGAATGAAGGAGAAATTTACGGTTTTTCCCAAATGTTGAGTGGAGATTCCTTCATTGGTAATGGTCAAAGGGAAAAGTGACCTTATGAACGGAGTTCCAACGATTACTTCATTTTTGAGGTCTTTTGAGACGACCCCACTTATGTAGGATAATCCCATTAGACGCTTTCAAAACATAGCCTCACTCTCTCTGATACCTTAAAACATAGCCAAAAATTTTCACATCAACAGTTAAGCAAATAAGAGCTTATCACAGCTCAAGAATTTCACATCAGAGTTTCGCTTGGAAGCCATGGCGTAAAAATAACAACAACAAACATAAATGCCCCACTGGCCGTGGTACAACTCACAAGAGACTCAAAGATACCTCTGAGATCTCTATCTATTTGAGAAGCGCTGACGCCACACTTGTTACTGACGATAGAGTACACCTTGGGTCAGCTCCACCTGCTGTAGCACTTTCGATGACCAATCGGCACTTCCGTCTTCGGATCTTGATCTGGACAACCACATATATGTAAACATGGAGAAATATGCATAGGAGATAAGAAACGCTATACTATCATAAAAAAGGGAAATCACGTAGCATATAACACATCAACATGTATAATAGCACATCCATCTCTCGAGTTCAGCACAACAATCAACCTCAAAGTATCACGACTGGGGATCATCGCCTATTCTACAACAGTCAACCTCAAACTATCACAAATAGAGATCATCGTCTATTCTACAACAATCAACCTCAAAGTATCACAACTAAGGATCATCGCCTATTCTATATGTACCACTAAGTTCGTAGCCCTTGGAAATACTGTCCTCCAACTCAACTGTGAAGTAGTCCTTTTCCAAGGTAGGAAGTCACCCTCCAACTATAAGGGCATAGAGTTGGTAGTCCAGGTTACTGGTTCCCAGGACATCTCTCAGAACGTCCACCTCGACCTCATGTGATAGTCACAAACTGTTGTTGCAACTGTACACACGGCTCCCTGTACACAACCACTCAAACTGTTGTTGCAGCTGTATACAGGTACCGGCTCATATGATAGCCACTCAAACTGTTGTTGCAGCTATTCATACAGCTCCTTGTGACAACCACTCAAACTGCTGTTGCAATTGTCACAAGTCCCGACCTCGCGTGATCACTGCTGGCAAGCTTCTGTGGCAAGTACACACACATAACTTTATGCACAACCACTCAAACTGTTGTTGCAGTTGTGTACCAGCATATATGATTGCAGTTAGTCATATAGCCCCCTTGTGACAACCACTCAAACTGTTGTTGCAATTGTCACAAGTAATCCACCTCGTGTGATAACTGTTCAGACAACTATTGCAGTAAATCCCGCGGCTTTCCACCACAACAATGCAAATGTTATGATTATGCATCCATCATTTCAACAACTTAACTAATGTCTCACAACCTACATCCTCCAACTGTGAGGATGTCACTCTTCAACTATGAGAGCCACTTATAACTTAGATCCACATCCTTAATTTACTAGTCTAACCTCAATAATCATCTCCAAAGTCAATCATTCTCCTATAATCCTAACAATATACCAATCATCTCCAAAGTCAACCAAGATCATATCAGTCACAAACACATCACATGTCGTAGCATGCAGTATAACATTCTTATAAGCATACCAAAACGCAATTAAGCATGTTATCACCACAAACAAGTTATTATCACAAACAATCATGTTATCAATCATCACAAATAAGCACACATCATCACTAGTAGGGTTTGAGGAGCCCTACATATGTTAATAATTATATACTACGCCTATGATTCCTAGATATATATAGGTTCTTCCCCCTCACCTGGTAATCCATTCCTGTACATTGTTGTATTCACGGACAGCCTTGACCCTCGATCTCACGAATGCGACGAGCACAACCACAACCACTACGAGCTCACCACGTAGCTCCTCAACACAAAACAGGGTACTGTAAGAGCCCCATATCTCGAGCTACCAACTTCTTCTTGAAAATCCGAACGGTGAAGATGAATATTGACGTGTCCTAAACCTACTTCCCAAATTTCAGTCCGATCCAACGGTTAACGAATCTCCGGCGAAGGTTTTACAGTCGCAGGTTAGGTGATATACAGGATGAGTTTCTCACACACTAGGACCACGATGTAAGCTGCATATCTCCCACTCTAGACCATGAACCAAAACTCCGAACAGTCACACTGAAGAACCACATGTTCTGAACCTCCTTACCAAGGTTGAGCTTGATCCAACGGTTGATGAACATATTCCAACGATCTTACTGAAACAGCTTCAACCAAGCTTCAAGGCTTCCAACAATGGTTTCACTCTTTCTTTCACCTTGCCTTCTCTTTCTCCTAGCCACGAAAATATGGAAGTTTCTCATTCCATTATATTACTTCCTCCTAGATGATGAAGATGATCAAGCTTGTCAAGTTTACTTCTCAAAGTTCTTGAAGAATCCTTGAAGAATGGAGAGAAATTGAAGTTGAAAGCTTGGAGGTGTCTTGAAGTGAAGAAGATGGAGAAGAGAAGGGGAAGATGCACGAAATTGAGAGAGGAAAAATGGAAGAGAGTGGCGTGATATGTATATATATATATAGGAGGAAAGGATAAGGATAGGATAGAAGGGTCATTTCCTTTAAGAACCAAATTGGAATTTCATCAAAAGTTGTACTAGAAACTTCAACACTTGAATTAAAAGAATCAAGTGAAGGAGAAAGAAATATGAGAGTGTTAATATATTTATGAATGGTGTGGAACATATGTGAAGAAAGGCTAAGGTTGATATAAAATAACTTACGGGCAAAACTGTCATTTCCTATTAGGGGCAAAATTGTCATTTTACACTAGGTCATTATGACTATGGTGAGTCACCTATGTGACTCACCCCCTGTCATCATTACTATGCTGATGAGTCACCATGTAATGATTACATATGGATAAGGTGGTGAGGTGTCTAGGTGAGGTGGCGTGAAAGCGACGTGAGGCTTATCCGTTACGGTTCCGGTGATCTCATACGCAGACCGGGTTTCGTCGGAGTCTTCAACCCAAACCTTAGCCATAATTCTCTACTAGTAATGTAGAGTAAAACAATATCTGTCTGGTATCCAAAAAATGGATACGTAGGGATAAAATCAAATACCAGACGAGAGATGTGGTTCTTGAATGTGATTAGTCAATGGATGAGTTCATCACGATGACTTATCATCATCATGATTACTCTACCATGACTCATCATCATGAGTCATCCATGTCATGATTACTTGTCTAAAGTAGTCATGATTACTCCTCCAAAATACCTTGATATTACAACTTTGCCATTATGACTCAGATAAGATTTGTATACTTTACCGATCTGAAAATTGGGATGTTACATCTTTAACCAGTAAAAACCGAGTTTCTACTTTAAGGCCATGATATTCGATGATGGCTTTGAAAATTTTGAAGTTTATCCTAAGCTTTGAGCCATTTGCTGCACTCAATCTTTCAGATGTTTTTTCAAAGTATTTGGTAGGGATTAAACCTTCCAAAATACAGTTTGAATCATCACCAGTATCAAACAGCGCTGTGGTTTCAAGAATAAAATCATCAATGATAATTCTAATCTTGGTATAAAACTTTTGGATTCGTAATTGATTCATAACCTTCAAGAAGGCTTGATCTTCATCAGTTTGAACATGTTTGTTGTCCTTTTCATCATATAAGATCTGATTACTAGGACTAGCACCTTTACCCATATTAGGTTTAGAAAGGTTTTCATTATCCTATGCGGGTTCAAAGGATTGGTTATCACGTTGAGATAAAATCAGTTTATGAACAACTTGTTCTTGTTTTATCTCTTAGACTAGTTTCATGTTTATGCCGTCAAGAACAATATCGATTATCCTTGGCAAATAACTTTAACTGAGGATAAAACAACTAATGTCATTACAATATGGCATTTACGAAATGGTGAGTTGATTAAACCAAAGTTACCACCAAATAACTCTTTCCAACTCCCAGGGATCAAAGTACCAAATGATGATAAGACCCTAATCAAGGCTTCTCCATTCAAAACAAAGAATGTGAATGGGCCAATTTCTGCTCATGATATCCAAAAGTTGATGGATCAGTCCAACTATACAAACAAGTATCTTCAAGTTTTAGGTACTAAAATTGCATGGTCTCACATCTCACATAAAAAAAGCACTCTCACTTGATATGCCATATATATATATATATATATATATATATATATATATATATATATATATATATATATATATATATATATGCTCACCATGCCTTGTTGGTAAGGTTTCTGAGTCCTTACCAAAACATGGAAGCAGAGAACTTTTCAAAGTATCTTTGCCTGTCCTCTTGGTCAGGAAGAGAATTAATGACTTCAAAAAGGAGATCCTGGTCCTTAGTTAAGACATTAATTTCATGTAATGATTCAGAAGCTTGGCTTCCGATATCATCATTCAGGATGTGAATTAGATCCTCAGAAGAATCAACATCTGATCTATCTGAAACATCGGTTTCAATAAGAAGATTGTTCAGTTGTTCTTCAACTGATGGCTCAAGGTTTAAGGCTTTGATTTTATTCTTAAGGCTACAATAATTGCAAATATGGCCTGGTTTGCCACAACTATAGCAAATAGTTGCCTTTTTGGGGATTGCGATATCTATCGCTAGCTTGGATTTGAACTCTTGTTTGAGTTTTCTGGGTGGAATATTCCTTTTATACCTAGTATACTCGGTATATTTTGGCCTTTGGACTTTGCTGTTTTGATGATGATGTTTGTGAGAGGATTTAGGTTTGTCTTTTGGACGAGGGGGCATGTCAAATTGTTGCCAGAAAGATCCTAGATCCTTCTTTGTCGCCTTTTCTTTTTGGAACTGATTGTGGACTCTATCCTCTTGACAAAGTCTTGTGCCAATTTTCTGGATAACTGCAATGAATTGCCCATAAGTCAATTGATCATAAGGAATTTTTCCATCAGGGGTATGAGCATGAAGCTCATCCCTAAAAATGTCTCCAAAAGCATTAGAAAGACCTGTTATGAATTTTTCTTTCCAGAGATGATGCTGACAATCTTTTTTGGTGTAAACCCTTTTCAGGATGGCATCTCTATACCACCTAAAATCTGATAAGGATCTACATTTAAGATTGAATAGTAACTCAGTAGATTTGTCTTTCCAGGCTGAAGCATTTTCAATAAAATGTTCAGTAATGGAAAAGATTAGGGTGTTTACTCCATCTGGAATTGGTTCACCATCACTAGTGATTGGTGTTCCATCTGCCTCAGTTTTTATAGCAGTAAAGACTTGTTCTTTCTGCTCATTAGTGAAAGAATGATCCCACCATCCTTTCAATTGACCATTAAATCCTGCTGCAAGGATATTATAGATTGTTTCTTCAGAGGCATCATTTGCAGCTTGATAAGTTGTTGCCATCATTGTCATATGCTGCAATGTGGTCATGATTTGGTATCCATTCTGGCCATCTAGGTCCCATTCATAGATATTTTTGGCATTGAAGCTTTTGAAGGTTGGAGGTTTCTCTTCTAGGAGCAAATCTGGAGGAGTTGCTCTTGGATAATAGAGTTTTGTGGGTTTTTTTTTTCCAGGGTTTGGTAAAAACTGGATTGAGGTTAAGAAGAGGATTTTCTGCCTCTTTGGTTTTGGATGAAGAAGCCAGAGATTCATGCTCTGAGCTTTCTTCGTTAAGGACATTGTTGGTTTGATTTTTGTTCCTAAGATTATAAGGAGCTTGAGTTTGAGGTTGATCTGAAACATGCGGTGAATCAGGGACCACGAGGTTTTGTAGTTTCTCATCAACTCTGTTGATAAGATCTACCATAGATTCTGTTTTGACTTCTGGGTTATGAAGAAGCTTTAGGCTTTCCTTAAACTTTTTGGTAACCTTGAAAGGCTTGAACAAAGGCTTATCCAAAGGTTTATATACTTTTTTTTTTGGTTCTTGAAGAGGATGGTGAAGCAGAGACTTCAGATTTTACATTTTTAGTACCTAAAACTTGAAGATACTTGTTTGTATAGTTGGACTGCTCCATCAACTTTTGGATATCATGAGCAGAAATTGGCTCATTCACATTCTTTGTTATGAATGGAGAAACCATGATTGGGGTCCTATCATCATTTGGATCTTTGATCCCTGGGAGTTGGAAAGAGTTATTTGGTGGTAACTTTGCTTTGATCAACTCATCATTTCATAAACGCCATATTGTAATGACATTAGTTGTTTTATCCTCAGTTAAAGGTATTTGCCAAGGATAATCGATATTGTTCTTGACTGCACAAAATGCAACCAGTCAAAGAATTGGATATTGTCCTTAACATTGTTAAGAAATGTATAATATTCATTCTGAATATTTGTTCTTTTTGTTCCCTGATAATGTTGAAAGAACCACTCCCTTTGAGGTTTCCATTCCTTGGAGCAAAATCTCTTTCTAAGGGATTCCTTATCAATAATGAACTTATAAATCATTATAAGACTCATTAAGGGAAGAATAAGTTGGAGACTGAATAGATTTCGGGTCATCTTCAACCTGATAAATTGGTCTCGGGATACTAGATGATGTATCTAATCCCTGAAGGTTTATGGTATGGTTTGAAGCTTGGGACAAAGTTGAAAATGATTGCCTTGATGGGACAGATCTAAAATCTTCAGATCTGATACTGTTTGTTCTAAATGAGCTAAATGAGTTACGCCTGTCAAAGACTAACTCAACTTGCCCTGATTGAGAGTGGACTATCCTGTTGAAGTTCGAAGATTCTCTTAGTAAAGCTGGTGTTGCTTTATCCAAGATCCATCTTTCTGGTAAGACTACATCTTTCTAGAGGATCGTTTTTGGGACAATGACGTTTGCCTTTGTCACATCTGTAGGAAACAAAGTTGTTTCTCCTATTGTTTTTGTCTTAAGGACTTTGGAATTACAAGAATTCATTACCTTATACTGAATCCTGTAAAGCAAAGCCGCTGGGATAGATCCAGGTTTCATATCTAAACCACAAATCTTGATGTTTAAGAACAAAGGATCCAAGATATTTATATCTTGTAAACTCAAAGTCCTATTTGGGTAACAATTAAAATAAATTGGACCCTGGCTTAGGCTAGTTTCTACAGTGCCTAAGAAAGAATCTTGAAATTTGTTGTGCCTAATGTCTCATATGAACATTAAAATTGAAGCATTTAACCCTTCACGGATTAAAGGTTTCACAGTTACCTGAACACACCCTATGTGTAGGTATCTGTACTTTTGTTTGTGAGTTTTGATTGTTTCCATTAAGAGAAGATGGAATTCTTCACTTTCTGAGTTGATTGGTGAGATGACCCTCCTCTCTTAAAAGGATAATCCCATTAGTCCCAACCTTTTATTATTATTATTAACTATGCTTAGCCGTATATAAAGCGATAGCGTGGTAAAACAAACTGCGTTGCGGAAACAAAACAACGTAAACAAGAACGGCAAGCATCGCAAACGTTGATCAGAGTATAAAGCGCAAAATATATAACTGAGCAATAACATGCATAAGTTGGCCCCATCAGTAGGGCACTGTACATAAATATACATACTGTCGGGTAGAAACCAAAAATACATCAAGAGCCAAAAGAAAACACTCGGAGCTCACCAGCAACCCCCGTCCGCTCTCAAAAGATACATCAAAAGCTCTCAGCTCACTCCCTAGGACGCACTGGCAGGCTCTCACCATCAGTGGTGAGGATGCCCTGAGCTACCCTAACCCTCGCCATGAGTACGCCAGTACCGCATAATCGGCTCATACTCAGATGAAGAACTGGACACTACGATCCTCCGCCTACGGTAGGTCCTCAAATAATGCTCGGTCCTCCTGTGCTGGCCTCTGTAGACGTAACCTCTCCTGCTGGTCACGACCGATGACTGGGGTGCTACCAAAGTGTAGTCCTGCTCCCTCTGCCTCGGAGGTCGCCACATCCTCGGAAAGGGGAGGAACTGGTAGATATGATAGGGACCAATAATATCTACATACGACGGTGTACCGCTCCGAAACATCAGGCTGACTGGTCCTGTATAGACCACCAAAAAGATAGAGGGGTCTACCCGCCATCCCCTCTCATCATGGTATATGATCTCAATGTCTCCCAGCACCGGCATCCGCGGTGCCCCCGTGATGAATGGGTGAAGTCGCGGGTCCATGATACGCCTCAGCTGGCTCGTCGTCTTCAAGCGAATCCATATCGGACAACAAGGAAAACAGGAGGGAGATAAGAAATACAGCGCATCATAAAGTCGAAAAACAGTAGTAATGCAGTAAACACACAACAGGTAGCATATAACAGATATCACATTTATAACATTTACTGCATTCCAGCACACATCTCTTGAGACAACAATTGCAACAGACATCCATCCCATCAGTCTCACACTCAGATCAATCCTCTAGACCGGGATACTAATCCCATGCAGCATGTCGGCCGAAAAACGCACTTATGCAGGTTCCCAATTGGAACGGTTCCACACCCGAACAAGTCCACACCGGAATAGGTTCTGTGTCGGAACGGAGCCCAAGAAACCGAACCGCTCGCCGTGACCAATAAGAGTGTATCCCCCTTCCATACCGGAACTGGGGTATCTCGGTCGCCTCAGAACGTTAGCCTGGAACAACTAGAAAGCTCTGGGATTAGTCTGGCAAACCGGACGGGATCGGGCGTCACGACCGGATAGGAGCTACCTCATCCGTCATTGTCAACTATTCCCGAGACCGGCAACATCCCCAAGGCCACCCACTTGACCGCCATATATACTTTCAATACTCGCACTCAGGTACCGCTAACCTCGTATGACGCTGGCAGCCCATACTACCTATCACACGGCCTCGCCACTTGGCAGTTGAAAATGATTTGCAGCAAACATCCTCAACGGGCTTGATACCGGATCTCACGCCTAAGCTCTCAACCAAATCAAAACATCACGATGCCACTGCATCCACACGGCCACAGCCTCGACGCAACGCGTCCACGAGCCATAGCTCAAACAACACGGCCCACAGCCTCAAGAAGTCAGCATAGTAGCAACGGCACCATCCATGGTATCAACCCGACAACAACACGGCACACAGCCAAACTTATTCTATGGCATTCCGCCACAACTCTCAATATTACAGCATACAACATAGCAACAACAATAACATCATAGCAGCAGTAATATCAATAGTAGCATAAAAGCATCTAGCAACATATCACGTATACCAAATAGCATAATAGGCAAACAGATAGCAACAACAACGGCCAACATCATACAGTCATACATCAGCAAACATCCTCAATTAACATTTTTCTAACCTAGGGTTTCCAAACTTAACGGTGATAGCCCTAAGTAAGCTAAACCTAGGGTCTAGATACTTTATCAGGGCTCAACCACTAGTAGGGTTAGGGCTTCCTTACCCATAGCAGAAATCACAACTACATTACCCTTGCCTTCCCGACGGCAGCAGTACTCTTTCTCCCCACCTGAACTATCGGCACGCAAATCCACCGGCTTGCTTCCTCTCTCTCAAGCTCGCAGCCCACCTTCAACGGCAGCTCCAGGAACAGCCCAAGAACAGCTCCAAATCTAGCACCACCGCGAGCACGAACTTTGCCCTAATCACGAGCACAACACATGCACCATAGTGTTAGCCCCAAGGCAAGCTCAAAAAATCAAATAAAAAGGGTAAAGACTCGAAGAACACCAAGAACACGTGTTAGGGATTCGAGTTTACCTCAGCCGAATCGAAAAACCAATCCGTCAGAGTTGTAGATAACTCAGCCGGGATCACAACGATGCTGTCAGAATCGCGTTTCGGTACTTCGATCGTCTCGAAACTGAGCTTTCTCTCTCTAGAAATCTCAGAGCTTCTCTCTCTAGCTTGCAGAACACCTAGTGATTTTTGTGCAAAATGAGGAAGAAGAGAAAACTCCACTAACTTGATCTGCTGTGCACGCTTGAGAGTGGAAAATATGAACGCTTTGGAGTTGCCACGCTCTAGCGTTGGGTTCTCTCCACACTTGAGCGTGGGACCTTGTCCACTCTACCTGCTCCCTGGCCCGACACATGTCTCACACGTGTCCAAAAGCAGAACAGCTGCACAGCGCACTCAGCACGCTGGAGTGTCCGTCTCCTCCCACGCTTAAGCGTCGTAACGCTTGAGCATTGAATTCTCCCACGCTTGAGCGTCAGCTTAGCGAGAGAAGAACTTCTAGCTTCCACAGTTACTCATTTAATGTCTTAGGAACCTCCAACCTTGTTCAAGCCTATTCCTAAGCTTCAAACTAGGACTAAAACTGAAACACAACGAACCATACAACCATCCAAAGGTCTAATCAAGATTAATGAGCTCGATCAGAGTCACAGAGAAACCGGGATGTTACAATTGGAATGTTTTTCTTTATTGTCTTAATGACATAATCAGAGTGCAAGAAGAACCTGCCTTCTGGTTTGTAAAGTTCTTTTGTGGGAATTTTTGCGATTTCCTAATTATTAATATCTTGATTGATATTTTCAAAGCAGATCTCTTCTTGGAAGATACTGCTAGGATTAGTAGGAATCTTAGATTCCTGAAGAGAGGAAGAAGAAGGTTGGGAGGAGCGGAAGGAGAGCTTGGAGAAGGAGCGAGACAACATATTTTTCATGATTATGATATCATTGCCTTCCTTTGGTTCCATAGTACCAAAATTGTAGATCTAAGTCATATATTTCTGAATTTTTTCATAAAACTGTACAAAACTAAAAGAGATTTGAAAACACATGTACAAAAGGCATTAGAACTTATTATCCCTAACCAAGGCTACACCTTTACAACTTAACCAAAAGCAACCTGGGCATAAATATTTTACTTATCTTGCTTAAGCATGGTTGAATTAGACTTACTGCCTCTTTAACCACAGCGAGGACTTACTACCATAGCTTTAACAAGATAAATCAAATATATGCACATGGTTCTTACCCAGTTAAGAGCTGCACCAACCAGTTAAGCATAATATTTTCTAAGTTAAAAGAAGCATAAAAGAAACATAAAAGATAGGAGGCGAAGCCTTCCATAAGCATAAAAACTCTTTTTTATTTATTTATTTATTCAGAAAGATAAGAACTCAGATCCATTATACTGTTCCTACTTCCCCATCTGGCTCTGATACCCGAGGAATGACGGAGCTACAGGAAGGAAGGGGGAGAGAGCAGGATGAAAGAAATAGGAATATAAAAAATAGATTTACATAATTAAAAATGCAAAACAATGAATTAAAACATGTAAGGATAGATACAACTGTTCATCTAAGTGATGATGAATAAGTGTTCAAGCCCAATCGCTGTTGGCCCAACACAGTTTTGCCGACACCAACCGTCACTATTGACACGGTTCCAGTCAAGATACCGGCACTGTTCATCAATTATTGTAATAGTATAGGTCATGATACCGGTACTGTTGTAATAGTAAATTTTAGTTTTTTTAAATAGGAATGCCAAGGCATTCACATTTCATTCGAAGTTTAAGAGAGAACTTAGGTAGAGAAGCTCGGATAGAAGTGAGCCTTCTTCCTTCTCCCTCTTCTCCCTTCTCCCTTATTTTCGTTTTCAATCTCCCAATCTTGTAATTTCAACCTTTTCTTTGAATAAAATTTTCAATCTTTCCACATTTGCATGCATTAACTGCATCTTCTCTTCTCCTTCCACTGGTCCTGGTGACGCTCTACCTCCGCTCCGGTTTCTTTTTTCTTATCTCTTACTTGTTTTAATTCATTGTTTTGCATTTTTAACATATATATATATATATATATATATATATATATATATAATAATCTAGAACATATATAGAACAATAGAAAATGTATACATAATATAGTTACTTCATTGATAATAATCTTAAAGTTGATACATTGTAAAAAAAAAAAAAAAAAAAAAACACATTGATAATATAGCCCCCACTCCCCTCTTCTCTTTTCCCTATGATATTCCAAATTTAACCTGGCCTGATGGGTTACCCCGAGCGTGGGGTAGGCCTCTCTATACTTTTTAACTGAACCTCCTCCAATTCAGATTCAGATGGAGACAATGGTGAGGCAGGCTCTGGATAGGTAGACTCTGAAGCAGAATCTATCATGGGAGGAGCCGGTTTAATATCTCTACCTCTGAGGAAGGTAGTGTTAGGCGTTTAGGCCACATTGACGATGCTTTATGCCAATAGGCTTCATAAGATCTGAAGATCTTAACGAAGAGCATTCCATAGGGGATGCTTCCATCATTCCTACGAAGACGGTATTTTAGATATTCCATGATGAGGAATGGAAGGTTGATTTTAGAGCAGGTGAGGAGGCGATAGACCGTGGTCATTTCCGTCTTTGCTAGAGCGGAGGAGTGTAAGCCTTCACGCTATGTGAGGGGAAGAATGAAATGGCGGCAACACTCCAGTAAGAATCGATCCTTGTTGGTCAGTAAAGAGGTCTGATTCTTCTTATGACCAGCGTTCTCCCCTAAGAGTTCTTGATATACATTCTTTAGAGAAATTCTTGGGGCTTTTCCAATACCCAATCCAAAATTCTGAAACTCTCCAAACCCTTGTTAATTTAGAGCTTCAGTTAATTGAGCAACAAACAAGAGCCTGAGTGATGGTAACTGGTACACCATCACTTATGTGCCCAGTGATGGATCCATCAGCATTGATATCAGCTTTTGACCAGAACTCCCTGATTTCTACCATAGGGATTTGTCTCTAGAGTTTGAAGTACTTTGTCCATCCTTGAAAAACAACCTCTGTAGTTGCGTCATATCCCACCTCTTTAAGTTCTTCAAGATCAATTCTTCTTGAAGTAATGGGACGGGGAACCATTTGGATTTTGAGAGTGAAAGGTTTGTGATGGAGTGTGGAATGCTTTGAGAATACGGAATGGTTCTATTTATACAGATGAGCGCACGGTGCAGTTGGTGGAGAAGAGGTGCAGTCGTGCGTTTTGAAAGGGAAACCATAAATAGAACCATTTACATAGCTAGTGGGGAAGACGAAGTGATTTGCATGCAGTTGTTATCTGAAACTTGGTATCATTCCCGCTACAGAGATGCATGGTTAAATGTATCTTATTTAATAGCATTTACTTTACAAAGCGCCATTAATTATCTATTTAAGGATTTTGATATCAAGATATAATAGTGTTTCTACAAAGAAGCGCTATGATTTGTATCTTATTTAATACCGTTTCCTAAACAAAGCGCTATTAAAGGTTTTATGTTGCGTTCAAAACACACTTAAGGGCAGTGTATCTGGTCGCAGAAGTAATATAGGACGGAAGTCAAGATATTGTACCCAAGAGATTAATTTTGATATAATGATGATATAGCAAGTACCAGAGTAGAGAAATCCTTATGCTGTTCAGACTTATCGAAATACTAAATAATATAAAGATGATGATATAGCAGCAATACAAAATAACAAAAGAGATAAAAAGAGTTAAGAGATCAAGAGTAAAAGAGCCTAGAGCCATCGATTCACTTGTGCTTTCGATACCCCCCAAATCCTAACACTATTCAAATTCACAGTTGCTTTTAGAATATCAATCCCTCTACGAAAACTATTAATTGTTTGTCAAGAAACTAATATTCTTTTCCCCAAATAAATCCAATGGTTGTGAGGCAAAGAGTTTAAATGATTAGAAAGCATAAAGCGCAAAGAAGTTGAATTATTGAAAGGAATAAATCACGTTTTCTCAAATCTAGATGTTAAACCCTGGTTATCCTATAGGTCTACTAATGTAATTGGGATTGATAGCCAAAATATCAATCAATTAATTAAGAGCATGCAAAAGGTAGCTAATCCTAAACATGGAATGAAGAACAACAGAATAACACTATTCAAATTGTAACCTTGAAACCAAATAGAATTGAATTAAAGCTAAGACATAGCGAAAAAGGGTTTCTACTAACACAAGATCTACCACAACTCTAGTGGTGAATTTAGCTACTCATAATGATAGAGAAAACCAAAATCAACAAAGGGAAACGCATCCTGAAAGGATTGAAGAGGGAGAAATGGTCTCCCACTTAATCACAAGGTGTCAATCCTACTATAGAAATCAAAACTACAAAAGCTATAAACTAGAAATCTAAAGCTAAGAATGTAAAGAGGGCAAAGTTTTCCAAAGGAGTCAAAGATATCCCTCAAGTGCAACAAAGGGCCTCTACTTATAACAAAATATATGAACTGGGCCTTGAATTAGGTCTTCTGCACCGTCAGCACAGGCGTGCCACATATCAGCACGGGCGTGCTCTTCACTTAGCACGGGCGTGCTCTTCATAATGTCAGGTCGTGCTCAATTCTGGTAGGGCGTACCAACTTCGTAAAACAACGTTCTAGTGCATGCGCTACTGCACGGGCTTCAACACGGGCGTGCTCTCCTTCTGGCACGACCGTGCTCTTTTACTATTGGGACCGTGCTAGCTTCTGTCAGGCCTTTCTTCTCTGAGTCAGGCCTTGCTTCTTTTGGCACGGCAGTGCTCTCGCATGGCACGACAGTGCTAAATCTTCAAAGGTCAGATTCAACTCTTTTCCTAAGGCTTTGTTTGGATGGATGACTTTGGAGGATTGGCACGGGCGTGCTCACAAGTGGCACGGCCGTGGTAACCTCATAACTTCAGTATTCTGCCCAATTTTGCTCTAAAACCTTCATTAATCTTCATAAATTCATCAAACTGCCTCTAAACGTTAATTTTGTCAAAACTCAAGTAAAAGGGATGAAATACAATAATATATATCATAAAATGCATCAAAAATTTTGAACCATATTGTCATATAGGTTTTGATGTTGACAAATAGTGTATGAAGGGGAGAACTTGATTTGATGTTGTCAAATAATATATCATTGTACTAAGCTTGAATGGAATACATACATGTGTTATATGATTAAAATGATTTATTAGTATATACACATGTGATAAATACTTGATATACTTGATATATGTATTTGATTGAATGGCATAGAAAATAAATTTGATATTATTATTAAATGCCAAAGGAAAATAAAATATTGAGTGATAATGTGATGATCAATTGAGCACTAATGAGAAATATATTATTAATATTGTTTGATCACACTTAAATAAAGACATAAGAAATATTAATTGGAAAATTATCTTAAAAATATGTCTTTATATGATAATGGCTTTGTGCATGGAATTAAATATGAAATATATTATATCTTGAACTAATATGCTTTATGAGAAATATCATAGAAAAGTTCAGGTTAAGCAAAGCTATGAAGTCAAAAAGATTTAAAGGCCAAGAATCAAGTTCAATCAGGATTATCAAGATTGATAGAAGAAATGTCAAGATTTTGAAGAGCAAATATTTGAAAGACATTTCCTTGGAGAATCTCAAAAAGATCAAGAATTCAATACCAAGGGTTATGAGCTTCAAAGATAGTCATATTACAAGTTCTTAGAATTAATGTAAGGTATGAGAAGGTGAGTGGCTCAAGTTTTCTAAAAAGATCTTTTTCAAAATTGTTTTAAAAATTGTTTTTATCAAAAATGTTATCGAAAAATATATCTGGTTTCCCTTTTGGTTGAAAAATGTTTTTGGGAAACAATAATCGATTAGGATAATCGATTATGGTCAGTCTGTGTTCCAACGTGAAAAATGTTTTTGACTGACAGCAAAGGTATAATCAATTAGGATAATCGATTATGACCATATACGAAACTGGGTGGTTTTTACAGAGAAGCCTTAATCGATTAGGATAATTAATTATGCATGTTTTATTGAAAATCCCAGTTATGGCAGAAAAGCCATAATCGATTATGAACATGTAATAATCGATTATGATGCGCTTAAATGAGAATATTCCATTTCTTTATTTGCTATATTTATGGCTCCAACGGCTAGTTTTTCAAATTGATTTTTAGAAAAGGAATTTGTTTTTAATTAATAAAATATCTTTTTTTAATTCTTAAGGTCATATTTGAAAAGATTATAAATATATCATAAGGGGGCCTTTGAAGAAAAGAAGAGAGGCTAAGAGAGAATGCGCTATAATTTTAATTAAATCATTTTCTACTCTTTTCTTTTCATTTTGAAAATCACTCGAGCCATTGTTATACTTTGATTATTATAAGTTCTTGAGTGTATTTTGTTGTTCTTAAAATTGTTTATCCTCACTATTGTGAGTGAATTATATTGGTATAGTCAAACGACTCAATCCATTGAGTATCAGCGTGCTCGGAAGGTTGCCAGCACTTGTTAAGCTTGGTTGAGACTCTATCACTAGGGGAGGTTATATCCCTGGTCTGTGAGAAGTGCTCGGAAAGTTGCCAGCACCTGTTAAGCTTGGTTGAGGCTCTGTCATTGGGGGAGGTTATATCCCTGGTCTGTGAGGAGTGCTCGGAAGGTTACAAGACCTGTTAAGCTTGTGGTTATTTGAGGCTCTTTCACTGGGGGAGGTGATATCTCTGGTCTGTGAGGAGTGCTCTGTTATTGTGAAGGTTACAAGCAGCTGTTAAGCTTGGTTTTGTAAAACGGTTGCAAGCACCAGTTAAGCTTGTCTTTATAGTAGAACAAAATCCCACAGGTGGAGTGGGGACTGGATTTTGCCACTGGTGGTGCGTGGCTGAACCAGGATTAAATATTTTTATCCTGCTTTTCTTACCTTATCTCTTTATATTGCATTTAAACAAATTGTTTTCCACTGCAAATTCTGCTTTATTTATAAAAGGTTTTTGATTGTGCAAAAAGTTTTCATTTTTAAATCAAAACTCAATTCACCCCCCTTGGGTATTGGTTGCCATGGCCAACAAGTGGTATAAGAGCTTCGACTCTGGTCAGTAGCTTAACAGCTCGGAGTTAAGATCCTTGATGGTAACCTCTTCCGAAAACTTTTTCATTATGTAATTTGGTTTTAATATTAACAAACCACCATTCTTTGATGGTGTGAATTTTGTTTTCTGGCGTGCAAAAATTGAAGTTTACATGAAGTCAATTGATGTGGACTTATGGGAAATTGAAGTCTATGGACCCAGCACAAAACCCAAAGAGCGTCAAACTGAGTTTGAGAAAAAAATTTTTTGCCTGAATAACAAAGGCATGGAAATTCTCCAAAATTGCTTATGCGAGAGAATCAAAGAGTGTGACCGTGCCAAGGACATTTTAAATACTCTTGATAATTATTACTTGGTCACTAATGATTTTAAGATTGAAAGTAATTGCAGGAAAAGGCAAAACTCATTGGAGGAAAGTCATCCTAAAAATCATGCCAAGAAATGAAGTCACACAAGCCAAGCGTCGTCAAGAGGAATGCTTCATAAGTCTGAAAGTGGAATCACAAATGGAAGCAACGAATCTCTTGATGGACAACTCAAACGAAAGTAAGATCAAATAAAAGTGGGTAAGAAAGAGTAGTCTTGTGAACTCTCAAATTAAGGTAACTCTAACCGTCTACCTCTTATGCATGTTTAAATGTGAAAATTAACTATTGGAAGTATGTTGAAATGCATGTTACAAAATGACATAAGAGCTTTGTGTTAAAATCAATTATATGTCATACATGTATGTGCTTATGCTGCTTATGTGATTGATTATTATCTCAAACATGATATGTTTATTTGAGTGGGTAAAAATATCTAGAAAAGATAGGATTACTAAAAGATGCTATAGGACCTCATAGAAATATCATCTCATCTCCCCTGCTATAGAAAAGTGAAAATCGAATAGGATAATCAATTATAGTCTCTCGAGAAAACTACAGAGAAAAACAGTAGCTCATTATCGATTATGGTGATCGATTATATAATAATCCTAATATTTTCCCAAAATACCGAAAGCTTATAATCGATTATGGAAATGAGCTATGCCATGGTAAGAAACTAGAGGCAACATAATCGATTATTGCAGGGTGCATAATTGATTATTGTTCGAAAAATAATATTCATAGGAAAAATATGCCTAAAAATATTGTTAAATCAAATATTAATTAATTCCCTAATCAATATCTTATTAGGAGATAAAATCTGGCCTTATTCTATTTCTCTTAAAAGAAATAATTCAAAATTCAAAATATTTCAAATATAAAACAAATCTTTGTGAAATCAAAAGATGATATATTTTGAATAATTCCTTCAATATACATAAAGTTAAATGGTCCCAAATATTTTAAATATATCTTATGGTTATTACATCATATTAATTCTATTTGAATATCTAAAAGATTGTGATTAATTAACCTACACAATAAATGGGACCAATCTTTGAAGGAATAAAGCAATAACAAAAGAGAATAACTTTATTGAGTCAAAAATTAAAATTCTCTTGTTATAAAAGTCATAATTAATTCTTCACTATTTTATAAAAGTGAAAGATCATATTTGAAGAATTAATATAAGGCTTTAAATAAATTCATGATCATACTATATCTGAAAATTATTTTCTAATCATGAATAAATAAACCAAATCTCTCAAAAGTTGAAAATCATTATGATAGTGTTATTAAAATTCTTCATTAATTTGAAAAGTCTATTAAGAGACTATTTTCAAATATGTTTAATATTTGAAAAATAAATCCTTGGAAAATCTGTCTCATAAATTAAGGATTAATTCTAAAAGCTTTAATGATAAATAAAATTAGACCAAAATTCAAATTTGTCTAATTTACTGAGATCATTAAATTCACCGCAAATGCTCAAAATTGGAACATCCTTAAAATTGTGGAAAGATATAATTTTAGCAAATCTATCATAAATAATCTCCTTGCCAAATCTAACCAAGTTTTGAAAACTCAAATCAATGATCACTCTTCTTATGAGATTATTTAAAATATATGAGGAACAAATCTTAAATTGATTTTCTCGAAATTTGCTTAAGTATGGAAAGTGCTTAAATACTCTTTGAGCATTCAATCAAAGCACAGACATCGATTAGAGAAAAATTACATCATGGTTTCCTCTTTACTCTCCTCATGTCCAAAACGCAAGCAATATTCATCGATGAAAAAGATCTCTCTCATTGTAGAAAAGCTCCTTGCATCCAAAACTCAGGAAAAAAGAGAATCTATGCTCACTGTCTGGAAAGACCCATTGCTTCGCTATATCACATCGACCAATCATCCTTCTTGGAGTCCTCCTACAAGCTTAATCATACTCTCTCCAAAGTCAAACTCTTATCCTTCTGTTCTCGCAAACATGAGGTATATCCTTCATTAGTAAAAGAGTTTTACGCAAATCTCAATTATCATAAAAACTCTAAAACCGTAACCTCAAAAGTCAAAGGAACAAAAATCAGTATATCCTTTGAAACCTGGATCTACATTTCACATCTTTCGGACCAAGGAATTGACATCTCTCTCGAGAATCCTAAACTTACATGGAATAACTCATTCAAGAGAGAGAGAGAGAGAGAGAGAGAGAGAGAGAGCACTGAAGAAAATTGTCAATCTCTATGATCCTTCCTCAAAACCAATTTCTTTCAAGAACCTCACATCTGAAAATAAATTTCTCCACTTCTCTCTTGCTCGTTGTCTTCTTCCAAGGGGACACAATATAACAAGAATTTCGGAAAAAGACATTATTCTTTTGTGGGCACAAAAAAGGAAGAAATAAATTAACTGGGCAGCTGTTGTCTTCAAACACATGATTGACTACGCATACTCCAAGACAACCTCCCCTCTCCTCTTCCCCATGCATATAAAGAAGATATTCCGTCATTTTGACCTATCGTTAGAAGGAGAATAAGGAATAGACTCAAACCCAAATGAGAGCATTAATGAAGATTATCTTATATCTTTAGGGTTTGTTAAGGTTGACCATATTTGGGTACCAAAAGAAAAGACTTTGGAATAGGAGTTAAGGGCTTTTAGTAGATAGGGATGAAGTGTTAAGTTTTCTTTTATATAAAATTTTGCTTGCTTTCTTTGTTACATTTTCATGCACCTTAAATCCCTTAGCACTTCATTATTTCAACAAGTAATAACAAGTTGTCAATTAATCATCAAGTGATATTAACAAATTGATCATTCCAACAATTGGTAAATCAAACTTTCAAATAGTATATAACAAAAAGAGGTATAAATACCAATAACAAGTAATTATTGAAGTGGTATATCAATTCAAGTGGTATCTATGTAACACCCCGATTTTTCAAGCTTTCTAATATGAATTAAATAGTAATTATGTGTTTGTATTTTATTGAAGGATCTAGAGAGTGAAATAAAATAATCAGAGACAATAGTCACGCTCTATGTTATTGTAGGGAGTTACAGTTAAATTGTGGGTTGAAAACTCAGATGGAGCCCGGTCTACGGTTTTCACTGATAGTAGGATTTTACTACTATAAAGACCTAATTTTGACTCATGAATGAGACATTAGTGTTAGAATTCGATTATCTACAATTTTACTAAAATTGATTCTTGACGTTAAAAATTGAAAATAATATAAACTATTCGGGGGAAAACTCAAATCGGGAGACGATTGGAGCTCTAGATGGATTTAAAGAGACCCGGTAGCGGATAATCTCGAAGTCACGTCAAGTCAAGTCACCTAGGAATGTGTGCCAAAACACCCGTGAGTTTTCATGAAATTACCACTTAACCTACGGTAAAATGTCCAAATTACCCCTTATTAAAAATTTTAGACCTCCTTATCTCTTCACCGTCTCATTCCCACCCCCCTGTCCACTCTTTTTCTCTCTTCATCTTCTTCCTTCTTCTTCTTCATTTCCTCCACCATTTTCTTCAAAATTTCTTCTAAACCTTCAAGATTTTTGGGAAATAAAGTGGATTTCTTCTCAAGCTTTGTCATCTATAAGGTATTAACTCCATCCTTGATCTCTTAATCTCTATTTCTCTCTCCAATTTTATGATTCATTGAAGTTAGAGTTTTGAAGCATAAACTTCAAAAATCCATGAAAAATTGTAGAAAATTCCTTTTAATGGCAAACCAATTTCTTTGAGTTAGGTTCATTGTATTCTTTCATAATCCAAGAGCTTAGAACCAAGGAATCCCTCTAGCTCATATGCATATTTTTGGCCGAACCTACCGGCTTTGGGTGTGTAGAGTTTTGGTTGAAATTTTGGTATTCTAAGCTTGAATCTAGTCTTGTTACACCTAATTAGTATGGAATCTAAGATATGAGAATTTTTGGAGCTCCCTACCCATATTTTCTAGCATATGGCCGAACCTAGGCGGAAGAATGTAGGAGGAAATTTCGTGATTTAATATTGATGTATTGATGGATTGTATGTGTGTAGTGATAGTCGAGAAATTGGGCGAGAGATCGAACGACTTTCGGATCAATCAGACGATTTATCGCTATTTGGGAACTCCGAGAGGTAAGGGGTAAAACCTGAGGAATTCCAATTCCGACAGCTGTATGTTGTATCTATGTATATGGATTATAATTATTTATCTGTGTTTGATTGTTGTGGAGTGATTTAAATTTACCTGCTCATAATTGCTTATGCCTGCAATTACATGATTATGCTTGATATTGTTGTATGGCATTTGATCATGATCTATGGGTGTATATTATGCCTGTCGTGATGATTATTGTGTTAAAGGACCTAACATCGGTTAGGATCCAAAATCGTGAAATGTTAAAAGCTTCAAAAAGCTTGGAACGTTGGATAAGAAAATAAAATGAATTAAAGTTTCAAAGGTTTTGTTTTGAAACAAATTGGGAACTAATGCCTTTTTTAGAATAGAGAAGAATTAAATCTACTTTAATAAAGGTGAGTTGACATAAAGGGTAAAATGGAGAAAAATGACTTTAATTGAGAAAAGTAAAGTTTTGCAGTAAAAAATACGTTTTGGAGACATCGATCGTTTTCAAGGTAATAAAGTGAACTAGTTCAAGTGAAAGTGCTTTTAGAAATGTTGTTTCAAAAATAAATTGTTTTATCCAAGAAAAAGGTTTTTACGAATTGTATTTCAAAGTATTGTGTTTTACCGAAATGCTACGAAAGAGAAAAAGGTGGTCTTTAGACCAAGTTTTGTTTTTTGGAAAACCGATCCCGAAGGCTCTGTGTAAGCTACGGAGACTTGGGTTTTGGTTTTTGGGTTTCAAAACAGAAAATTGTGGTTTTTGGTATGAACCTAGAAACCGAGACGTCGGGGTTCTAGGGTTTTGCAGAACACGTGGATCAAGGATCCGTGTTAGTGTATTGGTCCTATAGGCTTGTGGACAATCTTTGTGGTCCTGTAGGCTTGCGGACGTTTTTATGCTTTTGAATCCAAAATCCGAAACTGGTGCATCGGTTAGGGATTTTTGGGTTCTAGCTATTTTGACTTAGGGTCCTGTTTTGAGAAAATGTTGGAAAGACCTTAAAGAGTCAAAAACATTATGGTGGTTGATAGCGTTGATGCTTCAACAAGGAAATATTGATACGACAGAGATAAACAGACGAAAACAAATGTTTTCTCATGCATATGTGTTTTGGCAGACGTGCCGTGAAATGAGGGGACATTGATAGCAAGGAAACATGGGGATGACTTATGTCATTGTTTAACATTGTGCCTTGATGGACAATGGGGTCATACGTGTTATGAGAACGTATTGTGCCTTGAGCTGGACAATATAGTATGACGTGATTACATTATAAGTACCTCTGATTTGCGTGCTCATGTGAGATCTCATGGGATTCATGTACTTATGTTTTAGCAAGCTAGTGCTAGTCATTGTTGCCTGAGGGCCAATAAACTTTGAGCCGGATCAGCTCATTGAATGGTGATGGGATTTCTGGAAATTAAGAATTTAACGTTAGATGATATATGTGGAAGTGTCATGCATACGTTTTTGAAAATAACGATGACTGTTGGGCACGAGGCCTTGTGTGTTATTTATAGTATCGTGATATATTGTGATGTATCTGTTTTGTTGATGATATGTGAGTTATGCCTATATGAACCTGTTGTTTTTGTTTGGGGTATATAGTTGTCGTTTTTGGATTCATATATTGGTTTCTCGCCTTTGCTGTATTTCTGGACTATGCTGTCTTTCTTTTGGCACATATGGTTATCTGTGTACAGATGGGATTGAAGACCGGGGGACTAGCACACTCGGAGGTTCGCTCCCTCACTTTGACTGACGCGAGGACATTGCCGCATGGGTCATACACCCAGGAGCCACCAGTGCGGCATACACGAGGCCAGTCTGCACACTCCGCGGGAACACTCAGGTGGGACTTCAGGAGAGAGTCCACACTGTGGAGATCGTTCGGATTCCACTGCCACCTATCTGAATGATCCTATAGTACCTGGTGGATCAGGGATCCCTACAGCACGAGATCCCAGCCTTCCAGCCCCTGCAGCTGCAGCCGCCTTTGACTCCTCCCCCTCCGTTTGTCTTGGTGCCAGTGGGGCCGGCGGAGGAGCATGAGGAGGATCCCGAGGAGGATGCTCCTCAGGAGACATATGAGTATCATCCTCTAGAGAATGGGGAAGCTCCGGCTGGAGGAGCCGGAGGTGTGGGGATGATTGATGGGGATGTAGATTGCCCTTATGTCTCTTCTGATGGGAACGTTGGGCCAAATTGTCCAATGGTTTCCACTAGTCTTTGACCAGCATAGGGTGTTAGACTTTCTTTTGGGGTAGAAATTTTTGGGTAGTCTGTTGTCGGCTACTGATGGCCATGAGTTTTAGTGATATGGTTTCCAGACTATCACTACCCAGTTTTTAGAGTTGCTAGTATTTTATTTTACTGCTAATTCTTTTGAAAGGGACATGTTCACTGTTCTTCTGTATATAACTAAATGTTGATGCATATATATATATGAGTCTTATGTTATTGATCTGAGTCTTTAATATCTAATGCTGTAAAAAGAAAAAAAATTTATCATTATTTTTCAGGACTTAATGAGATATAGTTAAAGAAAATTGTTTTTCGAAAGTAAACCAGCAAGATTTTATTTCGCGTTTTGTATGTATTTGGGTAACAAATGTAATGCCGGATTGAGGTTGTCACATTAGTGGTATCAGAGCTCGTCGAGTCTTTCGGGAATCTTGGGGAATATGTCTGTTGTGTTGATGTTGTGTGATCTGTAACATGCCAATTTTCAAATCGGTAAAGTATACAAATCTTATCTGAGTCACAGTGGTAAAGTTGTAAATATCAAGATATTTTGGAGGAGGAATCATGACTACTTTAGACAAGTAATCATGACATGAATGACTCGTGGTGGTGAGCCATGGTGGAGTAATCATGATAGTGATGAGTCATGGTGATGACTCATCCATTGACTAATCACACTTAGAACCCGCGTTTCTCGTCCGGTGTTTGATTTTACCTCTATGTATCCACTTTTTGAATACAACCTAGATATTTTTTTACTCTACATTACTAGTAGAAAATTATGGTTAAGGTTTGGGTTGACAATTCAAACAAAACCCGGTCTGCGTACGAGATTACGGGAACCGGTAACGGATATGCCTCAGGTCGCTCTCAAAGCCACCTCACCTTATCCTTACTTATCCTTATCCTTATGTAATGATTACATGAGCGATTCACCTAGGTGAGTCACCATGATTATGATGACCAAGGGTGAGTCACATGGATGACTCACCATAGTAATGATGATGGTGTAGAAAATGACAATTTTGCCCCTAAAAGAAATGACCTTTTTGCCCCTAAGTAATTTTTATACAATCCTTACCCTTCCTTCACATACCCCACGCCATTCATATATATATATATATATATATATATATATATATATATATATATATATATATATATATATCTCATATTCCTTTCTCCTTTACTTTATTCTTTAAGTTCAAGTGTTGAAGTTTCTAGTGCAACTTTGATGAAAGTCCAATTTGGTTCTTAAGTGAATGACCATTCTAACCTTACCCTATCCTTATCCTTTCCTTCCTATATATATACACCTCACGCCCCTCTCTTCTATTTCTTTCTCTCACTTTCGTGCTCCCTTCACCTTTGTTCTTCACTCAAGCATTCAAAAGCATCTTCAAGCTTCTAACTCCACTTTCTCTTCATTCTTCAAGAATTCTCCAAGAACTTTGTGAAGCAAACTTATTAGATTCATCTTCTCCATCATCCAAGAGGTATAAATATCATATTTGAGCTCTTAATCTCCATTTCTATCCATTGAAATTCTATGTGTTCATAGTTGTTCTTGATCTTCTAAAATTCATGAAAAATTGTAGAAAAATCATTTTGATATCAAACCAATTTTCTTGATCTAGATTCATGATCTTCTATCATTAATCTAAGAGTTTGTAATCATAAAATCTCTCTAATCCATTTGGGGTAGAAAGGGCCGAATGTCCTATGTTAAGAATCATGAAATTTTGTTTCAAATTTTGCTTAAAGAAGTGTTGATTTGAGTTCTATCACATTTAAATGTCTTTGAATCCAAATTATTGTAATTAAAAACCTTTCCTACCGTAATTTTCTATAGTATGGCCGAAACCCACTCTTGGTGGATCTTGAGTTTTGTTTCAAATTCTTGAATAAAAAGACTTACAGGAGTGTTATCTATGCTTAAGGATCATACATCCAAGAGTTTGTGAAATTTTAACACTTCTAGCAATTTTGTCTATATGAGGCCGAACCGTAGTTCCAAAGGACTAGGTGTGTTTTGTTTGATTTTACTAATTGTGATTATGATTTGTGATGGAGGATAAGATCGTGTTCAAGTGCTCTAAAGTACGTACGATTATCCGTTGGAAGAACGGGGCTGCGGCCGTGAGCAAGTGCTCGTGGGTTCGTGATCATTACTACATTGATATCAGGTGTGGAGAAAGAATCTCACATCCATCGGGAAGGCAAGAGTAGAATAATATATATTGACATGTGTAGGGGAGCCCTAAACCCTACTAGAGGTTGAGCCCTGACAAAATACCTAAACCCTAGGTGTAGGTATCTTTGGGCTATCACCACTAAGTATACACCCTAGGCTAGATGACTATTACTTGATGGTTGATTGATATGTTTGGTGTGGTTGTGAATATGTGATCTATGTGATACATATGCTTATAAGCTTATATGTGTTTTATATGGATTATGTGTTTATAAGCTTAGAATGATATACTCAATAGTATGAATTGTGTGACACCACTACTCCGCATATAATAAAACATAAGTAAAATCATACATGCCTTTAATAAAGAATAATTTAATAATTAAATTAAAAACATTTTCTCAGGGCAGTGTGCATCACATCATCTATAACTTAAACGTAGGAATCTGAACTAATCAAAATCGTTTAAAACAAACTGCGGAAAACATAAATAATAAACATAACCCAAATCCCGATGTCACATATCAGAGTTGGTATACATATACCGATTATACATCGAAATAAAACTAAACAACTGAATGTAAATCCTAACTACTACTACTAAGAGAGGTCTCCACGAGGTCACTCCTTGTCGGCATGTTCACCCTCCTCTGCATATACAACATCATATGCACAAGAACAACAAAAGATAGGGGTGAGAAATACGATCATAAACATATGTAAACGGAATGGAATAGTAATTAAGATGACATACAACATACATCAATCAACACATGTACAATCTATATATATATATATATCAAAGATGCATGTCAATGCGAATGCAACATCACTACTCCGTATGCATGTGGCCAACAACTCTAACTCTGGAAAGACGATTAGGAGTACATATCCGGTTATCAACGTGGATGATTAGCCAGACCATGGGCCATCCTTGAACACTCTCACTAATCCTAATAACGTATAGTGGGTAGTCAGGGTACTCAAGCTTATTCATTAGGTCACTCCGACAATAGGTAGCTAGCCCATGTCACCTGGAATTTCCTTACCCAATGTACCCGCAAGGCCGGGTTAACACCCATCGTGGCCTCCACTATCGCGATTCATCGTTTGCTTTCCACCCAACATATCAACTTCAACGTATGATGTGTGCAATGTTCATCAATATGCAAACACATGTCCAACCATCCATCATCAACACCATTACATGGCTATCAACTTTGACCAACAAGCATCAAAGATGATTTGACCAACAACATCGGTAACAGTACGTTGTTACCAATAACATCATTGTCTTATTAATTGCTCTCTTTGTTAAGTCTTAACTTAACATTATCATTATTAGGTATTATACTTAATCTTATCATCTAAACCTCAATTCATATTTTATTAAGATTATAACTTAATCTTAATATTTAAACCTCAAGTCATATATTTATTAAGATTATAACATAACCTTAATATCTAAACCACAATTCATATCTTATTAAGATTATAACTTAATCTTAATATCTAAACCACAATTCATATCTTGTTAAGATTATAACAAGCCTACAAAACACTATCCATCAAGCATAAGGGGTCAAAACTGCTCCTGGGCACGTGAGAATCGATTTCCAATCTCTGGAATCGATTTCTCAAGCCTTCAAATCGATTTCCAATCTCTCAAAATCGATTTCAACATGTTCAAATCGATTTCCCCAATCGATTTTGAACTAGGAAAATCGATTCTAGAAATCGATTTCTACAAGGCCAAATCGATTTCCACACCTTGGAAATTGATTCTTGGAGGATTCAAATCGTTTTTCATGTGCTGGAAATCGATTTCTGGGTGTCAAATCATACAGCAGCGGGTTTTCTCCGCTATCGGACTAGTCTACGTTCTCTAATTAACATATCATTCGAGCCTAAGCTATTTATCTCCAATTTGATTAGTCCAACACTCATAAATCATAACCTAAGGGTTCTCAAACTAACTCTTGGTCATCAATCTCACATTGTCTATTTATTTTCTCCCTATAACTATGTTCTTATAGCATAAGGTTAACAAAACACCATATCATGGCATAAACAACGTGCTCATCATCATCAATTCATCAACAATCATATAAATCATGAACTCATAGTTATAAACATGTTATAACCTCAAATTATTCATCAATCAATACTCATATAGCCAGAAAACAACATAACAACATTCATAGGCATACGCAGGCATACATAGGGGTCATGGGTTAACCCCTTCATCTTAACCTATCCCAAAACCCACATATTCATGACCAATTTTCTCCCCCCATACCTGATATAACGATTCACAGCCTAAGGGAAAGAGAGTAGAGCCAAGTTCTGCTGCGGTTCCTTCTTACGGGTTCAACACTTGATCACGATCGCAAAACTGGAAAGCAGAGTCGATCTTTAAGTTAAGGATTGAAAGGCAAAACAAATCTAGGAGTAGAAACTCACCTTGGTTTCTAACTTAGGAGATTAACTCTAGCAGCAGGGATAAACTAGCTAAACAACGACGTGTTCTTGACGAAGAACACCAAAGCAGGATTCGTCCTTTTATGTTTTCTAGAGCAAGAGGTCAGTGAGCTCCTAGGGATGAGAAGAGGCAAAAAGTGAGTACAATAGGGTGTGGATACTAGGTTTAGGTCATATGCTACGTATATATAACTGTTAGAAATGGGCCGTACACAGTATAGCCCGGTAACCCAAACACGTGCACAAGCTCTGACACGCATGGAAATCAATTCCACAACCATGGAAATTGATTTTCCATTGGCCAAATCGATTTTCTTATCAAGGAAATCGATTTTGCCCTTTAAACAATCGATTTCGACTTTCTGGAAATCGATTTCTTCAGCTGGAAATCGATTTTCCAAATCGATTTTCCTTTCAGAAAACATGTTTTTGGCCTTGACACCCGAATAAGACTTGTAGATAATTATCTAAGCTTTCCAACGCATCCAAGATCACCTCGATCGGATGTCTAGAACTCAAGATATGGCCAAAACCGTGAAACAGGTTATTTAGACTCGGATGGATCGATTATTCTAAAGGCTGAACTACTACAACTATGAACTTATGCATCAAAAACAGGCATAAACAACATACGCAAACATCTATAATTAAGTATTAACACATATAGACATAGAAGTGAAAAGCAGGGTGTTACAAATTGTATGGTTTTTTATGCCTAAATTGGTATGTTGAGATATTGAATATCACGTATACATGCTTATTGATGATGATGATGTTCATAGTAAATGAAATGAAAGTGCCACAATGCATATGCGAGGAAAAGTGATGGATACAATAGTATCGTGAATAAAGTGATTTGAGGATTGAGATATTGGTGGCACAAGTGATGGTTGACATGCATAGCATAATCATGTGCCAAGTGGCGAGCCGTGTGGTATGGGACACACGAGGTTAGTGTACCTGAGTGCGGGTACGGAAGAGGGAAGGGACAATCTTGGTGATCTTGGGGATGTAATTGGGTTCGGGACTTATCACAAGTGACGGATAGGGTTGCTTCTATCGTCTCGGGTTGCCTGCTGGAACCTGATTATCCCGACTGGACCCTCAATCTTCCACGTCGCAGGTGGACTTTCCGAGGTGGCCAAGATACCTCTCCCGAGGGTTGGAGCGGGATGCACTCTTATTGGTCATGGTGAGCGGAAAGGTTCCCTGGACAACTAACTATGGTTTTCTGAGATTGAGAATGAGATTTGAGATATCGGCCGACATGCATGTAGGAATGAGATACATATAGTATAAGTATTGATCCTGAGTGATGTAATTGGGAGATGTTTGTGTACATGCTTATGTGATGTGTGGATGTGTATATGCTTGTGTGATGTTCATATATATTATTCTATAAGCTTCTTTCCCATATATGATGTTTGTGTTAGATCCTTATCTCCCTATATTTTTCTATGTATGTTTTCTCTTATGGCTCGTGGAGAAGACACTTCAGTTGAGGATCCTATTCTTGGAGAGGATGGCATCTCTTATGAACCGTATATAGGTGGAAGATCCGTCGATGCCGGTGGTGAAGAATTCGGAATAGAGGATAGTTTATGTTAGTGTCTGGCCAGTACAGTATGTACGAGAGTTTTGAGTATTTGTATTTTGGTGAGAGGACTGGAATAATATATTAGTGGTTTTTAGTGTGACTGATTATGTATCTTCAGTGTTGAAAGTTGGTGTAATAATTATATCTTTCTTATAAGTGCACTCTGATATATGTAATTAAGAATAATGGTATGTATACCTATGGATATGTTGCTAGATATGGGTTGTTTATATTGTTATGCACCGTAAGTTTTTAAGTTTTTTAAATTTCCATTTGTTTTAGGATTAGATAATTGGGTTACAATGGGATTATCCTATGTAAGTGGGGTCGTCTCATGATCTCTGATTAAGGTTGATTTAATTTCTTCTTAAAAGTAATGTGTGTTTTAAACGATTTGCGTTTTGGTTTCTAGTTGCAGTTAGACTGATTTCGATCTTGTAGGTCAGACATGGAACTAGAGACTGAAGCCAGAGCTGGGCGAGGACGTGGATGTGGTCGCGGGAGAGGAGCTGGTGTCCAGGCTGAGGACGCTGCTGGTGCAAATGGGATGGATTTTGCTGCACAAGCTGTGGCAAACATGGCACCAGCAATCGCAGTTCAAACAGCAACCATGAATGCTCACAACGCCCAAGAGCAAGTCCGTGCTGAACAGGCCACTGAGGGCCGAAGTCTAACTACTTTCAGACGTCAGAATCTGCCGCAATTTCATGGCGGTGTGGATCCAGAGAAAGCTGATTTATGGATCCAGGAGATTGAGAAGATATTCGAGCTGATTCACAGCCAGGAAGAGGTGAAGGTACCTTATACCACTTTCCTACTGATGGGAGACGCAGAATATTGGTGGAGAGGGACAAGACAATTATTGGAGGCAAATCACCAAGCAATCACTTGGAATCTATTCAAGCATCGATTATTGGGGAAATATTTTCCGCAAAGTGCAAGAGCTGAGAAGGAGCAAGAATTCTTACGGCTGCAACATAGGGAGATGACAGTTGGGGAATATGCTGTCAAATTTGAAACATTGGCCAAATATTTCCGGTTCTTCCAGAACAACCCCGAGGAAGAATGAAGATGTGAAGCTTTTGAGAGAGGACTGAGGTATGAGATAAAAGAATTAGTACTGCCACAAGGAATTAGAAATTTCCAGGTGCTGGTAGAGAAGAGGAGACAAGTTGAACTGATGAAGCGTGGAAGAGACAACAGAGGAAGTGTTGGAGGACCTTCTCGATTCAAGGGTCAGTATCATGATCAGAAGGGAAAGCAGAGTCAGAAGAAACTATATTCCCGACCCCCAGGGAATCACCAAAAACAACAATATCGTCCTGCTGCTCACGCATCAAGAGGTGCAGGTCAAGGAAATCAAAGTCAAGGCCAAGAAATGAAGTTTTTCAAGTGCGAAGATCCATCACATCTGGCCAACAACTGCTCGGTGTGGACTGATGGATGTTTCCGTTGTGGACAAATAGGGCATGTTGCCAAGTACTGCAGAGCACAGAAACCAGTCCAAGCTTCTAGCAACAATGGTGGAGCTAAGAGGCCGACGACAAATGGGAGAGTTTACACCCTGAGTGGTGCTGAGGCTTCAAACTCCGATAATCTCATACAGGTGATTGTGACATAGAAGATAATCTCTTATATGTACTTTTTGATTCAGGTGCAACCCATTCATTCATTTCCATGGATTCTGTGAAACATTTGAAATTATTTGTTTCTTCTGTGTCATTTGACTTGATTGTTTCCACCCCAACTGCTGATCCTGATATTGTCAATTCTATATGCTTGAACTGTCCTATTCTTATTCAGGATAGACATTTTCTAGTTAATCTGATATGCTTACCTTTAATACAATTAGATGTAATTTTAGGCATGGATTGGTTATCTTCCAACCATATCCTCATAGATTGTGCTCACAAAACCTCAGTCTTTCCTAAGGATGAGATTTCTGGATTTTTATCTTCTAACCAAGTAAGGGCTTCTTTTAAAGAGGGAGCACAAGGATGCATGTTATTGTTTTCCTTGGATGTAGAGAGTAAGTTAGATCTTCAGTCCATACTTGTCGTCAACGAGTTTCCGGAAGTGTTTCTTGAGGAGGTACTGGGGCTACCGCTTGTTAGAGACATTGAGTTCACGATTGATCTGGTACCGGGCATTGGACCAATATTAATGGCACCATATCGTATGTCACCATCACAATTAGAGGACTTGAAGAAGCAATTGGTGGAACTGTTGGAGAAGGAATTCATTAGACCTAGTGTATCACTGTGGGGAGCTCCAGTTTTATTGGTAAAGAAGAAAGACGGGACTTCTCGCTTGTGTGTGGATTTCCATCAGTTAAACAAAGTGACGATCGAGAACAAGTATCCGCTGCGAAGGATCGATGACTTGATGGACCAGTTACATGGAGCGGCCGTTTTCTCGAAGATAGATCTATGATCGGGTTATCATCAGATTCGGGTGAAGGCGGAGGACATCCCGAAACAACGTTTCGAACACGCTATGGGCATTATGAGTATCTTGTGATGCCGTTTGGAGTGACGAATGCTCCTACTATATTCATGGACTACATGAATAGGATTTTTCGTTCTTATCTAGATAAGTTTGTCATTGTCTTTATAGACGACATTCTAATCTATTCTCCTAATGAAGAGAAACATGCTGACCATCTCAGTTGGTCCTTCAAATCTTAAAGTAGAAACAGTTATACGCGAAACTCGAAAAGTGTGAATTTTGGTTAGACCAAGTTTAGTTTTTAGGACATGTCATCTCGAATGAGGGAATCGAAGTAGATCCGTCGAAAGTTGAAGATGTTTTACTGCGGGAGCAACCAAAGATGGTAACTGAGATCCGTAGTTTCGTGGGTTTAGCTGGATACTATAGGAGATTCATTGAGGGATTCTCCAAGATAGCAGGACCTCTTACCCAACTAACTCAGAAGGACCAAGCATTTATCTGGATCGAAGTGATGCATGAAATCCGCAAGTGTACGGTTCCGTCGTCAAGTAATAAAAAGATCGAATCCACAGGGACTATGTTCACGAATACCAATTAAATAATTAATTCAATTCAATTAAACAAAGGGAATATAATTTTTTAATGATAAGCGCGTAGTAAACAAACAATTAAATAAAATAAATATTTAAATGCAAGAGATCAAGAACAAGAACAACAAGCTTTAAGAAAAGGTTTTCAAATGTTAAGAAAGTTTCCAGGATTGGGGGTAACCACAATGATACAAGATGAGTCTTAATTGACAACCCTTTTATTAAAATTGAAATTCAATTGAAGGTGAATTACCTTAAATTAGCTAATGTTCTCTCTCGAGATACAAAAATCGTGCCCAATTAAATCAATTCCTACTCTCGTGGTAATTGAATTTAAATTGAACCTTTAAAGCTTTATGGCAATTCATTAAGTCCTCGAAAGGCTAAACCTACTCTCGTGATTTAGACCTTAAGTTCAATTCTTATGGTTCCAATACCCAGGTTCACCTCTCGGTACGTCCCTAGATATCTATGAGATGCAAATATGTGGCCAGTAAATTCACATGAATAAGCGCTATAAGGATTTAATCAAAGAACATTCACAAATTAATAAAAAGGATAAACAAAGTCAATTAATTATCATCAATGTACCAAAGGGGATTTCCCAATCCTAGAAACAAGAAGACTACTCAGGCATTGTCATTATAACAATCTTGATCAAAGAAAACATGGAAGAATACCCAAATAGAAAATAAGGAAAAGATGAGAAAAGAATCCCAAACCTCAATCCTCAACTCTAACCAGCAATAGCCAAGATCCCTAACTAATTTCGAGCCTAAGTATCCTTATATACCTTAGGTCAAAAATACTAAAAAGCCCACAACAAAAAATAACCCAAATCAGGATTTAAACATGCTACGACCGTGTCACGAGTCACGGCCAGGCCATGGCTATGCCACTGCACAAACATTTGAAATAAGATGATATGTCACGGCCATGTCATGTGTCACATCTAGGCCGTGATACTTTCTGAACCTCCAGCTTCCTTCTCTTCATCTAGGTCACGGACGTGTTAAGTGTCACACCCAGGCCGTGATCCTTTCTGAACCACAAAGACTGATTTCCTTCAAGCTTTTCTGGTCATGGCCGTGGCAGGAGTCATGGCTACGCCGTGGCACACCAAGTTTTGCTCTTTTTTTACTTCTTTCAAGCTCCAAACTTCATGCAAGCTCCAATAGGGGTTAATCCAAGCTTTTAATCAATTATCCTGCACCAAAACACCAAGACCACTGCAATAATCCATTGTAAACAGAAAACTAACAAAACATCAAATAAAATGCCAAGACTATCATGAAAATACATGCAAAATGACTATGAAATGTGGTGTGAAATCACACACATCAAACTACCCCAAGCTTAAGATTTTGCTTGTCCTCAAGAAATCACTAAGGCCAGAGAAAGATTATCAATCAATACAAAGATAGTGAATCAAGAACCCGAGAATCAACAAATCCAAGCAATAGGCAAATGCAACTCAAACAACCAAGAGATGATCCAATTCAAGTCCAATTAGAGGCTTAGATTCCCTAAATCCATGTTTCTCACAAATTGGGGGGTACTTTCCTAACCACGCTCAAAGTGTTTAAGGGTAATAAACAATGCGCTCAATTCCCTTCAAAGAAAGTGCCATACCATAAGCTTGACTATCAACCAAAATCTCTACTTTATTTTAGTTTGAAAACACATTCAAATCAAAAGGTCTTTCATAGGTTTGTAATGAGGCCATGGGAATAAATCATTGGGTAGGAAAAATCAAAGGAAGGGAAATTCAAAAGGCTAACATAATGACAAACATGTATGGCAACCTCGTAGAATTCCCACAGGACTTTTCTTAATACTTTTCCACCCTTTTTTTTTTCTCTTGTTCTCTTCTCCATATATATATATATATATATATATATATATATATATATATATATATATATATATATATATATATATATATATATATATATATTTTAAGGACATACAGTAGAAGAGAACAGTCAACAAGAGGGATTTTCCCATTTTTTTACTACCACATCACCCTATTTCAATACTCTAGAAGGCACCATACAGAATTTATCTACAATAAATATCAGGTACCAAGAAAAGCATTTTACTTTATTAGGCTCAAAATGGGCAACTAAGGGTACCATTCAATTAATCAAAGCTCAGAAGGCCAGAAAAATACCTAATTGCCTCAATCATTTTCAAGTATGTCAACAAAATTTTTAAGCTTCAATATGGTATCAAGTTAAGTTCTAGAGAGCACAATCAAGAGGGAACAACACTAAATCACAATAAAAAAAAAATTGGGGCATTTTCAGCACATAACGCCTTTTTAGGCTCAAATCTCACATTTAGAAGGTCAATAATCAATGAGAAACACAAATCAAGAACCTTATGCTAATCATCAATCATTCAAGGATCAACTCTTTAGAAAATAGCCTTATCACAAGAATAAGAAATTGGGTTCCAAATTCACCATGTCATACAAATTGGCACAAAGTTCAAACAAGAAGATGCAAAATCAAAACAGGGGCAACTCAATGGTGTGATCATGCAAGGAATGCAATATGCAACCTAAAATTTTCTAAATGCAATGCAACATGAAAAGAATAAAAATATATACCCCAAACTACCCCAAGCGTAAAAACTTACATTGTCCCCAATGTAAATAAATAAGTTGGAATAAGGGAAAAATAAAATGAAATAGCTCACTGTGGTGGTTGGTGCTGGCTTAGATGCCAATCATATACTGCTCGGATCATGCCTTCCATATTGTGGCCCTGCTGCTCAAGCCGTTCAATCTTGGCCGTATGCCGGGCTTGCTCCTCCATAATGGGCTCCTGGTTCGCTAGAATAGTATCAAAGGTGGATGAGAATAGCACATATGGATCCTCAGATGATACACCTGCAGAGGAAGAGGAAAAAGGATGACCAGATGGCCTAGCCGGCGGTGGCGGTTGAATATACCTCTGAACCTCTATAGACTAGAAAAGAGGGGGTGAAACATTTTAATTTCTGGGCAGAAATCGCGGCCATCACGGCCTGGCCGTGACCGATTCTGACTCTGCCCTTTTTTTTTTTAGTCAATCAAAAACATATAGAAAGGGAAGAAAACTTAGGTTGCCTCCCAAGAAGCGCTTGTTTAAAGTCATTAGCTAGACTCCTTTCACATTAACCCGGATCAATCGGGCTTGGGAGTGAATGTGTGACTCCCTTCTCACAAGTTCCATCTAAGATACCATCCTCTAATCTTGGCCTATTGCGCCATCGCTTTGCCTGCTTCCACTTAAGCTTCTCGATCCTAGCTTCTTGAGGTGAAAACTCAAGCTTTTTATGTTTTTCTACCTCATCCTCATCATCCTCCGAGGTATCATTGGCTAACAAAGTTTAGGAGGCTTGTCAGCTCTAGACTCCTCTTTCTCCATTGGATGCAATAAATAAATCCTGCACAAAGAGTTCTCAAAAGAGGGTTGTTTAATAGGATTAGTAAAATCAAAATCTATCCTCTCCTCCCCAACATTCAAAGAAAGCTTCCCTTTTTTAACATCTATAATGGCCCCAGCAGTGGCCAAGAAAGGCCTTCCTAGAATGATGGAAAATTTGGAATTCCCATTCATATCTAACACCATGAAGGCAACAGGAATGCAAAAATTTTCTACCTTAATGGGGACATTCTTTATGATGCCAAGAGGTTTCTTAATCGAACTATCCGCAAACTGTAAAGAGACGTTAGTTGGTCCCAAATATCTCAAAAACAAACAAAAGCATAAGACTCACAGCAGCACCCAAATCACACAAAGCATCATCAACACTTACATCACCAATTGAGCAAGGAATAGAGAAACTACCTGGATCTTTGATCTTAGGAGGCAATTTATTGTGATTTATAGCACTACACTCCTCAGTTAAAGCTACCGTCTCGTATTCGTCTACCTTCCTCCTATTAGACAAAAAAGTCCTTAAGAAATTTAGCATAGGTAGGCATTTGTTGTAATGCCTCAGTGAAGGGTACATTTATGTACAATTTCTTAAGGATCTCTAGAAACTTCCCAAATTGCTTATCTAGCTTAGCCTTGGCCAACCTTTGAGGGAAGGGAACCGGGGGTTGGTAAGGTTCAGGGGGCACATACTTCGACACTTTCTCATTAGTTTCCTCTTCTTCTAAGGTTTGTGTCTTAGTTGTAACTTTTTCCTCATTCCCGTCAACTTTGGGATCCTCTAATGTCTTACCACCTCTTAAGATTACAGCATTACAGTGTTCATTACTTGGGTTCATCTCAGGTTGTCTGGGATACTTGCCCGGTTGCCTATTTGAAGTGCCCGCTTGTTGGGCAATTTGAGTTTCTAACATCTTATTATGGATGGCTAGATTGTCAACTTTAGCCAACAATTCTCTAATGGCTTCAGTTACAACCTTACCATGTTGCCTAAACTCCTCATTCTGCTTAGACTGACTCTCAACAAAGTTCTCAAGGAGAGATTCAAGTTTAGATTTTTGTACCTAAGGATATCCTAATGTGGTTTTCATATTACCTTGGCTCTCCTGGAATTCATGGTTCAAAGTGTTGTTGTTCCGCCAATTGAGGTAAGAGTTGTTCTTCCTTCCTTGGTTGTAAGAATTTTGAGGAACATAGTTGGCAACTTCGGGTTTGTATCACAAAAATTGTGACATGAAATTACCTGCTCACCCAAAGCGCCTAATCCAGGAGCACCACCCTGTGGGCACTCCGCAAAGTCATGTCGTTGCACTCCACACATCTCACAAGCAACATTAGTAGCACCTATTGAACTCACATTAGCTTTTTCAATCTTATCAAAGCGCTTACTCAGTGAATCAAACTTAGACAAAATCAAATTAGTATTATCAACTTCAAACTTACCTCCCGAAAGGTTTTTCGGGTTATTACCTCTTTTTGAACCCCATTGATGATAGTTGGTGGCTACATTTTCAATGACATCAAATGCTTCAGTTAACGGTCTATTCATCAAAGCCCCACCAGCTGCGGAGTCAAGTGATACCTTCGAAGAGTAATCCAATCCATTGTAGAAGGTATGCACTAATAGCCACTTCTCGAGCCCATAATGTGGGCAAGACTCTATAACGATCCCAAGCTTCAGATAAGCATTCACCATCCTTTTGGAAGAAATCGGTGATATGAGACCGTAAGTAAGCCGTCTTGGAGGGTGGAAAGAATTTTTCCAAGAATGCCCGATCCACTTGGTCCCACGTTGACAAAGTATTAGCAGGCACTGATTTCAACCAAGCTCTTGCCCTTCCAGTCAAGGAAGAGGGGAATAACCTCAAGCGGATAGCATCAACAAGGGCACCTTGAATTCTTGTTGAATCACAAAACTCCAAGAATGTCTCCACATGATCAGTTGGGTCTTCTGAGGGTAATCCTCCAAACTGGTGTTGGATAATCATGCTAATTAAGTGGAGCGGTATAGTGAAGTTCTCCACCTCAATTTCTGGCCTAGCAAACTTAGTTTGCAAACGCATAGCATTTGGGGCTGCATAGTCATTCAGTGGCCTATTATCTGTCGGGTTAGCCATGAGAAGTGTTGGTCCAAGTGCTTCTCTAGCTCCTTGCCTTTGTTGTCTTCTCCTTCTGCGAAAAGTTCTTTCAATTTTAAGATCAACTTCAATAAGAGTCCCAGAACGTCTAGTACTTTGCATAAACCAGAGAGATTACCTGCAACAAGCTAAAGAGCAAACAAGAACATAATATTATGATAATAAAAAAAAACTGTCTAAAATAATTATATTGATACTAAAGAAAAGCACAGTCCCCGGCAACGGCGCCAAAAACTTGATGCGTGAAATCCGCAAGTGTACGGTTTCGTCGTCAAGTAATAAAAAGATCGAATCCACAGGGATTATGTTTATGAATACCAATTAATTAATTAATTTAATTAAATTAAACAAAGGGAATATAATTGTCGAATGATAAGAGCGTAGTAACCAAACAATTAAATAAAATAACTATTAAAATGCAAGAGATCAAGAACAAGAACAAGAACAACAAGCTTTAAGAAAAGGTTTTCAAATGTTAAGAAAGTTTCCAGGATTGGGGGTAACCACAATGATACAAGATGAGTCGTAATTGACAACCCTTTTATTAAAATTGAAATTCAATTGAAGTGAATTACCCTAAATTAGCTAATATTCTCTCTCGAGATACAAAAATCGTGCCCAATTAAATCAATTCCTACTCTCGTGGTAATTGAATTTAAATTGAACCCTTCAAGCTTTATGGCAATTCATTAAGTCCTGGAAAGGCTAAACCTACTCTCGTGATTTAGACCTTAAGTTCAATTCATATGGTTCCAATACCCAGGTTCACCTCTTGGTACGTCCCTAGATATCTATGAGATGCAAATATGTGGCCAGCAAATTCACATGAATAAGCGCTATAAGGATTGAATCAAAGAACAATCACAAATTAATAAAAGGGATAAACAAAGTCAATTAATTATCATCAATGTACCAAAGGGCATTGCCCAATCCTAAAAACAAGAAGACTACTCAAGCATTGTCATTGTAACAACCTTGATCAAAGAAAACATGGAGAAATACCCAAATAGAAAATAAGGAAAAGATGAGAAAAGAATCCCAAAACCTCAATCCTCAACTCCAACCGGTAATAGCCAAGATCCCTTCCTAATTTCGAGCCTAAGTATTCTTATATACCATAGGTCAAAAAGATTACAAAGCCCACATCAAAAAATAACCCAAATCAGGATTTAAACATGCCACGACCGTGTCACGAGTCACGGCCAGACCGTGGCTACGCCACTAAACAAACATTCAAAATAAGGTGATATGTCACGGCCGTGTCATGTGTCACAGCTAGGCCGTGATACTTTCTGAACCTCAACTTCCTTTTCTTCATCTAGGTCACGGCCGTGTCATGTGTCACACCCTGGCCGTGATCCTTTCTGAACCTCAAAGACTAATTTCCTTCAAGCTTTTCTGGTCATGGTCGTGGCAGGAGTCATGGCTAGGCTGTGGCACACCAAGTTTTGCTCCTTTTTTAATTCTTTCAAACTCAAAACTTCATACAATCTCCAATAGGGGTTAATCCAAGCTTTTAATCAATAATCCTGCACCAAAACACCAAGACCACCGCAATAATCCATTCTAAACAGAAAACTAACGAAATATCAATTAAAATGCCTAGACTAACATGAAAATGCATGCAAAATGAATATGAAATGTGATGTGAAATCACACACATCCATGCGAGGAAAGTTTTCAAGAATTAAAGAGGAGGTTGACTACTTCGCCTGTGTTAATATTGCCTGATCCTAAAGAGCCTTTTGTGGTATACTGGGGTGCTTCACATCAAGGATTGGGTTGCATATTAATACAAAATCGGAAAGTAGTAGCTTATGCTTCCAGGCATTTGAAGATTCATGAGAGGAATTATCTTACACATGACTTGGAGGTAGTCTTTTCATTGAAGATCTGGAGACATTACTTGTATGGAGCAACATTCAATGTTTTCAATGATCACAAAACTTTGAAATACCTGTTTGATCAAAAGGAACTCAACATGCGGCAGAGATGCTGGTTGGCATTTTTAAAGGACTACGACTTCCAATTACAGTATCACCCTGGAAAAGCAAATGTGGTAGCAGATGCCCTGAGTAGAAAATCAATGCATGCATCTGCAATGATGGTCAAGGAGCAAGAGTTAATAGAACAATTCCGAGACATGCGGTTAACAATCAAGATGTCGCCGGGAAAACTTTTTTTAGGTATGATTACTGATTCCATTGGATTAATGGAACAAATACGAGAGAAACAAGAGAGTGATCAGTATCTACAAGGAGAAAGAGAATTAGTGCGACAAGGAGCAGTATCAGAATTCAAGGAGGGAACAGATGGAATCTTACGGTTTGGTGAAAGGATTTACGTACCGAACGATTCCAAGCTTAGAAAGCTAATTCTGGAAGAAGCTCACAAGTGTAAACTGAGTTTACATTCAGGAACCACGAAGATGTATCGAGACCTTAAACAGTTGTATTGGTGGTATGGGATGAAGAGAGACGTAATGGAATACGTCGCTTCGTGTTTAGTCTGTCAAATGGCTAAGATTGAACATCAAAGATCAGCAGGAATGCTACACTTTTTGGACATCCCGGAATGGAAATGGGATAATATTGTGATGGATTTTGTGACAAGTTTATCGAGGAGCCGGAAGGGGCATGATGCCGTATGGGTAATAATTGATCGACTGACCAAGTCAGCTCACTTTTTGCCCATCAACATAAAGTATTCAATGGAGAGATTGAATCAGTTATACATCGGGGAAATTGTCAGATTACATGGTGTACCTTCGAGTATTATTTTGGATCGTGATCTGAGGTTTACATCAAGGTTCTGGCAAAGTTTACACGAGTCACTAGGAATCAAACTCAGATTGAGTTCGACATATCATCCACAGACGGATGGACAATCAGAGAGGACGATCCAGTCACTTGAAGACTTGTTGAGAGCTTGCGTGTTAGGACATCTTGGTACTTGGGATGAATTTCTACCATTGATATAATTCACGTACAACAATAGTTTCCACTCGAGCATAGTAATGGCAACCTATGAAGCTTTATATGGCCGATGGTGTAGAGCAAATTTGTGTTGATACCAGGAGGGAGAAAGCTTGTTGTTAGGACCAGATATCTTCTAACAGACAACCGAAAAGGTGAAGATCATTCGGGAAGAGATGCGGACGATTCAGAGTCGACAGAAAAGTTATGCAGACAAGAGGAGACGACCTCTTGAGTTTGAGGAAGGCGATCATGTATTTTTGAGAGTCACAGCTACAACTGGGGTTGGTCGAGTAATCAAATCCATAAAACTCACTCCTAAATTCATCGGACCTTACCAAATCTTTCGTCGTGTGGGTCCAATAGCTTATCAAATTGCTTTATCTCATTTTCTTTCGAATCTTCACAATGTCTTTAACGTTTCACAATTAAGGAAGTATATTCCTGATCCATCTTATGTAATCGAACCTGATCAAGTACCTTTAAAAGAGAACCTGTCTTATGAGACATCACCTGTACGAATCAAGGATAAGATGATCAGACAGCTTAGGGGAAAACAAATCTCCTTGGTCAAGGTTATTTGGAATGATACAACTGGAGAAGCAACTTGGGAAGCGAAAGACAAGATGAGAGTGCAATACCATTATCTTTTTTGAAGGTATGTAATTTCAAGGGCGGAATTCTTTTTAGTGGGATAGTAATGTGACACCCCGATTTTTCAAGCTTTCTAATATGAATTAAATAGTATTTATGTGTTTATATTTTATTGAAGGGTCTAGAAAGTGAAATAAAATAATCTGAGACCATAGTCACGCTTTATGCTATCGTAGGGAGTTACGGTTAAATTTTGGGTCAAAAACTCAGACAGAGCCCGGTATACGGTTTTCACTGATAGTAGAATTTTACTACTATAATGACCTAATTTTGACTCATGAACGAGACAGATAGTCTTAGAATTCAATTCTCTACAATTTTGCTAAAATTGGTTCTTGACGTTAAAAAATGAAAATAATATAAATTATTCGGGTGAAAACTCGAACCGGGAGACGATTGGAGCTGTAGATGTATTTAACGGAACCCGCTAACGGATAATCTCCAAGTCATGTTAGGTCAAGTCACCTAGGAATGCGTGCCAGTGTCATGATGGTCTTTAGAAAATATCTGGACGCAAAATGACCAAACTCCCTAAAGTTTTCATGAAATTACCACTTAACCTACGGTGAAATGTCCAAATTACACCTAAGTAAAAATTTTAGACCTCCTTATCTCTTCATCATCTCATTCCCACGCCCCTCTCAGCTCTCTTTCTCTCTTCATCTTCTTCCTTCTTCTTCTTCATTTCCTCCACCATTTTCTCCAAAATTTCTTCTAAACCTTCAAGATTTTTGGAAATAAAGTTGATTTCTTCTCAAGCTTTGTTATCTAGGAGGTATAAAATCCATCCTTGATCTCTTAATCTCTCTATTTCTCTCGCCAATTTTATGACTCGTGGATGTTAGGGTTTTGAAGCATAAACTTCAAAAATCCATGAAAAATTGCAGAAAAATCCTTTTAATGCCAAATCAATTTCTTTGAGCTAGGTTCATTGTCTTCTTTCATAATCCAATAGCTTAGAACCAAGGAAAGCCTCTAGCTCATATGGGTATTTTTGGCCGAACCTACCCCCTTTGGGTATGTAGAGTTTTGGTTGAAATTTTGGTATTCTAAGCTTGAATCTAGTCTTGTCACACCTAATTAGTATGCAATCCAAGAGATGAGAATTTTTGGAGCTCCCTAGTCATATTTTCTAGCATATGGCCGAACCTATGAGGAAGAGTGTAGGAGGAAATTTTATGATTTAATATTGATGTATTGATGGATTGTATGTGTGTAGTGATCGTCGGGTAATCAGACGAGAGATTGAACGACATTCGGATCAATCAGACGATTTATCGCTATTTGGGAACTCCAAGAGGTAAGGGGACAAACATGAGGAATTCCAATTCCAACAGCTGTATGTTGTATCTGTGTATATGAATTGTAATTATTTATCTGTGTTTGATTGTTGTGGAGTGATTTAAATTTACCTGCTCATAATTGCTTACGCCTGCAATTACTTGATTATGCTTGATTTTGTTGTATGGCATTTGATCATAATGTATGGATGTATATTATGCCTGTCATGATGATTATTGTGTTAAAGGACCTAATATCGATTAGGATCCAAAATCGTGAAATTTTAAAAGCTTCAAAAAGCTTGGAACGTTGGATAAGAAAATAAAAGGAATTAAAGTTTCGAAGGTTTTGTTTTGAAAAAATTTTTGGAACTAATGCCTTTTTAGAATTGAGAAGAATAAAATCTACTTTAATAAAGGTGAGTTGACATAAAGGGTAAAATGGAGAAAAATGACTTTAATTGAGAAAAGTAAAGTTTTGCCATAAAAAGTACGTTTTGGAGACATCGATCATTTTCAAGGTAATAAAGTGAACTAGTTCAAGTGAAAGTGCTTTTAGAAATGTTGTTTCAAAAATAAATTGTTTTATCCAAGAAAAAGGTTTTTACGAATTGTATTTCAAAGTATCGTGTTTTACCATATGCTACGAAAGAGAAATATGTGGTCTTTAGACCAAGTTTTGTTTTATGGAAAATCGATCCCGAAGGCGTTGTGTAAGCTTCGGAGATTTGGGTTTTGATTTTTGGGTTTCAAAAGAGAAAAATGTGGTTTTTGATATGAACCTAGAAACCGAAACGTCGGGGTTCTAGGTTTCTGCAGAACACGTGGATCAAGGATCCATGTTAGTGTGTTGTTCCAGTAAGTTTGTGGACAATCTTTGTGGTCCTATCGTCTTGCAGACGTTTTTATGCTTTTGAATCCAAAATCCGAAACTGGTGCATCAATTAGGGATTTTTGGGTTCGAGTTATTTTGGACTGAGTGTCCTATTTTGAGAAAAAGTTGGAAAGAACTTAAAGAGTCAAAAATATTATGGTGGTTGATAGCGTTGATGCTTCAACAAGGAAATATTCATACGACAGAGATAAACAGAAGAAAACAAATGTTTTCTCATGCATAAGTGTTTTTGGCAGACGTGCTTTGAAATGAGGGGATGTAACACCCCGATTTCTTTTTATGTTTTCTAATTAAAAAGTATTTACGAATTTGTATTTTATTGGAGGGTCCAGAGAGTAAAATAAAAGAAATTGATACCATAGTCCAGCTCTACGCTATCGTAGGAAGCTATGGTTAAATTTTGGGTCGAAAACTCAGACAGAGCCCGGTTTGCGTTTTTCATTGATAGTAGTGTTTTACTACTATCAAGACCTAATTTGGAACCGTGAACGAAACAGTTAGTTCTAGAATCACGTTTACCACATTTTTACAAAAATCAGTTCTTGACGTTAAAAATTGAAATAATAATAAACTATTCGGGCGCAATTCAAATCAGGAGACGAATGGAGCTGCATAGGGGTTTACCGGGACCCGCTAACGGATAAACTTGATGCCCCATCAAGTCACATCACATTGGGATGCATGCCAAAATCATGATGACGTTAGAAAATATCTGAACGCGTTCACACTACGGAAATACCAAAATGCCCTTGGTTTTTTTCCTAAAGGACATTTGTGTCCCTAAAATGTCTAAAAAGTTGCATGACCTCACCCTCTCTCTCTCTTCAACTTCGGCCAGCCCCTTCTCTCTCTTCCCCTCCATCTTCTACTTCTTCCTTCCATTTTCTCTTCTTCCTCCATTTAACCATTTCTCTTCATCACTTTACCTCCAGTTTTCTCAAGCTTCCACAAGGATTTTCAAGAAACTTTGTGAATCAAAGTTGATCACCTCATCCTCTATCATCTAAGGGGTATATATTCTATTGACCTCTCAATCTTCATTTTTCTCCATTGAAATTTCATGATTTCAAGTTTGGGTTTCAAACTTCAAAAATCTCTAGAAAATTGTAGAAAAATCCTTTTAATGCCCAACCAATTTCTATAATCTAGTTTCATCCTCTACTATCATAATCCAAGATAATGAAATCAAATAATCTTTCTATCCTATTTAATTAAAAGGGGCCGAACCCTAGCTTTTTGGGGGAAATGGGTTTTGGTTCAATTTTTGTGAAATGATTCTTGATTTCACCTATTTCATTCCATGATCATGTAATCCAAGTGATTAGGAAACCAAATCAGATTCTCACTTATTTTTAACGGTGATGGCCGAAACCCTAGCTTATTGGTTGAAGGGGTTTTGGTTCAAATCTTTGACAATTGGTCATAGATTATGTCTTAGTTATGTTTAAGGATCATTGATCCAAGAGTTGGTAGAATTGCAACATCCCTGGACTATTTAATTAAATAGGGGCATTAGCCTAATCCTAAGGATTAGGGGGTTTGTGATTTAACTGTATTAATTTCTGGTTGTGTTTTGTTGTAAAGGATCGGACAGGATTTAAACATTCGACCGCGCACTCGATTGACAGTGGCGGAGCCGTAGTCGTAATCTCACAGGAACATCACTAAGGTTGGGGAAAGAACCACAATGGCATCAGGGAGGAAAGCTTTAAAATAATTATATTGATATGCGTAGGGCGACCCAAACCCTACTAGAGGTCGTTTGATCGATAGGTTGATATTCCCGTATATTGAGGATTTATGCTCTGTGATTAGATATTTATTATTATATATGTGATATTTATGTTATGCCTATTATACGTTTATGATTAATTAAATATTATTTATCTATGAGTTGATATTATTGTTGAATCTGTTTCTGGTTGCTATTGATGTGTTGTTGTGACTGGTGATGCCTGAGTAGAGATAGGCAGTAAATTCTGATGAGTTGAGAGATGAATGTGTGGTGAGAAAGTCGAGGATATATATATGTCGTTGTGCTCAACCTAGAGATATAGTTGATATGTTGATGTTGTGATATAAAATCGATACACGGTTAAGCCGGTGGAAAGTTGGTCGTGGTTGTTTATAAGTCATGGTTGAGGCATTAAGTGTTGATCCTGAGATGAGTCAGTGAGATTCATGTTGCATAGTTGTTGTTCATCCGATCTTGCCTGCGGAGAGATGTTCGTGCCAATTAGTTATTAACGAACGGGCGAATGTCTCGACCTGGCCTTCGGGCTGTGGGATATGTCGTTACCGTAAGTTGCGTTGTTGACGGGCGAATATTCCGACCTAGCCTACGGGCGAGGGAATATGTCGTACCTATGAGACTAGTTGAGCCTGCGGGCTGTTGGCTGAACCTTACATTATGGGGGTGGCACAGAGATGAACGAGACATCTTGATCTGTTGGGGATGTTGCGTCGTGATGACGTCCATATAGTCGTTAGTTGCATGAGTGTGAGAGACAGTAGTTAAGAGAAAATTATCCGGGAGTTGTTTAGTTGTCATTGTTGTGCTATTGAGTGTTGCTATCTATATAAATTATGTCACTGTTGTGCTATTGAGTGTTACTATCTATATAAATTACTTTATATAGTTATTTTCCCATATATGATGAATTGTTGTTTCTTATCCCCTATATTTTTCTATGTCGTATTTTATTATTTCTCTATCGTACGAGAAGATCCTGTTGAGGAACTGCCGGAGGAAATTGATGGCATACCCGTAGAACCAGACGTTGGCGAGAGAGCCCCGGATCCCGATGCTGGAGGACTTTAGGTATTGGGGGTTAGTAGTTGTAGTTGTTATGGCCAGTATATGGGTTGAGTGACATGTATTTTTGGGGCCAGGAGAGAAAGTCGTGTGTACTTTTATTTCTGCAGCTATGCTTTCGTTTCATTTACTAATTGCACTCTGAGACTTGCATATTTGATGTTAGCTGTTGTAGGCTCCACTGATGGAGCCAATACTCTTATGTCTATACAAATTATTATGGCATCAGTGTGTTGTTGGTTTTAATATTTTCGTTATTTATATCGCTACGCTACGCTGTAATGCTAAGAATACGAGTTCGGGTTACTAATAGGACCTCTGAGGAAGGGGTTGTCTCATTTTATGGTATCTGAGACGTTTGATCCTTAATCAAGGACTGCTTGTGTTAGGTTGTAATTTCTGGCCGTGTCTAGTCGAACCCGTATTGGGTACTGACTATGCTTAGAAGTTGGGTAGAGTGTCCGATGAGCGAGTTATCGTAAGAGGTAATTGTTCGAACATTTGTGAGGCATATGATGCATGCATATGATAATATGGTCTTGTATGTCTTACAAATGTGAGCTGATAATTTCTTCCACGAGAAATTAAATGGCTCGCGGACGACCTAGAGGGTGTGGCGGAAGGTTCACAACGAGTGCCGCTGAACTCGGGAATGGTTACGATGGAAATTCCCACATTGGTGATGGGATAGAGTCAACTGAAACCCTAAGGACAGTTAGGGAGTTGGCAACGGCAATGCTACATCAGACGCAGTAGAACGCTCAACTGTTGCAGTTGACTATGCAGCAACAACAGAGACAGAATTAGCGAGGCGAAGTGGTAATGGAAGACACTGGACTGAATACATTTCTGAAGGGGAAGCCGCCGCAGTTTCATGGTGACTTCAAACTCTGGATTCAGGAGCTTGAGAAAATCTTCGTGGCAATGCATTGTCGTGAGGATAGAAAGGTAACTTATGCATCATTCATGCTGATGGGAGGTGCAGAGCTATGGTGGAAAGGCAAGCAGAGGATGCTTGAAGCAGAATACAAAATTATTAACTAGGGACTATTTCGGGAATGCTCCCTGGAGAAGTATTTCCCCAGGATGATGAGAAGGGAAAAAGAGAAAGAGTTTATGGGTCTGAAGCAAAGGACCATGTCTGTTGGTGAGTACGCTGCAAGATTCGCGGCGATACTCAAATTTTCTGAATTTTACCAGAGGTTCCCCGATGAAGAATGGGTTTACAGGAGTTTTAAGGACGACCTGAACTATGATTTACAGAGGGTGATTGATCCACTGAATATCACCCGACTGCCTGAGATGCTGGAGCAATTTCCAGTCATTGAGAACATCGACAAGAAGCGAGAGCTGTAGCAAGGCAGAACTGGAGGACCTACCCGGAGATTCGACCAGAGTGGTCGAGGAGGAAAGGGAAGATTTCAGACCGGACGGCAGCGTAATGACCGTCAAACAACAAGACTAGCTGAAGGACAACTCCAACCAAGTGGTTGCTTTAGGTGTGGAGGATCACATCCAATCCAGGATTGTCCGATAAGGGAGACTCGCCAGTTTTTCCGATATGGCCAAGTAGGTCACATAGCGCCAGAATGTACACAAGGAGCGAGGTACAACACAGGAGGGCAGGGCCCAGTGACCAGGACCCAAGGAACCGGACAACAAGCAGTGAGACCACAAGCCGCCGGAATGGTATTTACCAGACGAGGAGTTGAATCCTCTCAATCCACTGATCTCATACAAGGTATGTGCCTAGTATTAGGTAAACTCTTATCTGTATTGTTTGACTCTGGAGCTATTAATTCCTTCATATCCCAAGAGTGTGTGGATCATTTGAAATTGCTTGTTTTTTTACTTCCCCATGACTTAACTATTTCTACTCCTACCAGTAATTCATTGACAACCGTAGCTGTTTGTTTAAATTGTCCTATTATCGTTGAGAATCGAACTTTTCTTGTTGACCTTGTTTGTTTACCTATGCAACAACTCGATATAATTTTAGCCATGGATTGGCTTCGGCTAACCATGTGGTGTTAGACTGTTCTAAAAAGACCTTGTCATTCCATGAGCAATCTAGGTTGATGTCTGCCAATGATAGTAAGCTAGGTAGTAAATCTCAGAAACACGTGTTGCTATTCTCTTTGGAAGATAAGGAACCTCATAAGCTGGATTCGTTGCCTATAGTGCAAGAGTTTCCGGATGTTTCCCCGGATGATGTTCCGAGTTTACCACAGGAAAGAGAGATAGAATTTGCTATAGACCTCGTACCGGTAACTTGACCGATTTCAATGGCATTTTATCGAATAGCTCCAGCGGAGTTAGTGTAACATCCTGGTTTTCCTGTGAACTTTGATCGAGTTGGTTAATCTCGATTGGAGCTTTGGATGAATGTGTGAATTATTGTATGTTAGTTTTAGACCTAAATTGAATCTTAGGAGTAGGCTTGAACAAGGTTGGAGGTGCTTAAGGCATAAAACGAGTAACTGAGGAAGTTAGAAGGCTGGAAGTTCTTCTCTCGCTGAGCTTGACGCTTAAGCATGAGAGGACTCCACGCTCAAGCGTTGAGACGCTTAAGCATGGGAGGAGTTGGACGCCTTATCGTGCTGAGTGCGCTGAGCAGCTGCTCTGAGTTTGGACGCGTGTCTGACACGTGTCAGGCCAGGGAGCAGGCGAAGTGGACGAGGTTCCGCGGTGGTGCCAGGTTTGGAGCTTGAGGCCGCGGCTGTGAGGGGAAGTTCGTGGCTATCTTGGGCTGTTCTTGAAGCAAGGCTGCGAGCTTGAGGAAGGAGGAGCGAGCCAGCGATTGCGTGGATTTGGGTGCCGACAATTCAAGTGGGGAGAAAGAGTACTGCTGCCGTCGGGATGGCAAGAGTAATGAAGTTGTGATTTCTGCTATGTGTAGGGAAGCTCTAACCCTACTAGTGGTTGAGCCCTGATGAAGCATCTAGACCGTAGGTTTAGCTTACTTTAGGCTATCGCCGTTAAGTATGGAAACCCTAGGTTAGAGAACTGTTAATCGAGGATGTTTGCTGATGTAAGATTGTATGCTGATGTCTGTTGTTGCTATCTGTCTGCCTATATGCTACTTGGTACATGTGATATGCTGCTAGCTGCTTATATGTTGTTGTTGATGTTACTGCTACTATGGTGATATTATTGTTGTTGCTATGCTGTATGTTGTAATGTTGAGCTTCGTGGCGAAATGCCGTATAACTAAGTTTGGCTGTGTGCCGTGTTGCTGTCGAGTTGATACCGTGGATGGTGTCGTTACTGTTATGCTGACTTCTTGAGGATGTGGCAGTGTTTGTTTTAGATGTGGCTCGTGGATGCGTGGCGTCGAGGCTGTGGCCGTGTGGATGCAGTGGCATCGTGTTGTTTCTGATTGAGAGCTTAGGCGTGAGATCCGGTATTAAGCCCATTGAGGATGTTTGCTGCATATCATCATCAGCTGCCAAGTGGCGAGGCGTATGACAGGTAGTATGGGCTGCCAGTGTCATACGAGGTTAGCGGTACCTTAGTGCGGGTACGGAAAGTAGATGGGGTGGTCAAGTGAGTGGCCTTGGGGATGTTGCCGGTCTCAGGAATAGTTTACAGTGACGGATGAGATAGCTCCTATCCTGTCGTGACGCTCGATCCTGCCCGGTTTGCCCTACTAATACGAGAGCTTTCCAGTTGTTCCAGGCTGACGTTCTGAGGCAACCGAGATACCTCGGTTCCGGTGTGGAAGGGGGATGCACTCTTATTGGTCATGGCGAGTGGTTCGGTTTCTTGGACAAGCTAACTCTGTTCCGACATAGAATTTGTTCTGGTGTGGACTTGTTCGGGTGTGGAACCGTTCCAGTTGGGAACCTGCATAACTGCATTTTTTGGATGACATGCTGCATGGGATTAGTATCCTGATCTAGAGGATTGATCTGAGTGTGAGACGCATGGGATGGATGTCTGTTGCATTTGCTGTCTCGAGAGATGCCTGTTGTGTGTGTTTACTACATTACTGTTGTTTTCCTACTTTATGACGCGTTGTATTTCTTATCTCCTTTTTGGTTTTCCTTGTTGTCTGTTTGGTGATCATTTGAAGACGAAGAGCCAGCGGAGATTCAGCATGGACCCGAGACTTCACCTGTTAATCACGGGGGCATCGCGGATGCCGATGCTGGGGATACTGAGATTGTCTACCATGATGAGAGGGGATGGCGGGTAGACCCTCTACCTTTTTGATGGTCTACATAGGACCAGTCAACCTGATTTTTCGGAGCGCTACACCTCCGTATGTAGATATTATTGGTCCCTATCGCATCTACCAATTCCTCCCCTTTTCGAGGATGTGGCGACCTCCGAGGCAGAGAGAGCAGGACTACGCTTGGGCAGCACCCCAGTCATCGGTCGTGACCAGCAGAGAGGTTATGTTTACCGAGGCCAGCGCAGGAGGACTGAGCAGTACTTGAGAACCTACCGCAGGCGTAGGATCGTGGTGTCCAGTTCTTTGTCAGAGTATGAGCCGATTGTACGTTATAGGCGTACTCATGGCAAAGGTCAGGGTAGCTCAGGGCATCCTCACCACTGATGGTGAGAGCCTGCCAATGCGTCCTAGGGAGTGAGCGGAGAGCTTTTGATGTATCTTTTGAGAGGGGACGGAGGTTGCTGGTGAGCTTCGAGTGTTCTTCTTTGGCTCTTGATGTATTTTTGGTTTCTACCCGACAGTATGTATATGTATGTACAGTGCTCTGCTGATAGGGCTAAAACTTATGCATGTTATTATATAGCTATGCATATTTTGCGCTTTTACTCTGATCATCGTTTGCTATGCTTGCCATTCTTATTTACGTTGTTTTGCTTTCCGCGACGCTGCCTTTCTACCATGCTATCGCTTTATATACGGCTAGGCATAGTTAATAATAATAATAAGAGGTTGGGACTAATGGGAAGGCTCCATACTTATGGGGTCATCTCATTTTGGTGGTATCAGAGCAGTTCGATTCTAAATCGGACTGTGAAGGTTAAGTGTACTGGCTTTGACGGTTGATAACCGAGTTGTATCAACTGTGTCTAGTTTTGGGTAGAGTGTCCGATGCGCGAGTTATCGAAGTGTGATAATTGTTTTCATTCATAAGTCATATGATATGTTTAACTGCTAAGTGCTATTATATGTCGTATGAATCGGCACTGATGACTCCTTTTTACAGGAAGCTAAATGGCACGTGGAAGAGGAAGGCCGACAACTAGACATAATGATGATAACAATAATGGTGACCACTCAGGGACAGGGAGTGGTGGTGACACCTCTGAAGCCATGCGGGCCATGAGGGACTTGGCTACCGCCATGATGCAGCAGACTCAACAGACTTCCCAGTATATGCAAAGGCAGGAAGAGAGGGAAGTCAGGAAGGATCAGCTGCATGCTATAAGGGAGAATGAGATGGTGAATACCGGTCTCAATGCTTTTATGAAGGGAAATCCTCCCCAGTTTCACGGAGAGTATAACCCTGAAGCTGCTGAGGTGTGGTTACAAGAGGTAGAGAAGGTGTTCATGGCCACACACTATAGAGAAGACAGAAAGGTCACATATGCTGCCTTCATGTTAGTAGGAGCAGCAGAGGCTTGGTGGAGAACCAAGTGCTACACCGTTAGAGGCCGGAGGAAGGGTGTTGACATGGCAACTGTTCAGGGAGTGTTTTCTGGAGAAATACTTCCCGAGAAGCATTCGGCAGGAAAAAGAAAAGGAGTTCCTGAGTCTGAAACAGGAATAGCTATCCGTGGGTGAGTACGCGATGAGGTTTGAAGCGCTACTCAAATTCTCTCAGTTCTATCAGATCCATCCGGATGAAGAATGGGTCTGCAGGAGGTTCGGGTTGAGGCCCGAGTTGAAGCGAGCAATGCTGCCTTTGAGTATTGGATCTTTTCCCGAGTTAGTGGAGAAATGCACAGTGGTTGAGGGACATGACCGAGCAGGGACTGTCATCCAACAAAAGACAAGTGGTGGACCCGTTCAGAGCGGTCAGAAAGGCAGAGGTGGAAAGTGCATGAGAGGAATTATCCGACTCATGATTTGGAGCTGGTAGCGATAATGTTTGCTTTACAGATATAGCGACACTATTTATATGGAGCTAAGTTTATAGTGTACAGTGACCATAAGAGCTTAATGTATCTGTTTTATTAGAAGGAGTTAAACATGAGACAAAGGAGGTGGATGAAATTCATAAAGGATTATGAATTTGATCTGCAATACCATCCCGGAAAAGCAAATGTAGTAGCGGATGCGTTAAGTAGGAAATCCTTGCACGTATCTGCTATGATGGTAAAGGAAATGGAACTGATGGAACAGGTCAGAGATTTGAATCTAGGTATGGAATTATTTAGGGATAAGATACATCTAGGAATGGTCACGGTGACGAGCGACTTTTTGAAGATGATCAAGGAGAAGCAGGAGGTTGATCAGAATCTTCAGAAAGTGAAGGAACAAGTAACGGAAGGTAGAACTTCTGAATTTAGGATGAATCAAGATGGAGTCTTGAGGTATGGTGATAGGATTTTTGTGCCAATGGATATAGAGCTAAGAAGGATGATCTTGGAAGAAGCACACAAGAGTAGGCTGAGTTTTCATCCAGGAGCTATCAAGATGTACCAGGACTTGAAGAAAATGTTTTGGTGGCCCGGAATGAAGAAGGAGGTAGCTGAGTATGTGTTGGCTTGCTTGGTGTGTCAGAAAGCGAAGATAGAACACCAAAAGCCAGCAGGATTGTTACAATCTTTAGATATCCCGGAATGGAAATGGGATGGTATATCTATGGATTTCATGGTTGGTCTACCAAGAACTAACCAGAGGCATGATGCAATTTGGGTAATCGTTGATAGGTTGACGAAGTGTGCTCACCTCCTACCTATTGGTGAAAGTTATACGTAGGAGAAGTTAACCCAAATCTACATCAAGGAAGTAGTAAGGTTGCATGGAGTGCCTTCTAGTATTGTTTCCGATAGAGATCCAAGATTTACATCTAGATTCTGGAAGCAGTTACATAAGGCTTTGGGAACTAGGTTGAGGTTGAGTTCTGCCTATCATCCTCAAACGGATGGTCAGTCGAAACAAACAAGTCAGTCATTGGAAGATCTCTTAAGAGCTTGTGTTTTGGAACACACAGGAAGTTAGGATGAGTTCTTATCGTTGATTGAGTTCAGCTATAACAATAGTTTTCATTCAAGCATAGGTATGGCACCTTACGTAGCGTTGTACGACAGGAAATGTAGAACACCATTATGTTGGTATAAGACAGGAGAAAGTCAAGTGCTAGGACCGGAGCTAGTACAACATATGACGGAACAGATTAAGAGAACAAGGGAAAAGATGAAAATCGCACAGGATAGACAGAAGAGTTACAGCGATAAAAGGAGAAGACCTTTAGAATTCCAGGAAGGAGACCATGTATTTCTGAGAGTAACTCTGAGAATTGGAATTTGCAGAGCAATCAAATCAAGAAAGCTTACTCCTAGATTCATTGGACCATTTCAAATTCTTCGCCGAATTGGTCCTGTAGCCTATCATATTGCTTTACCACCAAACCTATCCAATCTTCATGACGTCTTTCATGTTTCTCAGTTGAGAAAGTACTACCCTGATCCATCACACATCTTAGAAACAGTGTCAATACAATTGAGGGAGAACCTTGAGTATGAGGCTCTACCTGTAAGGATCGCGGATAGAAGGATTAAGGAACTTAGAGGTAAAAACATTCCTTTGGTCAAGATCATATAGGATGAACTTACCGGAGATACTACCTGGGAATGCAAAGAGGACATTTGGCAACAATATCCGAACCTATTTTAAAAAAGTACGTCGAATTTCAAGGACGAAATTCTTTTTAAGGGGGGTAGTAATGTAACACACCGATTTTTTTTTTTTTTTAAGTTTTCTAATTAAACAGTATTTACGAATTTGTATTTTATTGGAGGGTCTAGAGAGTAAAATAAAATAAACTGATACCATAGTCAAGCTCTACGCTACCGTAGGAAGCTATGGTTACATTTTGGGTCAAAAACTCAGACGGAGCCCAGTCTGTGTCTCCGTCTGACTTTTTCACTGACAGTTGTGTTTTACTACTATCAAGACCTAATTTAGACTCGTGAACAAGACAGTTAGTCTTAGAATCACGTTTCCCACATTCTTGCAAAAATCAGTTCTTGATATTAAAAGATGAAATAATAATAAACTATTCGGGCATAATTCAAACCGGGAGACGAACGGAGCTACATAAGGGTTTACCAGGACTCCCTAACGGATAAACTTGATGTCACATCAAGTCACATCACATTGGGATGCATGCTAGTGTCATGATGACGTTAGAAAATATCTGAACGCGTTCACACTGCGAAAAGACCAAAATAGCTTTGGTCTTTTTCCTAAAGGACATTTGTATCCCTAAAATATCTAAAAAGTTGCATGACCTCACCCTCTCTATCTCTTCAACTTCGGCCAGCACCTTCTCTCTCCCCCTCCATCTTGTTCTTCTTCCTTCCATTTTCTCTTCTTCCTCCATTTCACCATTTCTCTTCATCACTTTACCTCCATTTTTCTCAAGCTTCCACAAGGATTTTCAAGAAACTTTGTGAAGTAAATTTGATCACCTAATCCTCCTATATCATCTAAGAGGTATAGATTTCACTCTTGAGCTCTCAATCTTCATTTTTGTCCATTGAAATTTCATGATTTCAAGTTTGGGTTTCAAACTTCAAAAATCTCTAGAAAATTGTAGAAAAATCCTTTTAATGCCAAACCAATTTCAATGATCTAGTTTCATCCTCTACTATCATAATCCAAGTGCATGAAATCAAATAAGATTTCTAGCCTATTTAATTAAAAGGGGCCGAATCCTAGCTTTTTGAGGGAAATGGGTTTTGGTTCAATTTTTGTGAAATGATTCTTGATTTCACCTATTTCATTCCATGATCATGTAAACGAATTGATTAGGAAACCAACTCAAACTCTCACCTATTTTTAATGGTGATGGCCGAAACCCTAGCTTGTTGGTTGAAGGGGTTTTGTTCAAATCTTTGACAATTGATCATAGATTATGTCTTAGTCGTGCTTAAGGATCATTGATCTAAGAGTTGGTAGAATTTCAACATCCCTAGCCAATTTAATTAAACAGGGACAGTAGCCTGATCCTAAGGATTAGGGGGTTTGTGATTTAATTGTATTAATTTCTGGTTGTGTTTTGTTGTAAAGGATCGGACAAGATTTGAACGTTTGACCGCGCACCCGATTGATAGTTACAGAGCCGTAGTCGGAATCTCACGGGAAGATCGCTAAGGTGGGGGAAAGAACCACAATGTCTTCGGGGAGGCAAGCTTTAAAATAATATATATTGATATGCGTAGGGCGACCCAAACCCTACTAGAGGTCGTTTGATTGGTAGGTTAATATTAACGTATATTGAGGATGTAAGATCTGTGATCGGATATTTATTATTATATATGTGATATTTATGTTATGCCTATTATACGTTTATGATTAATTAAATATTATTTATCTGTGAGTTGATATTATTGTTGAATCTGTTTCTGGTTGCTATTGATGTGCAATTGTGACTGTTGATGCCTGAGTAGAGATAGACAGTAAATTCTGATGAGTTGAGAAATGAATGTGTGGTGAGAAAGTAGATGATATATATATATATATATATATATATATATATATATATATATATATATATATATATATATATATATGTCGTAGTGCTCAACCTAGAGATACAGTTGATCTGTTGATGTTGTGATATAAAATTGACCCGGTTAAGCTGGTGGAAAGTTGGTCGTGGTTGTTTATAGGTTGTGGTTGAGGCACTAAGTGTTGATCCTGAGATGAGTCGGTGACATTCATGTTGCATAATTGTTGTTCATCCGATCTTGCCTACGGGGAGATGATCGTACCAATTAGTTGTTAACGGACGAGCGAATGTCCCGACTTGGCCTGCGGGCGGGGGGATATGTCATTACCGTAAGTTGCGTTGTTGACGGGCGAATATTCCCACCTGGCCTGCGGGCGGGGGAATATGTCATACCTATGAGACGAGTTGAGCCTGTGGGCTGTTGGCTGAACCTTACATTATGGGAGTGGCATAGAGATGAACGAGACATCTTGATCTGTTAGAGATGTCGCGTCGTGATAGCGTCCATATAGTCGTTAGTTGCATGAGTGTGAGAGACCGTAGTTAAGAGAAAATTAATTGGGAGTTGTTTGGTTGTCACTGTTGTGCTATTGAGTGTTGCTATCTATATAAATTATTTTATATAGCCGTTTCCCCATATATGATGAATTGCTGTTTCTTATCCCCTATATTTTTCTATGTCGTATTTTATTATTTCTCGATCATATGAAAAGATCCTGTTGAGGAACTGCCGGAGGAAATTAATGGCATACCCGTAGAACCAAACGCTGGTGGGAGAGCCCCGGACCCCGGTGCTGGAGGACTTTAGGTATTGGGAGTTAGTAGTTGTAGTTGTTATGGCCAGTATATGGGTTGAGTGACATGTATTTTTGGGGCCAGGAGAGGAAGTCATGTGTACTTTTATTTCTGCTGCTATGCTTTCATTTCATTTACTAATTGCAATCCGAGACTTGCATATTTGATGTCAGTTGTTGTAGGCTCCACTGATGGAGCCAATACTCTTATGTCTATATAAAAAATTATGGTATCAATGTGTTGTTGGTTTTAATATTTCCATTATTTATATCGCTATGCTACGCTATAACGCTAAGAATACGGGTTCGGGTTACTAATGGGACCTTCGAGGAAGGGGTTGTCTCAGGGGAACGTATTGTACCTTGAGTTGGACAATATAGTATGATGTAATTACATTGTAAGTACCTCTGATTTGTGCGCTCATGTGAGATCTCATGGGATTCAAGTACTTATGTTTTAGCAAGTTGGTGCTTGTCATTGTTGCCTGAGGGCCAATGAATATTGAGCCTGATCAGCTCATTGAATGGTGATGGGATTTTTGGAAATTAAGAATTTAACGTTAGATGATATATGTGGAAGTGTTAGGAGGGTTTTGTATCAAAAGGTTTTAACGAGGCTCCTTTTGTTGTTTGCTTAAAAAAAAAATATGTGGAAGTGTCATGCATATGTTTTTGAAAATTGCGATGACTGTTGGGCATGAGGCCTTGTGTGTTATTTATAGTATCGTGATATACTGTGATGTATCTGTTATGTTGATGATATGTGAGATATGCCTATATGAACTTGTTGTTTGTGTTTGGGGTATATAGTTGTCGTTTTTGGATTCATATATTGGTTTCTCACCCTCGCTGTATTTCTGGACTGTGCTGTCTTTCTTTTGGCATATATGGATATCTGTGTACAGATGGGATCGGAGACCGAGGGACTAGCACACTCGAGGGTTCGGTCCCTCACTTTTGACCGACGCGAGGACCCTATCGCATGGGTCATACACCCAGGAGCCACCAGTGCGGCATATACGGGGCCAGTCTGCACACTCCGCGGGAACACTGAGGTGTACCTCAGGAGAGAGTCCCCACAGTGGAGACCGTTTAGATTCCACTGTCGCCTATCTGGATGATCCTACAGTACCTGGTGGATCAGGGATCCCTACAGCACGAGATCTTAGCCGTGCAGCCCTTGTAGCAGCAGCCGCCTTTGACTCCTCCCCCTCCATTCGTCTTGGTGCCAGTGGGGTCGGAGGAGGAGCATGAGGAGGATCCTCAGGAGACACCTAAGTATCATCCTCTAGAGAATGGGGAAGCTCCGGCTAGAGGAGCCGGAGGTGCGGGGATGATCGATGGGGATGTAGATTCCCCTGATCTCTCTTCTGATCGGAACGTTGGGCCCTCCTTTGGGGGACTGTCCAACGGTTTCCACTAGTCTTTGACCTGCGTAGGGTGTTAAACTTTCTTTTGGGGTAGCGATTTTTGGGTAGTCTGTTGTCGGCTACTGATGGCTATGAGTTTTAGTGATATGGTTTCCAGACTATTGCTACCCAGTTTTTAGAGTTGCTAGTATTTTATTTTACTGCTAGTTCTTTTGAAAGGGACATGTTGTGCACCGTTCTTCTGTATATAGCTAAATGTTGATGCATTATATATACGAGTCTTCTGTTATTGATCTGAGTCTTTAATATTTACTGCTGTAATAAGAAAAAATTTATCACGATTTTTCAGGACTTAATGAGATATAGTTAGAGAAAACTGTTTTCCGAAAGTAAACCAGCAAGATTTTATTTCGCGTTTTGTAAGTATTTGGGTAACAAATGTGATGCCAGATTGAGGGTGTCACAATCTACACTGTTCAAGTGGAATAATATATCAACAAGTAGTACCAACTATTTCAATAACCTGTGGTATTGATCAAACAAGAAAAATTATAAATATACCTCAAACAGAACATAAATAATCGATTATGCGGATAGCAATAATCGATTATGGGATGCAAAATAACAAAAGATCATGTGTTTACATTGTCTGAAACTAAAACCATATATATGTTTCTATTATTAACTCCTATGTACACTAAAACTAAAAAGTAGAAAGGTTCTGTAAATCTTTAAGGCAACTCTTTAGAGGGAGAATCCTTTATCATAAATGCACAGTTTTAAGGGGAGTTTGAAAATCTTTTTGCTATTGCCAAATAGGGGGAGAAGAGCAAATATCATAAACAACAAAAGTAATTAATCAAAGTATTGGAGAGAAATAGCAAATTACCATCTATGTGTTACATAGGGGGAGTTTTGTTAAAAATGAAAAATCATTATATATTTGCTAAGTATTTGTCACCATCAAAAAGGAGGAGAATGTGAACCATATTGTCAAATAGGTTTTGATGTTGACAAATAGTTTATTAAGGGGAGAACTTGATTCGATGTTGTCAAATAATATATCATTGTACTAAGCTTGAATGAAATACATACATGTGTTATATGATTAAAATGATATATTAGTATATACACGTGTGACAAATACTTGATATATGTATTTGATTGAATGGCATAGAAAATAAATTTGATATTGTTATTAAATGCCTAAGGAAAATAAAATATTGAGTAATAATGTGATGATCAATTGAGCATTAATGAGAAATATATTATTAATATTGCTTGATCACATTTAAATAAAGACATAAGAAATATTAATTGGAATATTATCTTAAAAATATGTCTTTATATGATAATGACTTTGTGCATGGAATTAAATGTAAAATATATTACATCTTCAACTAATATGCTTTACGAGAAATATCATAGAAAAGTTCAGGTTAAGGAAAGCTATGAAGTCAAAAAGATTTATGGGCCAAGAATCAAGATCAATCAGGATTATCAAGATTCAAAGAAGAAATGTCAAGATTTTGAAGAACAAATATTTGAAAGACATTTCCTTGAAGAATCTCAAGAAGATCAAGATTTCAAGACCAAGGGTTATAGGCTTCAAGATAGTCATATTACAAAGGTCTTAGAATTAATGTAAGGTATGAGAAGGTGATAGTGGCTCACGTTTTCTAAAAAGATCTTTTTCAAAACTGTTTTAAAAATTGTTTTTATCAAAAATATTTTTGAAAAATATCTTTGGTTTCCCTTTTGGTTGAAAAAGGTTTCATCCCTGAAAAATATTTTTGGGAAACAATAATCAATTAGGATAATCGATTATGGTCAGTCTGTGTTCCAACGTGAAAAATGTTTTTGACTGACAGTAAAGGTATAATCAATTAGGATAATCGATTATGACCATTTACGAAACTAGGTGATTTTACAGAGAAGCCTTAATTGATTAGGATAATCGATTATGTATGTTTTATTGAAAATTACAGTTAAGGCAGAAAAGCCATAATCAATTATGAACATGTAATAATCGATTATGATGCGCTTAAAAGAGAATATTCCATTTCTTTATTGGCTACATTTATGGCTCCAATGGCTAGTTTTTCAAATTGATTTTCAAAAAAAAGAAAAATTTTGTTTTTAATTAATAAAATATCTATTATAATTCCTAACGGCCATATTTCAAAAGATTATAAATATATCTTGAGGGGGCCTTTGAAGAGAGGAAGAGAGGTTAAGAGAGAACGCGCTATTATTTTGATTAAATCATTTTCTACTCTTTTCTCTTCATTTTGAAAATCACTCGAGCCATTGTTATACTTCGATTATCATAAGTTCTTTAGTGTATTTTGTTGTTCTTCAAATTGTTTATCCGCACTATTGTGAGTGCATTATATTGGTTGAGTCAAACGACTCAATCCATTGAGTATCAACGTGATTGGAAGGTTGCCAGCACCTGTTACGCTTGGTTGACACTCTATCATTGGGGGAGGTTATATCCCTTGTCTGTGAGGAGTGCTCGGAAGGTTGCTAACACCTATTAAGTTTGGTTGAGGCTCTGTCACTAGGGGAGATTATATCCCTGGTCTGTGAGGAGTGCTCGGAAGGTTATAAGCACCTGTTAAGCTTGTGGTTATTTGAGGCTCTTTCACTGGGGGAGGTGATATCCCTGGTATGTGAGGAGTGCTCTGTTATTGTGAAGGTTACAAGCACCTATTAAGCTTGGTTTTGTAAAATGGTTGAAAGCACTAGTTAAGCTTGTCTTTATAGTGGACCAAAATCCCACTAGTGGAAGGGGGACTGGATTAGGCCACAGGCGGTGCATGGCTGAACCAGGATAAAATACTTGTGTCTGCCTTTTCTTAACTTATCTCTTTATATTGCATTTAAACAAATTATTTTCCGCTGATTGTGCAAAAAGTTTTCATTTTTATATCAAAACCCAATTCACCCCCCTCTTGGGTATTGGTTGCCACGGCCAGCAAAAATCACCCCAAATACCCCTATAAAATGCACAGAATTGAGGTTTATCAATTTCCCACACTTAAACATTGCTTGTACTCAAGCAATAATCTGGCTTAAAAATAATTTTCAAAAAGAAACTTCAAACTTAAAAATAATCTTGCTTGTACATTGCTCGTACCCAAAACCAGAGTTTTCAAAATTGCGAAGATAGGCAAACAAGTATAATTTTCAAAAGAAAGTCAAGAGATTACCCAATTAGAACTTTTAAATTCCTTGAAATTAAACTTTTTCAAAGGACTAAGGTCACTCTACTCACAATCTCTCAGTGTATTGGGTAAAGACATAAAGCACTCAAAATTCTCAAATAAATACATTACCATAAGCTTGTTCATCGACCAAATCTCCATAATATGAACCACATGCATGCAGAAGAAGGTTAGGGTCTTTCATGGGTTGTAACGGGGCCAAGGCATTAATGTTAGGTGAGATAGAGATAGAAAAAGGGATAATCAAAGGGCTAAATCAATAAAACAAAGTAATGACTCTTAGAAGCATAAAAGAACATAAAGTGCATTGACACTTTTTTTCAAAAAAAAATCAAGGATCTACGACTTTTATTCAACCTTTCCTCTTTCCTTTTTGCTATAAGCTCTTTCTTTTTCTTACTTTCTCTCTAATCTTTATTTTCATCATATATTTTTCTCTTTTTCTTTTTGAGAAGAGAGATGTCATATATTTTTTCTTTTTACTGTCAGATTATTTTTAACATTATTTTTGGAAAGGATCCACCGTCACACATTCCTATTGTTGCTCCATTATACTTCCAAAAGATCCCCAAAAAATAATTTTTAATTTTCAGAATAGGGACCAAAGAAGAGAATTTTTCATAAAGGCTCAAAATTGGGCAACTAGGGAGAAGTGTTTAACCAAAACAAATGCGGGCCAGAAAAAATACCGAAGAATGCCCCAACTAGAGTTCCACATGCATAAAGATCAATTTGGCCTCAAGATGGTCTTAGGACAAGTTCTAGAATATATTACCTGAGAATCGTACTCATCAAAGAAAAAGGGTTAATATCGAATAATGTTGCCAATGTAACATAACCCCATAGAAAGCCCAAATCTCACATTTTAGAAGCTAAGTCTAATAAAAAGTTTTCAATCAAAGAATTTTCTATCAATTATCAGTTTTCAAAAGACTAACTTTTCCAAATATACTTATGAGACTATCAAAGCAATTTGTCAAAAAAAATTTGTAAGGAGTTTCTGTAACACCCCAGCTTTCGCATGTCGTTATATAAGTGTTGTTATATATATTATCCTTGTTATTATATATGTATTACGTGTTGTTATGCATGCTTTAGATGTTTAGGATGTGTTTTAGGGTAGTTAGACCTTAGAAATGAGCTTATAAGTGGGCATGCCCGTGCTCTTGTGTAGCACGCCCGTGCTAGTTGTTCAGCATGCCTGTGCTCACGTACAGCATGCCCGTTCCATGTGTTCAGCACACCCATGCTCTTCGCGCGCATCAGAAATGCGTTTTAGGCTCTTTTGGTCAGCCCGTTTCACCCCAATCCTTTCTATACCTCTTTTGTTCGACCTAAAACTCATAGCCGTCAATCCTAAAATTAGAAATAGCCGTCTTTTACCTTTCTCTTGGGTTCCCATTGAATCCTTGAGCGTTCTCCAATCCTTGTTGGGTGTTCGTCGTCAAGAACACATCCCTATGGTGTTTGTTGTTGCGTTTGGGATTAAGCTTCTAGCTTAGTGTTACTCTGAGGTAAGGTAACCAACCATGTAAATCCTTTTTCGTCGAATCCCTTGAGTTAATGTTGAACCGTTTTGTCCCTGTCAAAACAGACTTCGTTGTTCATGTGCCAATGTTGTGAACGGAAGCTAGCGGATTAGTTCCCCAGGGATCTAATCAAGGTATCTGCATAACCCTTGTGTTAATTCCCTTCCTTTTCTTGTTTGGGAATTAACTTATCCTTTTGCCTTGGCGTTCTTGGTCAAAGCTTGCTGAACCTGTTAAACCCATTTGGAGGAGTCACGCTTGGACTTCGCTCTTGTTGGCTCATAGGCTGGTACCATCATGCCAGGTATGGGGGGAAGAGGTCAATATGAGTATAGAGGTTTTGGGGTAGCATAAGATGAAGGGTTAACCCATAACCCTAGCTGTATGTTGTTATATGATGTATTTAATGTTAGATTCCTGATTGGTATGTTTGTATGTTGTCACATGATGTATTTGATGTTTGAATCCAGATTGGCATATTCGTATGTTCATCTATATGTGTATATCTTGTTGTATGAACATTAGATGTTGAATGATTGATTGTTGGTTATATGTGATAATCTGTTTTGATGCACCATGATATATTATGATGATATATGTTGATGATAAAATAGTATATGTTATGATGATGTGTTATTAATTGGCTATATTAACCAAAGACATAAGGATGTTAGTGTTGAACCTAAAACTAGGATTGGTTAATTGATGTTCACAAAACATGAAGATATGAATTGAGGTTTAGATATTAAGATTAAGTTAAAATCTTAATAAATATATGACTTGAAGTTTAAATATTAAGATTAAGTTATAATCTTAATAAGATATGAATTGAGGTTTAGATATTAAGATTAAGTTATAATCTTAATAAATATATGACTTGAGGTTTAAATATCAAGATTAAGTTATAATCTTAATAAGATATGAATGGAGGTTTAGATATTAAGATTAAGTTATAATCTTAATAAAATATAAATTGAGGATTAGATAATAAGATTAAGTATAATACTTAATAAAGATAATGTTAAGTTAAGACTTAACAAAGAGAACAATTAATAAGACGATGATGTTATTGGTAACGACGTACTGTTACCAATGTTGTTTGTTAAATCATTCTTGATGCATATTGGTCAAGTTTGATGTTGAGAAATCATCTTTGATGCTTGATGGTCAAAGTTGATAGCTGTGTAATGGTGTTGATGATGGATGGTTGGACGTGTATTTGCATGTTGGTTGAACATTGCATGCATCATTGCATAGAGATGATAGTTTGGACGGAAAGCAAATGATGAATCGCGACTGTGGAGGCCACGATGAGTGTTATCCCGGCCTTGACGGTAGAGTTGGGTAAGGATGTTTCATATGGCATGGACTTGCAACCCGTCGCCGGAGTGTCCTATCGATAACCTGACTACCCTAACGAGCCACAGTACGTTATCAGGATTAGTTGAGAGTATCCAGGGATGTCACCCATGGTTTGGTGAGTGTTCAAATGTTGATGTAGGATTGTCAAAATGGATATATACCCCTAATTGTCTTTCCAGAGTTAATATTGTTGGATCCACATTGCATATGGAGTAGTGGAGTAGTTATGCATCGCATAACATGTTATTAATGTGATATAATGGTGTACGTTATAATATGTATGTTATATTGTGATGTCTATATGTTGCATGAGCATCTTGCTAACTGCTCTATTACCGTTTATGTTTATACGTACAGTTCCTTACTCCCTATCTGTTGTTGTTGTGTTTTGCATGTACCTTTGGTTATGCAGAGGATGGTGAGCTGCCAGCTGAGGAGTGATCCCAAGGAGATCACTTGCTCATTGTATAGTTTGATATAGTTTTAGTTATGTTAGTTGTTTTCCGATATAATATCGGTAGTGATTACCGACTCTGATTATGTGACATCGGAATTTGGGTTTTGTATATGTTTATGTTTTTTCCGCAGTTGTTATTTATGTTAAAAATGTTTTCGGATCATGTGCTACTTGCTACCTTTTATGTTATAGTTTTTTTTATTTAACTTGTATACTTTATTTAATTTTATCGTATGCGGGGTAGCGGGTGTTACAGTTTCCTTAATTTTATAAGAAAGATAAGCCAAATAATTGGATGCAGCAATGTAAAAATATGAATATATTTTTCCTTCCCACACTTAACTGATGCAGTGTCCTCAATGCAACACATTTAATCATGAAATACAAGTGGAGAGGGAAAGGAGAAGAGAAATTTTTACAACACAAACCCTAATACAATAGCACATATGCTTAAATTATCATAGCGGGGGATCACTGATGTAAAACCCTGATTTTCGCTGCTTTCTAAGGTCGGAAATGAATATAAATGGGTTTATATTTTATCTGAGTTTTAGAAAATGAAATAAAATAAACCAATACCATATTCATACTCTACGCTCGTACAAAGCTGTGGTTAAATTTTGGGTTGAAAACTCAGACGAAGCCCGATCTGCGTTTTTTCACTGACAGTAAGATTTTACTGATCAGGAGACCTAATTTTGACCCATGAACGAGACAGTTAGTCTTAGAATCGAATTTCCTACATTTTTGATAAATTTGAAAAAAAAAATCAGTTCCTACGCTTTATTCAGGCGAAATCTCAAATCTTGTGACGAACGGAGCCGAATATGGATTTATCAGGACCCGCTAACGGATAATCTTGAAGTCACATCACATGGGAAAGCGTGCCAGTCATGATGACGTTTGTGGGCATCCTTGTCCCTCCCTTCATACCCATGAAATTGGCAAGCTTCAAGAAGCCTTCACCATTTCATTTCACTTCTACTTCACTTCATCTTCTTCCTTGGTTTTTCTTCCATTTTCATTAAGAGAAAGCTTGAGTTTTTGTGAAGAAAAAGTGTGATTCGTGTCCATTCTTTACCATTCAAGAGGTAAGATCACTTCGTTGATCCTTAAAACTCATGAATCTCTTCCTATTTCATGATTGAAAAGCTTGATTCCATGAGTTTCAACTTCATGAGCCAAACTTCAAAAATTTCTTGAAAATTGTAGAAAAATCCTTTTAATGTGAAACCAATTTTTTTGAGCTAGTTTCATCACCTTCTACCATTATCCAAGAGTATGAAATCAAACACCAAGCCTAGCCCTTTTTACTAAGAGTGGCTGAACCCTAGAAATTTGGGGGAAAGTGAGTTTTCTTCAATTTTTTTTATATGACACTTGATTCCTCATTTCTTAAGATCCTTGAATCCAAGTGATTGAAAAACCAAATCAAATTCTTGCCTTTTTTCTCTTTGATGGCCGACACCTAGAACTTGGAGAACCTTGAGTTTTGTTTCAAATTTTGAGTAATAGGACTCGATTTAGTGTTAAGTATGGTTAATAATCCTTCATGCAACACCCTTTTCCCGAGTATTACATTTCCGAACGATTATAAGGCCGAAAATAATATTAATGCGGAAAATATGGTTTTCTTTTAACAAAGTTGTAATGGGATTAGTAAAGGTAGGTAGTAATAAATGAACTTAGGTTCAACATACCTTTCTAGAAGTCATACATAATTAAAGCACTGAAACAGAAACAACATTGTATACAGACATAGGTCCAAGCCTAATTGATAATAAGTATATAATAAGTACTAGGAGACACAACTCCTCAAAAGGTATAACTAACACTTGACACAGCCTGGCCAAAACTAAACAGCAAAAGGAGTCCCCCTCCGGACTCAAAGTAAATGTTGGACTGTATCGTCGTCATGTCCATCTGCTCAAGCAGAAACAATAATACCAGCAGAGAAGATATACAAATATGGGTGAGATTCCCGATCATCAACACAACAAAATAGCAGAAGTAAAAACTGGATGACTCACCAGGTAACAACGTACCCAACATGCTTAACATAAATCTCAATATAAATCATGTTGAACAATTAGCAGCATAATATAAGGCATTCTCAAAAACAGAATAGCGATGTACAACAAATAAATGTAATCAACAACAGCCATGCAATGCAATGCAATGTACATGACTCAATGCCATATGCCACAAGGGTAAAACTCTGACCCCTACTCCATGGAGCTAACAAAGTGTTGGAGAGAGTGAATGGGAGGACATGTTCCGGTTAATGCCAACCATGGGCAGGATGCTACAACATTCGTAACGTGCATGTATCTGGCTTTAAGGAAACACTCTCGCCCAAACATGAAAAGTACGACATCTAGTAGAGGATATCAGTGTATTGCTTGGATTCGCCACGACACAAAAAAGTCACCAAATAGTCTCATGTCAGCTCTAAAATAGACAGATGCAAACACTAGAAGGGGGTTGAAAGGTGTTTGACAAATTTAAGCGGAATTTAGAAACTTTTTCACAAGCACAGACGGGTGATAGTAGACGAGTAAACTTAGACGGGTCAATCAGACTAATAACTCGTCTGAAGGTTTTCACAGAAAACACACAATCATGCAAGATGAAAATAGGTTTGATAAACACAATTATAAACCCCTTTAGTTAGATGATAGTTAAGATAAATAATCAAACTAAAGAGTTAAGGGTAAGAGAGAGATCACTCAGCAGGTTTTATCCTGGTTCACCCTTTAACAATGAGCCTACGCCCAGTCCTTGGCAGCACCAAGTTTTCTCAATATAACTGTTTTAGGTTACAGGATAGACAAGTATTATTTTCACACCTAGCCTCTTCAGGCTCCAGATGAGTATTGTTTTCACACCTAGCCTCTCCAGGCTCCAGACTTGTATTGTTTGCACACCTAGCCTCTTCGGGCTCAGACGGGTTTGTTTGAGAGAAGTTGTAAAATAAATTACAAATTTGCAAGTCTTTCACAAGCACTCAGACAAGTGTATTAAATGTGAAGTTCTAAAAGACTGCGTAATAACTTCAAATGATTGAAGAATAAATAATGAAAGAATGAAGATATAAATGCACAGAGTAACTGCTCTTTGTTTGCTTTGTTCGTTTTCTTCTCTACTTGAATCTTCAAAGTCTTCTTCATTAAATAGGCTTCAAGATTTTAAAGCCGTTAGACACAAAGCTTGACGGCTTGGCTTCTTGCAGATCTTCAATAAATGCAAAGAGTCGTTCTGATCAACCATTAAAGCCTTAAGAACTTCGCTTTTTCTCTCTCATCAGAAAGGTGAAGACTTCTGATACACCTTTGGTCTTAGCAGGTCTGTATACTTGCTTTTTGCCATCAGAGGGAAGACTTTCCCTTTTGGTGCAAGATGCAGTTATGTTCAGGCAAAGCACTTTGTTGAAGTTCCTTATCAGAGACGAGACAGCTTTCATCCAATGTATTCTTTAATGTTAGTCACCAGACGGGTGGGTAACTTCATTAGACGAGTCGACTCTTTAACAAAGAGATGACGTCAGTTGCATAGTCTTTTAGACGGGTGAGTCTTCTTTTGATCAGACGGTCGAAGACTTCATTGGACGGATTGAACTTCTCTTAGTTCAGACAAGTGAACCTTAGCTAGTTCAGACGAGTGAACTTATCTCAGTTCAGACGAGTGAACTTTAGTTAGTTCAGACGTGTGAGCTTAAGTTAGTTCACACGGGTGAACTTATACAAGTTCAGACGAGTGAACAGTTCATATAGACACTTAATGTTTTAATCTGCACACTAAGTAGACGAGTTAAATACCACAGACGGGTTCAATTGAATAATTGAATACCTATTTTACTCTCATCAAAACTATGGTAAATGCACATCAGACATTTGGAGATTCAACAATCTCCCCCTTTTTTATGATGACGAAACATGTTGAATGATTTAATGAACTTAAGAAAATCCACATAAAGCAGTCATGTATATGTATCAGACAATTGTAACATGATCAGACAAATTTAAACATTGTTCCATAATTACAACATACTCAGACAGATAAGCATTGAACTTTTTATCTTAGTCTTATCTTAGTGTTTTCTCCCCTTTTTCAGATTATCAAAAGCAATAGAACATAGACAGAGAGAAAAGAAAAGACAAATCATATTTCCATATCAGACGGATAAACAATTGTTCATATAAGACAGTTGTAACATTAAAACATTTTTCATTTAACTTTCTCCCCTTTTTGTCATAATCAGAAAAAGAGAAACAGAGGAGGTAATTGTATTTAACCATCATTGGCTGTGTACAGGTGATTTAAAGAAAATTACAAATAAGTATTAAGAGAATAAAAAGAGTTAAAAGCAAGTTTGTCCTTTGGTTTTTCCTAAAGGCTTCTTCAACTGCTCCCCCTGAGCAGATGCATCCTCTTTAGGATTTTAAAACGAAAAAAAAGAGTTTTGAAAAAGTTAGAACGAAATACCTTTTAAAAGAAAAAGAAAGTTTTCCCTTTTTAAAGACCAAAGACAGTTTTATTTTAAATGAAAACAACAAAAAGATGGAGGTTTAAAAAAATTGATTTAAAATCAAAACAGCCATGTACACATTTTGCCTCAGAGAAAGAAATGGCATTAAAGATAATAACCATTTAAAAGAAAATATTTCAAATAAAGAGTATGATTCAAAGAGTCAGACGGTTAAACATAGACAGGTAACGTAAACACTCATCAGACAGGTTATTCAGCAAAGCAATGAATATTCAAGTTGTCTCTTATAAAGTTAAGCCTATCCTCAGCTAATGGTTTTGTAAAGATATCATCCCACTGATTTTCAGTTTTAACAAACTTAACATCAAATACACCTTTTTGAACATAATCTCTTATGAAGTGATGTTTGATTTCTATGTGCTTAGCCTTAGAATGTTGTATGGGATTCTTAGTTAGGCAAATAGCACTTGAATTATCACACCAGACAGGTATATTATGCTCAAATATAGATTAATCTTCTAGTTGATGTTTTACCCATAATAGCTGTGAGCAGCAACTTGCAGCAGAGACATATTCTGCTTCTGCAGTTGAGAGGGCGATAGTCATCTATCTTTTGCTTGACCAGGAGATTAAGTTTGCTCCAATGAAGTGACATCCTCCACTGGTGCTTTTCCTTTCAAGTCTATCTCCAGTAAAGTCAGCATCACAAAAACCAACTAATCTGTAATCTTATGTTCTCAAATACATTAAACCAAGATTTGTGGTTCCAAGTAAATATCTAAAGATTCTTTTAACAGCCTTAAGATGAGATTCTTGGGGATCAGACTGGAATCTAGCACACATACAGACACTAAATTGAATATCAGGTCTACTAAATGTTAATTAAAGAAGATCCAATCATACCTCTGTAGACAGTTGGGTCTACCTTTTTACCTTCATCATCTTTGCTTCGATTAGCATTAGTTTGCATGGGAGTTTTCAAGATCTTTAAGCTATCCATTTTGTAATTATTTAGAATTTCCTTGATGTACTTTTGTTGATGGATGTAGATACCAACACTCGTCTGCTTGATTTGCAGTCCAAGGAAGAACTTCAATTCTCCCATCATGCTCATTTCAAATTCTGCTTGCATCAACTTAGAGAATTCTTTGCACAATTTTTCATTAGTAGCTCCAAAAATAATATCATCAACATATATTTGAACTACTATGAAGTTATCTTTTGAGCATTTCTTAAATAAAGATGTATCAACTTTTCCTCTTATGAAGCCATTATTCATAAGAAAAGAACTAAGTCTATCATACCATGCTCTACCATGCTCTAGGCGCTTGTTTTAAACCATATAGAGCTTTTTTAAGTTTGAAAACATAATCTGGTTTTTCATTATCTTCAAAACCAGGAGGTTGTTTAACATAAACTTCTTCTTCAATTATTCCATTTAAAAAAGCACTTTTTACATCCATTTGAAATAAAGTGAATTGATGTTGTGCAGCATATGACATGAGTATGCGAATAGCTTCTATTCTAGCTACAGGTGCAAAAGTCTCAGTATAGTCAATAACTTCTTGTTGGTTGTAGCCTTAAGCTACTAACCTTGCTTTATTTCTGACAACTTTGCCATCTTCATCTAGCTTGTTTCTGAAAACTCATCTTGTTCCATTGATAGACTTGTCTGTTGGTTTGGAGACAAGTTTCCAGACATCATTCCTTTTGAATTGATTAAGTTCCTCTTGCATAGCAAGAATCCAACTTTCATCTTCAAGAGCTTCCTCAATATGCTTTGGTTCAATTTCAGATAAAAAGGCAATATTGTTTGACTCTCTTAAGACAGATCTGGTTCTAACACTTTTAGAGGTACTTCCAATGATAAGATCTTTAGGATGATGAGCTTTGAATTTCCAGTCTCTTCGGAGATCATCATTCTGATGTTGATTTGACTGACGACTCATCTGCTCCACTTGTCTGACAGATTCATCGGCAGATTCAATTTTTGATACGTTTGGCTGTTGACTCGTCTGCTGGTTAAGGTCAAGTCCTGCAAGATCATCTTCTAGATTTGATAGTTCCCTATCAGTCTTTAGATTATCATTTAATTTTACATGAATGGATTCCTCAACAACAGAGGTTCTAGAGTTAAAAACTATATATGCCTTAGACACTTCAGAATATCCAATGAAGATACCTTTGTCTACCTTGGAATCAAACTTTCAAAGTTGGTCCTTGGTATTTAGGATGAAGCATTCACATCCAAATGCATGGAAATAAGATATGTTGGGTTTTCTACCTTTCCACAATTCATAAGGAGTCTTCTTTAGGATAGGCCTTATAAGTATTCTATTTTGCACATAACATGCAGTGTTTACTGCTTCAGCCTAGAAGTACTTAGGGAGATTATTTTCATTGAGCACTGATCTAGCCATCTCTTGCAGAGATCTGTTCTTTGTCTCAACCACTCTATTTTGCTGTGGAGTTTTAGGTGCAGAGAAGTGGTGAGAGATTCCATTCTCTTCACAGAATAGTTTGAATTACTCATTTTCAAATTCTCCCCCATGATCACTTCTAAGGGTAGAAATACAGAAACCTTGCTCATTTTGTACTTTCTTATAGAATACAGAGAAGGCCTTAAAAGACTCATCCTTGTGGGTTAAAAGAAGTACCCATGTAAATCTAGAATAGTCATCAACAATGAAAAATCCATATTTCCTTCTAGCTAAACTGGCAACACTAACTGGTCCAAACAGATCCATGTGTAACAGCTGAAGAGGTCTAGAGGTTGATACAAGGTTTTTTGATTTGAAACTTGATTTTACTTGTTTACCTTTCTGACATGCATCACATAAAACATCTTTCTTAAAGCTAATATCAGGCAATCCTCTCACAAGGTTATCCTTTTTCAATTTCGAAAAAAGTTTCATACTAGCATGTCCTAGTTTCTTATGCCATAACCATCTTTCATCCTCTTCAGACATCAGACAGGTTACACTTTGATCTGAGACTTCAGTTAGCTCTATAAAGATTTTGCTGTCTATTAGCTGAAAAGAGGGTCTTGCCACTCTTGTCTTTGACTATGCATTCATTCTTAGTGAAGGAGACATCAAATCCACTATCACATAATTGACTTATGCTAAGTAAATTGTGTCTTAGTCCTTCAACCATAAGCACATTAGAGATTGAAGGAAGAGGGGGTTTACCACCAATTGTACCAACACCAATTACTCTTCCTTTTTGATTGCCTCCAAAGGCAACAAATCCACCATTTTTAGACTGGAGGTCTTGGAACATAGACCTTTCTCTTGTCATATGTCGTGAGCAGCCACTGTCCAGGTACCAGCAAAGGCGTCTGCTTTGTCCTATTAAGGATGTCTGCAACAGAAATTATTTTGTCTTTAGGTACCCATATTTTTTTTGGGTCCTTTTCTATTAGTTCTAAGAGTCTGTGAAGACTTCCTCTTCTTCTTGTGAAAACAATTAAACATAACATGTCCAGCTTTTCCACAGAAGTTGCAGACGGGTCTAATTCTAAGTGGAGTGGGTTTAACATAGACATTTGAAGATTTTGTTGATACTTTAATCAGATCCAATGCTTTCTTTGTTAAGAGAGTGTCTCTGACATCCTAGCAGTTTTGTCAGATTATCTCTACCATTAACAAATCTAGCAAGATCAGAAGTGAGCTCCTTCACTTTCTGTTGAAGTGTGACAACTTCTTCATAATGTGATGTTTCACTTGATATCGAAGCTTCATCAGACTTTTCAGTCCTCAGCTGGCTATTCTCTTTGGCCAACATCTCACACTCTTGAGATTTTTGTTTATGCTCACTGAGGAGTTTAACATAATCTCTCTTCAGGGATTGTAAGGCCTTAGATAAGCCTTTGGATTCCTCTACCATCTCATCATAAGCATCATTCAATTCCTCAAGTTCAGAATGTACCTCAGTTTCAGGTTCTGAATCTATATTGGCCATCAGACAGAGATTGGCTTCCTCTTCTATCTCTTCTCCTTCAGAAGATGAGCATTCAAGATCTTCCCATGTGGCCATCATTCCTTTCTTCTTCTTTCTGAAGAACTTCTTTTTGGAAGCTTTCTTCAAAAGAGGGCATTCAGGTTTGATGTGACCAGGCTTCTTGCACTCATAGCAGACAACAGGACTCTTGTCTGTTGATGTGGATTCTTTGTGGGATTTTCTGAAAGGCTTCTCCTTTCTGAACTTCTTCTTTCTCCAGAGCTTCTTCATCTTTCTGGTCATGAGAGAAATCTCTTCATCATCATCAGAATCCTCATCATCAGACTCGTCTATGTCACAATCAGAGTCGTTTGCCTTTGAAGCTTTTAAGGCTTTAGCTGCCTTTAGATCAATTTTTAGAGCAATGGCTTTGCTCTTTTTGATTGACACATCTTCATTGAGCTCTTGCTCATGAACAGTGAGTGTGCCAAGAAGTTCATCCATAGTAAAGGAGGTGAGATCCTTGGCTTGACAAGAGGTCTCCACTGCCTTGGAAGACTTCTGAGAATCTTAGCAACTTTCTCAACATTAATATATGTTTTACCAAGAGATTTTAAACCATTAGTAATAGTTTGGAATCTACCAATCATTTGAGCAACAGATTCACCTTCATCCATGGTGAACAATTCATATTTTCTAACAAGAATAGAAATTTTAGATTCTTTTACCTTTGTAGTTCCTTCATGTGTGACAGATAAGGAGTCCCACATTTCTTTAGCAGAATCACTAGCACGTAGCTTTTCAAACTCTTCTGGACTGAGAGCATAGATTATAGCATATCTGGCTTTATGGTTTAGATCCCATCTTGTCTTTTCTGCTGGTGTCCACTGAGCCTTTGGCTTGTCTGAGCCATCATCATTTCGAGGAGTGTAAGGACCATCAGTGATGACATCCCATATATCAGAGTTTGTTGACAAGATGAACCAGTGAAACCTTTATTTCTAGTCATTATAATTTGTACCATTGAAGAAGGGAGGTCTGGTCATGGAGCCTCCTTCAGATTGGGGGTTTACACTCGAGCCTGCTCCAGAATTCATTGTCTATTCTTTAGGATCTTTTCTCTACACTGTTAGGTGCTCAACCTAGAGGCTGAGCTCTGATACCAACTAAAATAGACAGATACAAAAACTTGAAGGGGGGTTGAATGGTGTTTTACAAATTTATGCGGAAGTTAGAAACTTTTTCGCAAGCACAGACGGGTGATAGTAAACGAGTAAATTTAGACAGGTCAATCTGACTAATAACTCGTCTGAAGGTTTTCAAAGAAAACATACAATCATGCAAGATGAAAATAGGTTTGATAAACACAATTATAAACCACTTTAGTTAGATGATAGTTAAGATAAATAATCAAACTAAAGAGTTAAGGGAAAGAGAGAGATCACTCAGCAGGTTTTATCTTGGTTCACCCCTTAACAATGAGGCTACGTCCAGTCCTTGGCAGCACCAAGTTTTCTCACTATAACTGATTTAGGTTACAGGACAGACAAGTATTATTTTCACACGTAGCCTCTTCAGGCTCGAGACAAGTATTGCTTTCACACCTAACCTCTCCAGGCTCTAGACAAGTATTGTTTGCACACCTAGCCTCTTCAGGCTCAGACGGGTTTGTTTGAGAGAAGTTTTAAAATAAATTACAATTTCCAAGTCTTTCACAAGCACTCAGACGAGTCTATTAAATGTGAAGTTCTGAAAGACTGCGTAATAACTTCAAATGATTGAAGAATAAATAATGAAAGAATGAAGATATAAATGCACAGAGTAATTGCTCTTTGATTGCTTTGTTCGTTTTCTTCTCTGCTTTAATCTTGAAAGTCTTCTTCATTAAATATGGTTGAAGATTTTAAAGCCCTTAGACACAAAGTTTGAAGGCTTGGCTTCTTGCAGATCTTCAATAAATGCAAAGAGTCGTTCTGATCAACCATTAAAGCCTTGAGAACTTCGCTTGTTCTCTCTCATCAGAAAGATGAAGACTTCTAATACACCTTTGGTCTTAGCAGGTCTGTATACTTGCTTTTTGCCAATAGAGGGAAGACTTTCCCTTTTGGTGTAAGATGCATTTATGTTCAGGCAAAGCACTTTGTTGAAGCTCCTTATCAGAGACGAGACAGGTTTCATCCAATGTATTCTTTAAAGTTAGTCACCAGACGGGTGAGTAACTTCATTAGACGGGTTGACTCCTTAACAAAGAGATGACGTCAGTTGCATAGTCTTTTAGACGGGTGAGTCTTCCTTTGATCAGACGGTTGAAGACTTCATTAGACGGATTGAACTTCTCTTAGTTCAGATGAGTGAACCTTAGTTTAGTTCAGATGAGTGAACTATAGCTAGTTCAGATGAGTGAACTTATTTCTGTTTAGACGTGTGAACTTAAGTTAGTTCAGACGGGTGAACTAATCCAAGTTTAGACGAGTGAACAGTTCATGTAGACACTTAATGTTTTAATCTGCAGACTAAGAAGACGAGTTAAATACCATAGACGGGTTCAATTAAATCATTGAATAACTGTTTTACTTTCATCAAAACTATGGTAAATGCACATCGGACATTTGGAAACTCAACAAGCCCTTCCAACCCCGATACCTCCAAAGTCCATTTAAGATCGTCACCGCAAGATTCGCACTAACATCTAGGTGTAAGCTCAACTCCTAGGCTTAAGGCCTTACAAACTCATGCAATGAAATGCCAATGCTTACACAAAGCAGACGCGGTAAAGCAATGCCTATCCACTGGATAAAACTCAATGTTCACTAAGGTTATCTTTCTTAGGAACTATACACGTTTTTGTATTATAAAACATTTATCCATCGGATAAATATCTTGTGATTCCTTTGGAATGATCCGGACTACTTTCGAAATTGCCGACTATCCCCACAAACCAACACGGGTCTTTCCAGCGTGCTTTGTCCTCACTCACACGCTTTTTGGGAGACTTCCCAGAAGGTCACCAATCCTACAAGTGCTCCAAGTCCAGCACACTTAACTATGGAGTTCTTATGTTCTAGGCTTCCGAAAAGAAGATGAGTCTTGTTGGTATAGGTAGTACCAATCAAATCTTATGAGCCTTCCTTCAACTGTACAGTCTCATACTTGTACAGCCTCAGGATTCCTTCAACTGTGCAGTCCTATACCTGCATAGCCTCAGGGTGTCTCTCGTTCCGGTCATTACAAGACTGAAACAATTGAACGATTTACCTGGATCCGAATCACCGGTCCGTCATCGAACTACTGTTTCAAAACCCAAAACGTTTCATGTTTGTGTTTATGTCTTATGAATTATGTCTCAAGTCCTAAGTATTATGAAGAAGGATTGAGAATCCTCTTAGATAAGTCTTTGATACTTTCTAAGATATTAACTCCTTGATTTTCAATTAATGAAATAAGTGTTGATTCACTTAAGTCTTATGAAGTCATTGATGAACTAAGTCATCAATGGTATAGTACATGGTCTTGTTCCACCACATACCATACTTAAAAATCACTTTTCTTCAACCTCTAAGTTAATTACTTTAACTTAGGTTTTCACTTGTAAATCTTTACGATTTGAGTTGAAAACTCTTTATAAACCATAACCCTTTTCAATTGAAAACATATAAATTTAAAAGGACATTGTTATTTGATTAAGGTAAAGTACCTTAACTAACTTGGAAAGACTTTTTCGTACTAGCTTAGTGTGAAACCATAATCTAAGTTAGTATAAAGGAAATATAATCTTTTCTAATGTTCTTACTAAAGTTCATTTTAATCAAACTTAAGGATAAAGTCCTCTTTATGTTTGAAAATGGAACATTGTCTTAGTCCTAATCTAGAAGTGATATCTCTTTAAAACTATACTAACTTTCATGAAACCACTTCATTCTTTCTCTTTTTAAAACACTTTAGTTAATTATCTAACTATGGCTAAAGTAAAAAGGCATTTTTCACTTTGGTGAAATACTTAAATGTTGAAACTCTCTTTGATCTTTGGATCAAAATCACTTATTATTTTCTTTGAAACATAAGTTATTAAAACACTTTCTTATTCCAAAACTTTGAAGGTTCAAGAACAACAAATGTTCCTCTATTTTTTTTTTTCACTAAGGCCGCAAGCCTCTTCAAAAGAAAAGTGAAGATTTTTCTTCACCCAAAAGAAACTCATAGCCAAAATGCTCACAAAATGATGACAAACAACAATCATACATCATTGCATCATAATCATGGATAAAAATCCTTACTTGATCTAGAGATCAAAGTAGAGCTTTTCAACATACAATGAAAATATTTTTCATCCAATCAACATCATCAAAAACACCTACTAGACATTGAACTATTATTACAAACTTTGTTCTCCAAGAGAACTTCACAACTAAAGTGGTTTCATCCAAAGGGTTTCATCCAAACAACATAAACAACCATTTTTCACCTCCACCAATTTTGGCGTGATGAGGTTCACCCCCCGTACGTGTTGGTGAATAAAGCCTCCATATGAAAGTTGATTGGCCGGTTCTTGAATCTCCCGATTATTCGCCTGAATACACACCACCAGCTACAATCAACACAATCAATCAAACATTAACATCTAACAACAAAAATTTCCCCTATTTCCATCCATTTAGGGTTCGGCCCCTCTATGTTAAAATTAGTTAGAGATGTTCAAAATTTCTTATCTCTTGGATGGATGATACTTAGGTACTCCTAACACTAAAAGAAGTCTTATTACTCAAAGTTTGAATCAAAAACTCAACCTTTTTCAACATACATGGTTCGGCCACCTTAAGAAGAATTGGCTAGAAAACTTATTTGATTTGATGCTCTTGGATTATGGAAGAGAATGATGAAACTAACTCATAGAAATTGGTTTGGTATTAAAATTTTCTACACTTTCCTATCAATTTTTAAAGTTATGAATCAAAGCTTTGATCTTCATGAATCAAGAGATTCAACAGATGAAATAGAGAGATTAAGAGAGCTAGGATGGAGTTCATACCTCCTAGATGATGAAGCTTAAGAGAAAAGAAACTTGATTTCACAAAAAGCTTCAACTTTTCAAGATCAAAAGTTGGTTTTTGGTGAAGAACAGAAGAAGAACTTTGATGAACTTGAAGAACATGAAGAACAAGTGAGAGAAGAGAGGAGCGAGAGAGATGGCCGAATAGCCAAGTGAGAGAGTGAGTGATATAGATATTTTCTTATCATGGTAAACTTGTAAATAACCAAAGGACAACTTGGTACTTTCCTTAAAATATCGGGGGCATTTTGGTCATTTCACATCCAAATATTTTTCAGACTGTCATCATGAGGGTGTCATGAAATTCAACTTGATGTGACATGATGTGACATCAAGTTTATCCGTTAGCGGGTCCCGTTAAATCCCTTCATAGCTCTAATCATCTCCCGGTTCGAGTATTGACCCGAATATAATAGATTATTTTCACTTTTAAACGTCAGGACGGATTTTATCAAATATGTAGAGAATTAAATCCCAAGACTTAATGGCTCGTCCGTGAGTCAAAATTAGGTCCCGATAGTAGAAAAACACTACCGTCGGTGAAAAACATAGACCAGATTCCGTTTGAGTTTTCGCCCCAAATTTAAGCATTGCTTCCTACAATAGCGTAGAGCATGACTATGTTCTCAGATTATTTTATTTCACTCTCGAGACCCTCCAATAAAATACAAACGCATAAATACTGAATAATTATAAAACTTGAAAAATCGGGGCGTTACACTTCATCCAAAATATTGGAACCAAATGAAATCCCTAGCTTATTTTTCAAGTTATGGCCGAACCTTGGACCTATTAAAGGGAAGAAATTTATGTCATTAATGTTGTTATTTTGTATTGATTGTTGTTGAGAATTGAATTGTGATTAATTGTTCTAGGCAATGCAGAGGAAAACGGAACCGGAACCAAAAACTGTTCGGGAGCTAACTTACGACCCTAAAGAGGTAAAGGGAGGTATTTCATAATAAGCTTGGTAGCCTTATGATGATTGGTTGTTAGATGTGTTGATTGGTGTTTTGATTGGTGCTTTGATGATTATTATGTGTCGTGTGTGTACTTGATTTACTTGCTGAAGTATATACTGGATATTTGAATACGAATTGTGGCACTGATGCCTTGGATGAGATATATTGGTGATGTTGAGTTGAGATATATATATATATATATATATATATATATATATATATATATATATATATATATATATAAATGGCTATCGCTCGATAAAGAAGATTAAAATGTTTAAAAATCGAAATCGAAGTTTGAAAATGTATGTTGAAATCAAAGAAAGCTCTTGAGAAATGTTTTGCCCTATCAAGGAATAAAACTTCCTTTTTGAAAATGTTAGATCCTTTTGAAAGAAAAAGTCGTTCAAGGAAAGTTCACTCAAAATGAAATTTCTTTTAGAAAACGTTTTTAAAAGAGACGGAACCTTTAGAAAAATAGATTTACAAAGGAAAAGAGTTTTTCTTGAAAAATAGCTTTTTGAGAAAAAAATTTAGTTCATGACAATAAAATTGAGTTTTGTTTTCCAAAACTGTTTTTGTGAAAGTAAGACTTGGGAGAAAAACGATGATTTCCTTTTTCACCTAAAGAAGTATGCAAACATGCAAACCTAGTGACCGAGACGTCGGGCTAGGGTTTTGCGAGTTGAGCACTCGGACTTTGTGAAAAGGTTTTAATTAACTGAAAAAGAGAATTTGGGTTACGATCTGTGACACCTCGAGAGGGTGTTACAATAGTGGTATCAAGCTGGTCGATGTCTTTTGCGATCTAGGTTATGGATTCATGATGTTTTTGCTGTGTTTACTCTGTGTTTTGTTTTGATAAAGAACAGTAAGAGTAAGAACAGTCTATGATGACTTGTTTCTTTTGGAATACAACCAATTGGATTGGTTAGAATCGATGTTTCAGATGCGTTAAGACTTTCATGAGAAAAGTTATCCGAGTTATTAAGAGGTGAAATCTAAGGTAAGCTTTGAGACAGCTCCTTAGTCAGTTCTAGCAGATAGGCTTGAATATGACCTTTACCTTGTGGGTCAAGGATGTTAGACTCTTAGTTATCAAGCGAGTGAAGACTCCTTGGTACGTAAAGGAAGTTTGAATGTGGGAAAGTTTGCCGAAGAAACAAGCGTACCTTAGGCAGGTGGAAGAATACTAAATTTTTTTGGAGTAGATACATAGGTAGCTAGTAAGTGATCAAAGGAATGGCAAGATAATAATATGTGCTCCAAAGAAGTCGAGAAATTGTAACGGAATTCCGGTAAAACCAATGAAAGTGTGGTATTGTGTGAAGTTTTTTTTGATAGTATTTTAAGAAACAATTGGAGCCTCCGCTATTGGTGAATTTGATTGATAGGATATTTGTCCCGTTAGGATATATGAAAGGCTATACCTTATGGGTGGACTTGTGATCCATGCTATTGATGGTGAAGGATTCGTATAATACCTAAGTATAACTTTTCGTAGTTGCGAATGATCAGAGACTGAGCGAACCAGAATTGAAATGTGAACTTCAGCTGTAGGATGAGTGTCCTTAGGACTAGTATCAGTAGGGGAAAGAATCATAATGGATCCCATATGACTGGGAGTATTGTCTGTTGATAGAACTTAAGACAATGACCAGCAGAGATGAGTAAAACAGATAAGTTTAGATTCGGTCGGAACAACCGCTATCTGGTAAGGCATATGATAAATATGTCTGGCCTCCTGGCTTGCGAGGCGAACCTTGGTTTGGCGCGGCGAGGCCGAGAGGCTATATTTTACTTCGCCGACAGACCTTCTGGCTCGCGAGGTGAGAATCCTATCGCGAGGCGGATATGGTTGACTCCTTGTTTGATGCTTCTAAAATTTGAGGAATTAGACTAAGTTTGATATTGAATTTCTTAAGTGAACTTATTGGGATTTTAAGTGCATTAAAGTTGGTGAGATTAAGACGTGTAATTACGGGATAAGAACTAGTTTAAGTGTTTGACTTGATCATGGAAGTATAGTCTTTCGTGAAGGATTGGTAGTAGAGAATGACGGACTAATAAATAGGTCAGTGAAAGAAGGAATGACTTTCCCGATAGTTGATGGATAAGCAAGAGACGGATGATGAGTTTCAGGAGTTATTTTGATTTCTCCAAAGGAGTAGCACCGTGTTCAAATTGTTTCCTTGACGAAACAAGGTGTGTCGTCACACAATGTTGTGCGTTTTGTTGAGCTCCAATCAGGCTGAAGCCTGGTGAGAACTCGCGTTTAGAGAAAGGTACGTGTATTCATGTTGACATTCGTCGTCCTTTTGGGATTGTGTCGGACATATGAATGATGTGCCTGTCTGGGAAGATTTTCAGGATAAACTTTCTGAGGATATTCCGAGTTTCCGTTGCAAAGGGACGTTGAGTTCTCGATTGATCTAGTTTCTAGATTCAGTCAGATCTCTATCGTTTGGGTAGAATATTACCTACGAGGCTGGCCGGATTGGATTGCATGAAGTGGAATTTCGTTTGGTTCTTGTGAGATTTGTCATCATCGGCGATGTTCTCGTTTACTCTGAAAGTCACGAGGGACATGAGGAGATTCTGCGTCAAGTATTGCGGACCCTACACGAGAAGAGTTGTCATGAATTTACTTAAGTACGAGTTTGACTCGATGGTGGTAGAAATTCTTAGGGTATTCGATCCTGGATGAGCCTTTGTACTCACACTCCCATGTATTAGACATTTGGGTAAATCGGTTAATAGTAACCTTTGGCCTGCACATTTTCATGTCACTCCATCGAAAGATTTGTTATGACTATTTCTTGAGTTGTAACACAGACAAATTCTTGATACTAGAAGTTTCTCAATGAAACTTAATCGAATCACTTTTACTGTTGGTAACTGTGATCCAGTCTGAAACTTTTGCCAGACTGTTTATCTTTTGATTCCCTGATTTGTTGGAAAGTTCTTACGAAAGAAGGGACTTTATTAGAGTCATGGTTGTAAACATGTATTAGCTATGCATTTTTACACTCACGAACCTACTGAAGAATCTTTTTAAATACTGGATATAACTGTATTCGTTTCCGAATGGTAAAATCCTTCTATATACTTTCTTATGAGAATAAGACCAAAAAAATTTCCTCTGTTGAAGACTTCTTTTGCTGAAAGATTTCTTTCCTTAATCTTCAAGAGCCGAGTAGCGACTAAGTTCAATTGTTTGCCCTCAACCCAAGTGGACGAGCAAGAAAACGTTTCTATCTTCGAAGGACTGGCTGGGAGTAAGTGTATTACTCTAATACGAACATCCTGTCAGCGGGATAGGCGAGAAGTGGTAGGCATTTTGTGAAGATATGGTATAGTGGATAAGGTGTAGAACCTGGGGATTAAGAAAACCCTATCCAGTTTTGAGTCACGAAATTTCGAGGACGAAATTTTTTTTAGAGGGATAGTAATGTAACACCCCGATTTTTCAAAACTCTCTAGAGCTAATTAATCAGTATTTGTAACATCCCCGTTTTCTGTAATCGTTTATAATCACCATAACATTGTGATTGATACCTTGTGTTTTGTATGACTCTCTCTCTCTCTCTCTCTCTCTCTCTCTCTCTCTCTATATATATATATATATATATATATATATATATATATATATATATATATGGATGTTTATATCATGGTTATGTTGTGGTAAAGTTTTCTTTTGTCATTATGAGACAAAAATCAATAAAAGTTCTGTTTTAACCGTTATCGGGTAATTTCTCGTTTTACGTGCCGGAGGCTGAGAAACGGGGAATTGAGTGGAATGTAATGTTGAATTATATTTTCCTTTACCTTGTTGATTATTCCTAATGAAGAGAATTAATTTTCTTAAAATCAAAAAATTTACCAAAAGCAGTAAAAACCAATTATCCATTTTTGTAAAAACCCTAATCACCTAAGTCCTAACTAAATGGGAATGTAACTATTCTAGTTACATTTAGTTAAGGCCATTCGCCCATTCCATCTTGGGAGAAGCCAAGACTTGATTTCCATCATTTCAAGTCAAGTTTATGACATTAACCATTAATGGAAAGGTATCTTAACCATTTTTGGTTAATCTTGTCCTTAAGCCCTCCATTAAGCAACAACACATCTATTTACTTGCATCTTGGCCCTCCATTCTTTATGACCAAAATTGAATAAGATTTTGGAGTCCACAAGGCCTTGGTATTCGGCCATTCATGGGGGGAAAACACCAACTTACTATTCCATTCCTTTCTTACTCAAAACACAAAAGTTCAAGATTTTCTCTCTTCTCTCACTTCCCTCTTGCATTCGGCCAGCCTTGGTGTGTGTTCATACTCATATTATTTCATCATTTTAACTTCATGTTCTTGTTTATCTCATTCATCTAAACAACTTTCATCTTGGGAATTTCTTCATTTGAAGTTGTCTCCGCAAAGATATTCAAGAATCATTCAAGAAGGTTCAAGCTTCTTGAAATTGTTTTTGAACCCTTACTCAAGAGTAAGTTTCTAACTTAGTTTCTTTTCTTTAGTACTCTTGAGAACATCCTTGTGTTATCATTGTTTATGAAGTTGAAAAATCAAGTTTTTGAACTTGTTTATTTCTCCTCTAGGTCACGGTTTTCATTATTGTTTTGGTGACCAAGTCTTCATCTTCTTCTCTTCAAGGAAGCTTCACAAAGGTAATGGGGGAGTGAAGCATATCACACCTTAAATGGTGGTGATAAAGGCCTCCTAGTTTTGTTGAAGGAAAACCCTAGATCTAGGGTTTCCTTATAAAGTTCTTTACTTTGTTGTTATATTATATTATGTTGTTGTGCTGATATGGTGATTGTGTTTGTATATGCTACAAGAAAATTATTTTGGTATGGTGAAAAACTATTCTTAGGTCCAAAGACCTAAGGATAGGATTTTAGAATGTTGGACTTGTTTATGTTCTAAGTTGTCTTGATAACTTGCTTATATGTTGATGTGATTATTCTAACTACCTTGGATGTTGTTGAATGGCTTCATTTTGGTTGTATATGAGTATGTGAGGTTCGGCCTTACCATGTTGAGGAGGGAAGCCAAAGCTTCTATGTTTAAATGATGGTATAATGAACTTAATATGGTTCTAACAATGCATATAAAACAAAGAAAACCTATCCTACTTCTATAAGGGCATTCGGCCTTCACCTAGATAGTAGGGTTAGGACCTTAAAATGTTGATGCTAAGGGGTTTTATATATTCATACTAAAGTATAAGAGGTATATAAATTGAAAAGGTTTCCAAAGAAACCAAGTTTTGGTTCCAAAGAACCATGTGTTGTGAAATGAGTGTTTTTGGATTTCATTAAGGAACTATTTTAAGAATAAGTTGGCTTAATGTTGATCAACCACTTATTTTAATAAGTTGTTTTAGGAAGAAAAGATTTTCAAGAACAAAGAGTTTCATAGTTAATCAAGATGGTTTTTAAAGGATTTCTGGTTAGTAAGTCTTCTTTGAGAAGATAGGATTCTTACAAAGCCTTTCTTTAAGAACATAGAGTTTTACACTATTACCTTTTTGAACTTTCCAAAACCTTGTAAGTTATATTTCATTGAAAACAAATTGGAAATTTTCAAATAAGAAGTATCTTTTCTTTTACACTAAGTCATAGAAATAGGAAAATAATTCAAAAGAGTTTTACACTAAATGAGACACCTATGGTCATTTGATCAGAGTTTTCAAACTATAATTAATAAAGGAGATTTCATCAACTACTTTACTATAAGGACAGTACTTTGAAGCTTTTCACTATAATAGTGTAAACACGCTTTATCTCCTAAAGGAATCTATATGAATTCCTTAATGGACTCATAAAGATTTTAGTAAAAGACATATACTAATGCCTAGTGGACATGACAAAATCATGTCTCACATCCTTGATGATTTGGATCATCTAAGGACTCCATAATGTTTAATCACTAAGAGTTACTTATAAAAGTAATGTTCCTTGTTAGACAAGTGAGAAGATTGATGAAGGGGATCCTTGTGGATCCTAACCTCCATAATACATCTAGGTTATGGACTAACGTATCATAAGACATGAACATTGAGACGACCCTCCTCTCTCAGAAGGATAATCCCATTAGTCCCAACCTCTTATTATTATTATTATTAACTATGCCTAGCCATATATAAAGCGATAGCGTGGTAAACCAAACCGCGTTGCGGAAACAAAACAATGTAAACAAGAACGGCAAGTATAGCAAACGATGATCAGAGTATAAAGCGCAAAATAAGCATAACTGTACAATAAAATACATAAGTTAGCCCCATCAGTAGGGCACTGTACATAAATATACATACTGTGGGGTAGAAAACCAAAAATACATCAAGAGTCGAAAGAAAAACACTCGAAGCTCATCAGCAACCCCTGCCCCTCTAAAAAATACATGAAAAAGCGCTCAACTCACTCCCTAAGACGCACTGGCAGGCTTTCACCATCAATGGTGAGGATGCCCTGAGCTAGCCTGACCCTCGCCATGAGTACATCGGTACCGCACAATCGGCTCATACTCAGACGAAGAACTAGACACTACGATCCTCCGACTACGGTAGGTCCTCAAGTAATGCTCGGTCCTCCTGCGCTGGCCTCGGTAGACGTAACCTCTCCCGCTGGTCACGACCGATGACTAGGGTGCTGCCCAAGCGTAGTCCCCTTCCCTCTACCTCGGAGGTTGTCACATCTTTGGAAAGGGGAGGAACTGGTAGATGCGATAGGGACCAATAATATCTACATATGGAGGTGTGCCGCTCCGAAACATTAGGCTGACTGGCCCTGTATAGACCACCAAAAAGGTAGAGGAGTCTACCCGCCATCCCCTCTCATCATGGTATATGATCTCAATGTCCCCCAGCACTGGCATCCGCGGTGTCCCCGTGATGAATAGGTGAAGTCTCGGGTCCATGATATGCCTCAGCTGGCTCGTCGTCTTCAAGCGAATCTATACCGGACAACAAAGAAAACAGAAGGGAGATAAGAAATACAGCGCATCATAAGGTCGAAAAACAGCAGTAATGCAGTAAACAAGTATAGCAGATAACACATAGCAAATATAGAAAATGTAGCATCTATTGCATTCCAACACGCATCTCCCAATACAACATATGCAACAAGCATCCATCTCTGAGACTCACAGTCAGATCAAACCTCTAGACTGGGATACTAATTCCATGCAGCATGTCGGCCGAAAAACGCACTTCTGCAGGTTCCCAACTGGAACGGTTCCATACACGAACAAGTCCTCACCGGAACAGGTTCTGTGTCGGAACGGAGTTACCTTATCCAAGAAACTGAACCGCTCGCCGTGACCAATAAGAGTGCATCCCTCTTCCATACCGGAACCGGGGTATCTCTGTCGCCTCGGAATGTTAGCCTGGAACACTGGAAAGCTCTGGGATTAGTCGGGCAAACTGGACTAAATCGAGCGTCACGACAGGATTGGAGCTACCTCATCCGTCACTGTAAACTATTCCCGAGATCGGCAACATACCCAAGGCCACTCACTTGACCGCCCCATCTACTTTTCGTACCCACACTCAGGTACCGCTAACCTCATATGACGCTGGCAACCCATACTACCTGTTACACGGCCTCGCCACTTGACAGCTGAAAATGATATGCAGCAAACATCCTCAACGGGCTTGATACCGGATATCACACCTAAGCTCTCAACCAAATCAAAACATCACAATGCCACTGCATCCACACGGCCACAGCCTCGACGCCACGCGTCCACGAGCCAAAGCTCAAACAACACGGCACACAACCTCAAGAAGTCAGCATAGCAGCAACGGCACCATCCACGGTATCAACCCGACAACAACACGGCACACAGCCAAACTTATTCTACGACATTCCGCCACAACTCTCAATATTGCAGCATAAAGCATAGAAACAACAATAACATCATAGCAGCAGTAATATCAAGAGCATCATAAAAGCATCTAGCAACATATCACGTATACCAAGTAGCATATAGGCAAACAGATAGCAACAACAACAGCCAACATCATACAGTCATACGTCAGCAAAGATCCTCGATTAACAGTTCTCTAACCTAGGGTTTCCAAACTTAACGGCGATAGCCCAAAGTAAGCTAAACCTAGGGTTTAGATACTTTATTAGGGCCCAACCACTAGTAGGGTTAGTGCTTCCCTACACATAGCAGAAATCACAACTACATTACTCTTGCCTTCCCGATGGCAGCAGTACTCTTTCTCCCCACCTGAACTGTCAACACGCAAATCCACCGACTTGCTTCCTCTCTCTCAAGCTCGCAGCCCATCTTCAATGGCAGCTTCAGGAACAGCCCAAGGACAGCTCCAAATCTAGCACCACTGCGAGCACGAACTTTGCCCTAATTACGAGCACAACACATGCACCATAGTGTTAGCCCCAAGGCAAGCTCAAAAATCAAAGAAAAAGGGTAAAGACTTGAAGAACACCAAGAACACATGTTAGGGATTCGAGTTTACCTCAGGCAAATAGAAAAACCAATCCGTCAGAGTTATAGATAACTCAGCCGCGATCACAACGGTTCTGTCAGAATCGTATTCCGGTACTTCGATCGTCTAAAGACTGAGCTTCTCTATCTACAAATCTTATAGTTCCTCTCTCTAGCTTACAGAACACTTAGTGATTTTCGTGCAAAATGAGGAAGAAGAGAAAACTCCACTAACTTGATCTGTTGTGCATGCTTGAGCGTGGAAAATATGCACGCTTTAGCGTTGCCATGCTCTAGCGTTGGGTTCTCTCCACTCTTGAGCGTGGGACCTCGTCCACTCCGCCTGCTCCCTGGCCTGACACGTGTCTCACACACGTCCAAATGCAGAATAGCTGCTCAGCGCACTCAGCACGCTGAGGCTTCCAACTCCTCCCACGCTTAAGTGTCGTAATGCTTGAGCGTTGAATTCTCCCATGCATAAGCTCGTCAGCTCAGCGAGAGAAGAACTTCTAGCTTCCACAGTTACTCATTTAACATCTTAGGCACCTCCAACCTTGTTCAAGCCTATTCCTAAGCTTTGAACTACGTCTAAAACTAACACACAACAATTCACACAATCATCTAAAGCCCCAATCGAGGCTAACCAGCTTGATCAGAGTCACAGAGAAACCGGGATGTTACAAACATCGTTTTACGAACGACGAAGTTGTACGTGATTGCAAGGAACAGAATCAAGGATGGGCGACTGATGGCAAGTCGTGTGAAAGTGGGTCCCGTAAGGGTATCCTGTGGTTTATCAAGAAATAAACGTGGTGCTACAGTGATGAGGTAGTACGTGGCTTTTTTGTGGCATTTCTTGACATGCATCTACATCTGTGCATGAATTGGGCATGATACCTAGGAGTTGAGATTACACCTTGGTGCAGGTGAGATTGTTTATGGTGTCGATCATGAGGATCTTGGGGATGTCAGGGGTTGGGGAAAACACATGTGGCCAGACAGTAACTCCTCCATGTCATGGATATCCATTGAAAAACACTGACATCCTGACTGAAACACAGGGCAAATCACGATTTGGGTAAAGAACGTCTGGCGTGAGCCGTTATGATGATTGCAATCATTGGATGTGGCACTGTGGGCTGAGATAACCCAGACAATGTTCTCCTAATCACTCACTCTATTATGTTTAGCTCCATGGAGTAGGGGTCTGAGTCATGTTGCGTTAGTGTCATTGCATACTTGAGTTGACATTTGACCCATATTATTGTTGATTGATATATTAATTGTAATGCCATGTAATTTAATTGTTATGCTGTGAAAGCTAATGAGCTAATTGCCGATTGGGTACGTGTGTGCGTGACTTTTATCACTGCTGTTATGGTTGTGCGATATGTGGAATCTCACCTCATTACTTTTGTTGTCACGCTGCTCGCATGGGTTTCATCTTGCTATAGTGAATAGATATGGCGAGCGACCCACCTTCTCGTTTGACTTTAGACTTGACACTGCATGACGGGGCTGACGCTTGGACGATCCTTCCTGACGGATGGCACACCTACACTGGAGCCGTGAGTCTCACGAGCAGGAGGGAGTTACCTTTCTCTATGACAAGCCTATCCGAGAAAGTTTGCACTTTGCGGATCAGTGGTGAGGGTAGCTCAGGGGTCACCCAGCCACCACCACCACCACCTGCTGATCATCCGCGACTGCCTTGTACCCAGCCTACAGTTCATCGGGAGGAGCCCCGGGACGTATATGTTGACCTTGCTTCCATGCCACCCCCACCCACTATACCGTCTACGTCTACTTTGCCTACGTTTGCTGCCGGATAGTCCGTTCCCATAGTCTCACCCCCAGGACCTACCTATGAGCCTTCCGAGCTACACCCTCTGATTCCTCGCCAGCGGGCAAATTGGAGGATGACTGCTCGTAAGAGCACACCAGCTTCCTCTAGGGTATTCTCTCTGTCCCACTCGTTATCCTCTCATCTGACGATGAGGAGATGGAGGATGAGGAGGAGGTACCAAAGGATGTACCAGAGGACGTTTCTGAGGTAGCTTTTGCTAGCGCGAGTTAGGACACGTGGTGGTTGAGGACTGATGAGGAGGCGTTGCGGCATACGGAGCAGATCATGAGTGGCTATGACATGCAGGACTTAGAGGATGAGGACAAGGCCATGGAGGAGGACCCATAGGAGTATTACTCCGATGAGTAGTACAGTGTCAGTTTTTGGCCAGTCTCTAAAGTCTTTCCCAGTGTCTGTATATTCATTATGTACCCCCTTCCCCTTTATGTTGTGGGTCTGCGCCTCTTGTAGTACAGGTTAAGCTTGTCTTTATGTTATTTTGTTTCTCCTGTAGTCAAGTGTTGAAACTACTATGTGTAACTATGTATTTTGGAGAGATGTTCTATCTTTTAGTATTGTTTATGATTATGCATATTGTCCTTGTGGTATAAGTATACATGCATGGTTTTGGAACTTGAGTATAAAAGAAAGGAAAAAGAAAACCCATATTTTCGGTAAGCTCTAATTATATTTTTTTTGCTTCTTTTAAATTTATGATCTTGTGTTGAATAATCGTGATCCCTAAAGTCGGGTGTTATAGTATTTATATGTTTGTATTTTATTGAAGGGTCTAGAGAGGGAAACAAAATATTTCGAGACCATATTCATGCTCAACGCTATCGTATGTAGCTACGACTAAATTTTGAGCTGAAAACGCAGACGGAGCCTGGTCTGCATTTTTACACTGTCAGTAAGATTTTACTGCTCCAAAGACCTCAGATTGACCCTTGAACGAGTCAGTAAGTCTTAGAATTCGATTCTCTACGTTTTGGTAAATTTAAAAAAAATCACTTCCTGACATTCGTTCGAGCGAAATCTTCAATTGGGTGGAGAACGAAGCAGCACATGGATTTATCGGGACCCGCCAACTGATAATCTTGATGTCACATCATGTCATATCACTTGGGAGAGCATGTCAGAGTCGTCATGACATTCGGAAATATCTGGACGCGAAATGACCAAAATACCCCTAACCTTTCTTTAATGACATTTTGGTCCTTGAAGGAAATGACCAAAATGCCCTTAAGTGAGTTGATTTAAGGCAGTTCAGCCCCCATTTCTCATGCAAGAACAGCCCCAAAATGAGCCTTCAAGACTTCATCTTCTTCCTTGAGAGAAAACTCCATTTTTCCTAGAGAAAAAAGCTTGAATCCTTGATCAATCTTCATCATTCTTTAGGTAAGATCACTTCTATGACCTCTAATCTTCATGAATCTCTTCCTATTTCAAGTTTGAAATCTTGATTTCATGGTTTTCAAGTTTATGATCCAAAACTTCAAAAATTCATAGGAAATTGTAGAAAAATCCTTTTAATGGGAAATCAATTTCTTTGAGCTCGCTTCATCATCCTCTACCTAAACCCAAGAGCATATGATCAAAATCTCATCCTAGCCTATTCTTATAAAAGTGTCCGAACCCTAGGGGAAGATGATGAATACTGTTTTTGTTCAATTTTTGGATTTCTAACTTTTGATTCCATCTTTACCTTTCCTATTGTCTTTGAATCCAAGTGATGGAAAACCAAATCAATTCCTAACCCATTTCCATTTTCATGGCCGAGACCTATAGGTGGGAAGAACCATGAGTCATGTTTCATATTTTTGGGTAATAGGACTTGATTTAGTGTTAATCAAGCTTAAGAACCAACCTTCCAAAAGTTTGGAACCAAATGTGACCCCTAGCCCTTTTTACCATTTTTGGTCGAACCTAGCTCCTAAGGTGTAACACCCCGTTTTCCGTATGAGTTTGTATATGTTGCTATAATTATATGTATTATTATTATTATCGTTATTATTAGTATAATATTTGATAATTTGCTTGTTTACATTGTCATTGCATTTTATAAGTATCTATATGAATGTATATTTATGTGTGTATATTTTAAGTGATAACATGCATGCTTATGTTTGTATGATTATAAGTATGTTTACATTTTAATATTAAAATGTTGTTGTTGTTGTTATTATTATTATTATTATTATTATTATTATTATTATTATTATTATTATTATTTATTTATTTATTTATTTATTTAATATGTAATTGATTCTTATTGATATGTAAATGATTTATATTAATTATACTTCTATTAATATACGATTTATTGTGTTAATAGATAATTGTGCAAAAATATATTTATATTATTAATTAAGAATTATACTGCATGTATTAATACATGATCTTATCTATATGAATATATAATTGATTATATTAGTATGTAAGTCTGTAATCTCGTGTGCTTATATCTGGTCTTGTATGAACTAATATGATATGTGTAATTAATGTTTGATCGTATATTTATTTACATGTCATCAATTATATATATGTTTATATTAACACTGGATCACTTGTATTAATGCACAATAGAATTATGTTAATATAAGATACCTATATTTATGATAATTGTAGTTGTGTTGGTATAAGATCAATTAGATGTCATAGAGATTCAATCATTGAATAGATAAGATTATCTTATCTTAATCTCCTACAAAATTCTATCTAGAAACAACTATCTTTTTTTTGCTGAACTTATATCATATTTTTGACCCTGTTAGAGTCCGAATTAGGAATAGATCGTGAAACATGATTTTGTACAAAATTCACTTAGCTTTCCAACGCCACCAAGAACACCTAAATCAGACACTCTTAGCTCAAGTTAGAGCCAAACCAGTGAGCATGCGTTTTGGGCTCTTCGGTTAGCCCGTTTCGCTCTAATCCTTTTTATACCTCTTTTGCTCGACCTAAAACTCATAGCCATCTTTCCTAGAGTTAGAAACAGCCATCTTTTATCTTTCTCTTAGGTTCCTTATTGAATCCTTGAGCGTCCTCAATCCTTGTTTGAGTGTTCTTAGTCAAGAACATATCCCTGTGGCGTTTGTTGTTGCGTTTGGGGTTAAGCTGCTAGCTTAGTGTTACTTTGAGGTAAGGTAACCAACACTTGTTCATCCTTTCTTGGAATCCCTTTATTTAATGTTGAACCGTTTTGTCTCTGTCAAACCAGACTTCGTTGTTCATGTGCCAGTGTTGTGAACGGGTGCTAGCAGATTAGTTCCCCAGGAATCTAATCGAGGTATATGCATAACCATTGTGTTAATTCCCTTCCCTTTCTTTGTTTGGGAATTAACTACCTTTGTCCTTTCTTGTTGTTCTTGGTCAAAGCTCGCTGAACCTGTTGAACCCGTTTGGAGGAGTCACGCATGGACTTCACTCTTGTTGACTCATAGGTTGGAATCGTCACGCCAGGTATGGGGAGAAGGGATTAGTATAACATATAGGTTCTAGGGTAGCGTAAGATGAGGGTTAACCCATGACCCTATTTGTGTGCTATATGCCTTAATTGCCGTGTGAAATTATTATGGTTGTTTATACTTGTTGTTAATTGTTTAAATGGTTTGTATGATCTTGGCATAACGTTTATGATGTTGTTTATGACGTTGTTTATGATGATGATGATATTTCATGATTGTATGAGTTGGTATGTTGGAACTGCCGTTAAATCTATGTTAATAAAAGACATAAAGATGTTAGCGCTAAGCCTAAAACTAGGATTAGTCCAATTGATGTTCATAAACATGAGGATATGAATTGTGGTTTAGATATTAAGATTAAGTTATAATCTTAATAACTATATGATTTGAGGTTTAAATATTAAGATTAAGTTATAATCTTAATAAGATATGAATTGTGGTTTAGATATTAAGATTAAGTTATAATCTTAATAACTATATGATTTGAGGTTTAAATATTAAGATTAAGTTATAATCTTATAACTATATGATTTGAGGATAGATATTAAGATTACGTTATAATCTTAATAAGATATGAATTGAGATTTAAATATTAAGATTAAGATATGAATTGTGGTTTCGATATTAAGAATAAGTTATAATTTTAATAACTATTTGACTTGTGGTTTAGATATTAAGATTAAGTTATAATCTTAATAAGATATGAATTGAGGTTTAGATATTAGGATTAAGTTACAATCTTAATAAATATATGACTTGAGGTTTAAATATTAGGATTAAGTTATAATCTTAATAAATATATGACTTGAGGTTTAAATATTAAGGTTAAGTTATAATCTTAATAAAATATGAATTGAGGTTTAGATAATAAGATTAAGTATAATACTTAATAAAGATAATGTTAAGTTAAGACTTAACAAAGAGAACAATTAATAAGACGATGATGTTATTGGTAACGACGTACTGTTACCGATGTTGCTGGTTAAATCATTCTTGATGCTTATTGGTCAAGTTTTATGTTGTTAAATCATCTTTGATGCTTGTTGGTCAAAGTTGATAGACATGTAATGGTGTTGATGATGGATGGTTGGACATGTGTTTGCATGTTGTTGAGCATAGCATGCATCATACGTTGACGTTGATATGTTGGGTGGAAAGCAAACGATGAATCGCGATAGTGGAGGTCACGATGGGTGTTATCCCGGCCTTGCGGGTATATTGGGTAGGGAAATTCCAGGTGACATGGGCTAGCTACCTATTGTCGGAGTGACCTAAAGGATAAGCTTGAGTACCCTGACTAGCCACTATACGTTATCAGGATTAGTGAGAGTGTTCGGGGATGGCCCATGGTCTGGCATATCATCCACGTTGATAACCGGACATGTACTCCTAATCGTCTTTCCAGAGTTAGAGTTGTTGGCCACATTGCATATGGAGTAGTGGAGTAGTTATGCATCGCATAGCATGTTTATAACTTGATATGATGGAATGTGTTATAACATGTATGTTGTATTATGATTTTTATATGCTACATGGTCATCTTGCTAACTGCTCTATTACCGTTTATGTTTATACGTACAATTCCTTACTCCCTATCTGTTGTTGTTGTGTTTTGCATGTACCTTTGGTTATGCAGAGGATGGTGAGCTGCCAGCTGAGGAGTGATCCCAAGGAGATCGCTTGCTCATAGTATAGTTTGGTTTATGTTTAGTATGTTAGTTGTTTTCCGATGAAATATCGGTAGTGGTTACCAGCTCTGATTATGTGACATCGGGTTTCGGGTTTTGTTTATGTTAATGTTTTTCCGCAGTTGTTTTATGTTCAAAACGTTTTCGGATCATGTGGTACTTGCTACCTTTTAAGTTAAAGTTTTTAGATTTTATTTAACTTGCATGCTTTATTTACTTTTATCGTATGCGGGGTAGCGGGTGTCACATTAAGTGGTATCAGAGCCGGTCTGTCCTTCAGGCCGGGGTATGTGTCTGTTGTGTTTTCTTCTGTGTACTCTTATATGATTCTCTATGACGATGGTATAGAGTATTAAGTGTTTGGTGTTTGTTTTGACTTAACTTTTATGTTAAGTGATTTGTTGTGGACTAGCTGTCTATCAACCAAGTCCGAGCTTGTAGAAATTTCGAGGACGAAATTTTTATAAGGGGGTGGAATTGTAACACCCCGTTTTCCGTATGAGTTTGTATATGTTGCTATAATTATATGTATTATTATTATTATCGTTATTATTAGTATAATATTTGATAATTTGCTTGTTTACATTGTCATTGCATTTTATAAGTATCTATATGAATGTATATTTATGTGTGTATATTTTAAGTGATAACATGCATGCTTATGTTTGTATGATTATAAGTATGTTTACATTTTAATATTAAAATGTTGTTGTTGTTGTTGTTATTATTATTATTATTATTATTATTATTATTATTATTATTATTATTTATTTATTTAATATGTAATTGATTCTTATTGATATGTAAATGATTTATATTAATTATACTTCTATTAATATACGATTTATTGTGTTAATAGATAATTGTGCAAAAATATATTTATATTATTAATTAAGAATTATACTGCATGTATTAATACATGATCTTATCTATATGAATATATAATTGATTATATTAGTATGTAAGTCTGTAATCTCGTGTGCTTATATGTGGTCTTGTATGAACTAATATGATATGTGTAATTAATGTTTGATCGTATATTTATTTACATGTCATCAATTATATATATGTTTATATTAACACTGGATCACTTGTATTAATGCACAATAGAATTATGTTAATATAAGATACCTATATTTATGATAATTGTAGTTGTGTTGGTATAAGATCAATTAGATGTCATAGAGATTCAATCATTGAATAGATAAGATTATCTTATCTTAATCTCCTACAAAATTCTATCTAGAAACAACTATCTTTTTTTTGCTGAACTTATATCATATTTTTGACCCTGTTAGAGTCCGAATTAGGAATAGATCGTGAAACATGATTTTGTACAAAATTCACTTAGCTTTCCAACGCCACCAAGAACACCTAAATCAGACACTCTTAGCTCAAGTTAGAGCCAAACCAGTGAGCATGCGTTTTGGGCTCTTCGGTTAGCCCGTTTCGCTCTAATCCTTTTTATACCTCTTTTGCTCGACCTAAAACTCATAGCCATCTTTCCTAGAGTTAGAAACAGCCATCTTTTATCTTTCTCTTAGGTTCCTTATTGAATCCTTGAGCGTCCTCAATCCTTGTTTGAGTGTTCTTAGTCAAGAACATATCCCTGTGGCGTTTGTTGTTGCGTTTGGAGTTAAGCTGCTAGCTTAGTGTTACTTTGAGGTAAGGTAACCAACACTTGTTCATCCTTTCTTGGAATCCCTTTAGTTAATGTTGAACCGTTTTGTCTCTGTCAAACCAGACTTCGTTGTTCATGTGCCAGTGTTGTGAACGGGTGCTAGCAGATTAGTTCCCCAGGAATCTAATCGAGGTATATGCATAACCATTGTGTTAATTCCCTTCCCTTTCTTTGTTTGGGAATTAACTACCTTTGTCCTTTCTTGTTGTTCTTGGTCAAAGCTCGCTGAACCTGTTGAACCCGTTTGGAGGAGTCACGCATGGACTTCACTCTTGTTGACTCATAGGTTGGAATCGTCACGCCAGGTATGGGGAGAAGGGATTAGTATAACATATAGGTTCTAGGGTAGCGTAAGATGAGGGTTAACCCATGACCCTATTTGTGTGCTATATGCCTTAATTGCCGTGTGAAATTATTATGGTTGTTTATACTTGTTGTTAATTGTTTAAATGGTTTGTATGATCTTGGCATAACGTTTATGATGTTGTTTATGACGTTGTTTATGATGATGATGATATTTCATGATTGTATGAGTTGGTATGTTGGAACTGCCGTTAAATCTATGTTAATAAAAGACATAAAGATGTTAGCGCTAAGCCTAAAACTAGGATTAGTCCAATTGATGTTCATAAACATGAGGATATGAATTGTGGTTTAGATATTAAGATTAAGTTATAATCTTAATAACTATATGATTTGAGGTTTAAATATTAAGATTAAGTTATAATCTTATAACTATATGATTTGAGGTTTAAATATTAAGGTTAAGTTATAATCTTAATAAAATATGAATTGAGGTTTAGATAATAAGATTAAGTATAATACTTAATAAAGATAATGTTAAGTTAAGACTTAACAAAGAGAACAATTAATAAGACGATGATGTTATTGGTAACGACGTACTGTTACCGATGTTGCTGGTTAAATCATTCTTGATGCTTATTGGTCAAGTTTGATGTTGTTAAATCATCTTTGATGCTTGTTGGTCAAAGTTGATAGACATGTAATGGTGTTGATGATGGATGGTTGGACATGTGTTTGCATGTTGTTGAGCATAGCATGCATCATACGTTGACGTTGATATGTTGGGTGGAAAGCAAACGATGAATCGCGATAGTGGAGGTCACGATGGGTGTTATCCCGGCCTTGCGGGTATATTGGGTAGGGAAATTCCAGGTGACATGGGCTAGCTACCTATTGTCGGAGTGACCTAAAGGATAAGCTTGAGTACCCTGACTAGCCACTATACGTTATCAGGATTAGTGAGAGTGTTCGGGGATGGCCCATGGTCTGGCATATCATCCACGTTGATAACCGGACATGTACTCCTAATCGTCTTTCCAGAGTTAGAGTTGTTGGCCACATTGCATATGGAGTAGTGGAGTAGTTATGCATCGCATAGCATGTTTATAACTTGATATGATGGAATGTGTTATAACATGTATGTTGTATTATGATTTTTATATGCTACATGGTCATCTTGCTAACTGCTCTATTACCGTTTATGTTTATACGTACAATTCCTTACTCCCTATTTGTTGTTGTTGTGTTTTGCATGTACCTTTAGTTATGCAGAGGATGGTGAGCTGCCAGCTGAGGAGTGATCCCAAGGAGATCGCTTGCTCATAGTATAGTTTGGTTTATGTTTAGTATGTTAGTTGTTTTCCGATGAAATATCGGTAGTGGTTACCAGCTCTGATTATGTGACATCGGGTTTCGGGTTTTGTTTATGTTAATGTTTTTCCGCAGTTGTTTTATGTTCAAAACGTTTTCGGATCATGTGGTACTTGCTACCTTTTAAGTTAAAGTTTTTAGATTTTATTTAACTTGCATGCTTTATTTACTTTTATCGTATGCGGGGTAGCGGGTGTCACATAAGGGGTTAGAGAAATTTATGTATTAATTGTTGATGATTGGATTGGTTGTGTGTTTGTAGTTGTTGTCGGGAAATCGGACGAGGAACCATGAGAATTCGTGGACCGATCGGGCGACTTTACCTTCGGAGGATGACTTCTAGAGGTAAGGGGAGATTAGCTCCAATGAGTTTGATAGCTACATGAGGTTGGTTGTGGTATGTTTGTGATTGAATATTAAGGTGTGATTTGTGGGGTTATTGTCTTGAATGAATTATTTGATATGGAGATATATGTCGTGTATGAACTTGATGAAGTATATGCCTGCATGATTGAAATATGAATTGCGGCATTGATGACTTGAATGAGAATTGATATATAATGGCCAATTTTACTAAAAAGCAACTAAGTTAAGAATCCAGGATGATTTTGAATAAGACTTAGGAAGTCGAGAGTTGGTGAGGAAAATAGTGAAAAGTTGCTTTATCATTATTTTCTAAACATGTTGTACAAAGAAAGAAAACCTTGGAAAGTATTTAGTTGTCAAGGAATGATCTTCTGAAAGTATTTGATGTCTCGAAAACGAAAAAGTTTCTTCATGAAAGTTGCTCCGATAACAATCTTTAGAAAAGTCTTTTAAAGCCAAAATCCTTTGAAAATGTATCTTTAGAACTTGAGTTTTAAGAATGATTTGTAAAAGAAAAGTTTTTGCGGAAAATAAGTTTTAGAGCGAAAACGAATTTTGGTTTACACCAAAGAGAACCTGAGTTTTGCTTTTGAGATTTGAGCTACGAGAATGAATTTGATGAAACTGGTGATTACCCCTTCACACATGTGAAGCACATGAACCTAGTGACCGGGACGTCGGGCTAGATTTCTATGACATGAACGGACTTTGTGTCCTATATGTGATTCTAGTGTCCACGTCGTCGGCCTATTACATCATGGATTGAGTACTCGGACTACGTGTCCCGTGTTTTGAAAAAGAGAAAGAGCAGACTTAGTGTCCTATGCAAGTCTAGTGTCTGCGACGTCGGCCTAGTACTTCGCAAATCAAGAACTTGGACCTCGTGTCCTGAAACTTGAGTTGAATGGACTATATGTCCTTTAAAATGAGTCATGGGCCATGTGCCTCGACAGAAAAGAAAGAATGAACGAAAAGAAAGAATAGAGAACCTCCTGCATACATGCATGAGTCGACAGTCGTGCCATACGAATCGAGCTATAACTTACAAAGTTGAGAATTCAGCCAGTTAAGATCAGTAGGTCTATAGGGGCATTTTGTGTTCGAAACTCCACAAGTAGTCGGAGGCCTCGCGACCCTGTGCCGTGGTAAATTGGTTGCCAAACACGAATGAACTCAATCAGAGACTGGACTATTCAGGATATGGTTATGACGTGATACCTTGGAATAGTTGGAGATCAGACCTAAATTGAGAGGCCGACTCATGAGAACAATTGTGTTACGGGTATTATTGCGGCCTATCGCTCGATGAAGGGAAGTAAGAGTCTCCGGAGCATATGAGCTAGAAAGTCGAATTGAAGTCTCATGCATTCATTTGACTTATCTTGACGAATGAGTATGATATTTTGAAAGTGAAATTATCCCTTTATGATATGATGTTGATTATTGATACTTTATCACATGATTATGCTTATGCCTTATTTGTATGTTGCTATACTTGTGTGGCTATTATGATAGACTTGTGAAAGAGTATCTCACCCTTGCCTGTACATGTTGGACACCTTGTTGTGTTTTTTGAACACACGTACAGATATTTTCCAACGGTCCTCTGGGTCATTGCGGGACCTTGTAGCAGAGTTCCTTGGTGTTAACGATGAAGAGAGATGGACTGTTGATGACGAGGCCCAGTCTCATCGGGGTGATGCAGGCTAGGTAGTATACTTTATTATTCTTAGAGTTTTGTTAGCCCAGCTCTTAGGATTTTGATATTTAAAGTCAGGTCCTTTGACCGTGACTCAACATGACGTGTAATAAGAGATTTATGTGATGTATGCCAAAAGGCAAAGTTGAATGAGTGATATAAATGATGAGTTGAATTGTTTCTCTATTGTTGTTAAAATTTTAATTTGGTATCAGATTTTCCGCTACAAGTTTAATGAATATTTTCGAAAAGGTTTTAATTAACCGAAAAAGAGAATTTGGATTAAGAACTGTGACACCTCGAGGGGGTGTTACAGACTTCATGTCCTGTGTTTTGAATTTGAACGGACTTTGTGTCTTATATGTGAGTCTAGTGTCCGCGACGTCGGTCTAGTAGTTCGTGAATTAAGAACTTGGGCTACGTGTCCTGAATTTGAACAGGCTAAATGTCCTTTAAAACGAGTCGTGAGCTACGTGCCTCGACAAGAAAGAATGAACGAAAAAAAAAAAACAGAAAACATTTTGCATACATATATGAATCGGCCGACGTGCCATTTGCAAAAAACCACAATCCAAGTGGTTGAGAATATAAGCCAGTTATGACCACTAGGTCTATAGGGGCATCCTTGTTCGAGAATCCACAAGAGGCTTTGGGACCCTGTGGCTTGAGTTTTCTTGAAGACGACTACAAAGATGTGTGGACTGTTGATGACGAGACCGAGTCCCAATTGTACGATGTATGCTAGGTAGTATACTATTTTGTTCTTAGAGCTCTTTTTATCAGACCAGCTCTTAGGATTTTTGATGTTTAAGTTAGGTCTTTCGATTGTGACTGATTTATGTTGTGTATTAAGAGATTGAAAAGATGTAGGCCTTATGGCGAAAATTGAATTACTGTTATAGATGATGCGTTTCATTCTGGCTGTTAAAGTTTTCTTTTGTACCAGATTTCCACAAGTACTGTATTGAGTTACTTTCGAAAAAGTTTTAATTAACCGAAAAGAATATTTGGGATACGAAATGTGACACCGGGTTGGGGTGTTACAACAGTGGTATCAGAGCTGGTCGATGTCTTTTGGGATCTAGGTTATGGATTCATGATGTTTTTGTTGTGTTTACTTTGTTTTTTGTTTTGATACAAGGAAAGTAGAAGTAAGAATAGTCTATAATGACTTGTTCCTTATGGAATACAACCAATTCGATTGGTTGGATCCAATGATTGAGATGCGTTAAGACTCTCAAGAGAAAAGTTATCTGAGTTATTAAGAGGTGACATCTAAGGTATGCTTTGAGGCAATCCCTTAGTCGATTCTAGCTAATAAGTTTGAATATGACCCTTACTAAGAGTTAAGGATGTTAGACTCTTAGCTATCAAGTAAGTGAAGACTTTCTTACATGTGAAGGAAGTTCGATTGTTGGGAAAGTTGCCGAAGAAAGAGTGTGCCTTAAGTAGGTAGAAGGATACCGAAAGTTGTTAAAATAGATGCATAGGTAGCTAGTAAGCGACCAAAGGAATGGCAAGATAACAACATGCTCGCTACTGGATTCAAAAGCTGGAATGGAATCCCGATAGAACAATGGAAGTGTGGTGTCGCGTGAAGTTTCTTCTGATGGTTATTTTAAGAAGGCTTAATTGCACTTTTGGTCCCCCAGGTATCATGATTGTGCAATTTTGGTCCCCCGGGTTTTAATTGCGCCAATTGGGTCCTCCAAGTATCACGATTGTGCAATTTTGGTCCCCCAAGTTTCAATGGTGCCAATTGGGTCCCCCACATATCATGATTGTGCAATTTTGGTCCTCGGATTATCATGATTGTGCAATTTTTAATGTCAGTAGCCAACATAGGACACGTGGAATGATTTGACACTTAGTGAAGTCAACTTGACAGTTTACGGGACATTCTTATGAGAAATCATTAACATCTCACATAATTTAATAATCAAATGCACATCATTAAGTGTCACATAAGAATGACATGTAAGCTGCCAAACTAGTCTCATTAAGTGCCAAATCAGTCGCACATGTGTTTCGTAGGCTATTGATGTTAAAAGTTGCACAATCATGATCCTTGGAGGGCCAAAATTGTACGATCATGATACTTGGGGGACCAAAATTGCACAATCATGATATGTGGGGAACCCAATTGGCACAATTAAAACCCGGGGGACCAAAATTGCACAATCGTGATACCTGAGGGACCAAAAGTGCAATTAAGCCTTTTAAGAAATGATTAGAGCCTCCGATGTTTATGGATTTGAGGGTAAGACATTTGTCACCATTAGGACAGATTGAGGGTTAAGTGTTATGGGTAGAATGGTGATCCATACTGATGATGGTGCAGAGTAAATATGATACCTAAGTATAACTTTCCGAAGGTTACGAATGAGCAGGAACTGAGTGAACAATTATGGAAGTATGAACTTTGGCTATAGAATGAGTGTCCTTAGGATTGGTATCAGTAGAGGAAGGAATCACAATGGACCTTATGGAAATAGGAGAAATGACTCGTTAAGAGGACTTAAGACAGTGATCGGTGTAGATGAGTATGACAGATAAGTTTGGATTTTCACTTAGATATTAAAATTCTTAAGTGAGATTATTGAGATTTAAAGTATACTAGAATTTGTTGATGAGATTGAGACATGTAGCAACGGAATGAGAATTAGTTTAAGTGCTTGACTTAATCATGGAAGTCAACTTAAGTGCTTGATCACTAAAGTAATGTTTAGAAGTAAGAATGGGAGTAAGACTTGAGTGAAGGATTAGTAGTAGAGAATGATGATCTAGCATGTAAGTAAAAGGGGGAATGACTTTTCCCGGTAGTTAATGGATAAACAAAAGGCTAATGATAAGCTTCTATAGTTAGTTTCATTTCTCCAAGAGTAGGACATTGTTGAATTGTTTCCTTGTCGAAACAATGTGTGTTGGCACACGAGTATGTGTGTTTGGATGGGTTCTAATCGGGTTGAGACCTTGTAAGAACTCATGTTTAGTAAATGGTACTCATATTCTTGTTGACGTGTCGATTATCCTTGGGATTGTGTCAGACATTTGAATGAGGTGCCTGTCGTGGAATATTTCCAAGAGAAATTTCTGAGTATGTTCCAAGTTTGTGTTTGCGAAGGGTATTGAGTTTTTGATTGATCTAGTTTCTAGATTCAGTCAGATCTCCATCGCTTTGTGTAGAATATCACCTACAAAGCTAACCGAGTTAGACTGCATGAGATGGAAATTTTCATTCGTTTCTCGATAGAATCTTCATCATCGGTGATGCTCTCGTTTACTCTAAGAAGTCATGAGAAGCATGAGGAAACTCTGCGTCCAATGTTACGGACCCTACGCGAGAAGAGCTGTCATGAAGTTACTTAAGTGCGACTTTTGACTCAATGTTAGTTAAATTCTTAGGACATGCGATCCCAAGCGAGTATTTGTACTCGCACTCCTACAAGATCCTCAATGTATTAGACATTTGAGTGGATTGTTTCGATAGCATCCATTGGTCTGGACAAGTTCACATTATTTCATCTAAAGATTTGTTATAAATATTTCTTGAGTTGTAACACGAAAAAATTCTTGATACTAGAAGTTTCTTGATGAAACTAGTCTAATCACTTTTACTTTTGGTAAATGTGATCCTGTCTGATTTTTGGCTAGACTGTTTATCTTTTGATTCCCTAATCCATTAGGAGATTCATGTGAAAGAAGGGACTTTATTAGAGTCATGATTGTAAACATGCATAAGCTATGCATTTTTACACTTGCAAACCTACTGAAGAATCTTTTTACGTACTGGGTATTCCTGTATTCTTTTCAGAGTAGTGAAAATCTTCTATATAATTTCTTATGAGAGTAAGACCAAGAAAAAATTTACTTTGTTGAAAATCCTTTCCTTAATCTTCAAGACTCGAGTGAAGACTGAGTTCAACTGGTCACCTTCAGCTCAAGAGGACGAGCAAGAAAAACGATATGATCATTAGAATGTTGGTTGGTAGTAAGTGTAGTATCTACCGGGATAATTCTTTTAACAGTATGGACAAGAAGTGATAAAAGTTTTGATTGAGGTATAGTTATGATTGATCGGATGTGAACCTTTAAGATCAATCTCAGTAGGCGAGACAATTATTATAAACCAAGTATTGATCGAGGCATAATAGTAGTTGGGAGACCTAGGGTAATTATCAATGACTATAGTTAAGAGTGATTATATGAGTTTGGAGATTTTTAGGAAATTGTCCTTGATAGTTTTACCCAAGTTGAATATAAGTAGAAAAGAGGAGTTCTCGAGTAAAACTAAGTTGTTAGAAAAGTTCAAGATTTAGAATTTTCGAGAATTCTACCCGATACGAATTCTTTTTGTTTGTAGTCGCATTAAGAGGTGCAATCATGTTCTTTAAGGTTGAGATGAATGATGTAGATTAGAGAGGTGGACTATGTTCAAAAGGAACTAAGACTAAGATTGGATATCTTGAATCGGGACTGATGGATGTGTTGTAAAAAGATGTGTCGTAATTGCAATCTTGGTGTTAACAGTAAGAGTTAAAGATGTAGGAGGAAGGTTTTCTAAATGGATTAGTATTGAAAGAAAGTGGTTAAGTTTAATTATATCTCTCACATGTGAGAAACTAAGGTGAGATATTAAGGTATGGATTGAGAATTAGCAATTTGATTTTGATGGTAAATCGAACAGAGGATGAGTATGAAGTTGTCATTAGGTTACGAATGTTAACTAGGGAAGGATTACGTACCTGGGGATGAAGAAATCCTATATGGGTTTGAGTCATGAAATTTCGAGGATGGAATTTTTTTTAGTGGGGTAGTAATATAACACCCCGATTTTCGCTGCTTTCTAAGGTCGGAAATCAATACATAAAATGAAATAAAATAAACCAAGACCATATTCATACTCAACGCTATCGTAGAAAGCTGCAGTTAAATTTTGGGTTGAAAACTCAGACAGAGCCCGGTCTGTGTTTTTCACTAACAATAAGATTTTACTGATCAAGAGACCTAATTTTGACCCGCGAACGAGGCAATTAGTTTTAGAATAGAATTTCCTACAATTTTTATAAATTTAAAAAAAAAATAAGTTCCTACGCTTCATTCGGGCGAAATCTTAAATCGGGTGACGAACGGAGCTGGATATGGATTTACCGGGACCTGCTAAACAGATAACCTTGAAGTCACATCAAGTCACATCACATGGAAAAGCGTGCCAGTGTCATCATGACGTTTAAAAATATCTGAACGTAAAAAGACCAAAATACCCCTAACCTTTTCATAATTACCATTTAACCTTGTATGAAAATACCAAATTGCTCTTCAGTGAAAAATTTGTGGACAACCTTGTCCCTCCTTTCATACCCACGAAATTGGCAAGCTTCAAGAACCCTTCACCATTTCATTTCACTTCTACTTCACTTCATCTTCTTCCTTGGTTTTTCTTCCATTTTCATTAAGAGAAAACTTGAGTTTTTGTGAAGAAAAAGTGTGATTCTTGTCCATTCTTCACCATTCAAGAGGTAAGATCACTTCTTTGATCCTTAAACCTCATGAATCTCTTCCTATTTCATGATTGAAAAGCTTGATTCCATGAGTCTCAACTTCATGAGCCAAACTTCAAAAATTTCTAGAAAATTGTAGAAAAATCCTTTTATTGTGAAACCAATTTTTTTGAGCTAGTTTCATCACCTTCTACCATTATCCAAGAGTATGAAATCAAACACTGAGACGAACCCACTTAAATAGGATGATCCCATTAGCCTCCCATTTTTAAACGTTAAGGCACTTATTACACATACGAAGATATTTAAACTTTTTAAACATACACATATACTATACTTGTAACATGCAAATATCAGAGTAGCATAGACCATAAAGAGGAAAGCATGGTATAAAATATATATAGACGACTTCCTCTCCTCACCCAAAATACATCAAAAGACGGACTTACTGGCCATAAACATTCTAGTCCACTAACATACTTTTCTTCAGCCTGGACGACGGATACTCCCCTCGTTCTCGCCGTACTATCACTTAGAATCTCCCAAGGCTAGGGTCTTTGGCTCTCCCACCCGCATCGGGCTCTTACGACGTTCCATCCAGTTCTTCTTCATCTAGTTCTGCTACCGGTTCTTCTTACCATTATAAGAAAACATACAGTATAGAGAAAACAGGGGATAAAAATTGCATCTCACAATAAATAGGGATAAAAGTAAAGCAGATACATTAATAGCAAAATCATACACACAATCGTCACCAACAACCATCCTCGGGTTTATTAATCTTAACTACTCATCTCACACTCTCATACACCTAGACCTGACATGAAGACGCGGCCACATTCCTATGTCACAACGTATCCCCTACCAAGCAGGATACTCATCCCGTACCAAGCAGGATGTAAGTCAAACGTCGTCCGAGCAGCAAGTTCCGTTACACCCACGGGTACATTACATCCCCTACCAAGCAGGATGCTCACCCCCTACCAAGCAGGGTGACACTATTCCCCATTCCCAATAGGAATAGTTGTCCAGTGTCGGAAGGCACATCAGAGATCTCAGAAGCTCACAGTAGACCTACCAAGCATCTATCTGTAGTTCCGGTTTGACCTCGCGTAATCCCAGATCTACGCGGCTGTGATATCACCACACGATGCAATCTAACATGAATCTTCACGACTCATTTGGATCAATAGCTTAGCAACTCAACCCCGTCACCTAACACACTGAACACCAACATTCCCTACCAAGCAGAGTGTTCACGACTATCCATAGTCCTTAATTATTTCACCCGGTTGAGTGCAATAGCTTATCACTACCACATGATCTTATCCCACACATCACCCAATTCACAACGATCATCGCTTAGCTCTAAGCATACCAGCAGTCACATATGCAGTATCATATTATCTCACAGCACATTATCACCATATCATCAAATGAGGTAAATAGACATATTATCACAACATCACTCATTAAGATAGTAAAGCATGTTATCATGAGCATAGCAGAGCACGTATTCACAAATACACCATAGCAGACATATAAGCATATTGAACATATAACCTCGATCAACATAGTATCAACCTATGGTGATAAACCTACAATGACTAAGTCTACATTGGTACCACTTTCCGGTAATCGACAATGTGGACTTAGGTGTTGTCGGTCACTCAACCACTAGTAGGGTTTAGGATCCCCTACACATATTAATATATTCTACTCTACTCTTGCCTCCCCGAAAAATGTAAATCTTTTCCCCCACCGTAGGGCGATTGTCGCAAAGATCACGAACTCGGCCACCACGAGCTCTCCACCACCACAGCCAGCACGCAGGCCTCCTCCACCACCGTGAGCAGCTCCAGCAGCACCACAACCACCGCAGCTGTCTCCTCCAACATGAGCACCGCCGCGACTTTGAACTTTGTCCTAATCACGAAAACAGCGTACAAACAACATTGTTAACCCTAGGGCAACACCAAAATCAAGAAGATTCAAGGGAGAAGCTCGAAGAACACAAAGAACACGAAAAACACAAAGGTCAACGTGTTAGAGATTCGAGCTTACCTTCAAGAAATCGAGAAACCAATCCGTGGAACTCGTAGTACTCGAAGCCCTGATCACATCGGTGTAGTCGGAATCACCATCCGACGCCTCAATGTCACTCTAGCTTCACTTTCTCTCTCTAAGCGCCTCGGACCCTCTCTCTCTAAGCTTTGGTCGCAGAAGAAGTGAAGAACATGCAAAGTGGAAGGAGGAAGAAAAACTTAAGTTGTGCTGTCAGGCTGTCCACGCTCGTGCGAGGGAACAGACCACGCTTCAGCGTTGGCACGCTCTGACGTGGGAGAACTCCAAGCTTCAGCATTGGACGCTAATTACCACGTCTCTGCCACGCGTCGCGTGCGTGCTGACACGTGCACCCCCACGCGTCCCCCCTCCCACGCTCTAACGTGCAACTACCCACGCTCTGACGTCAACGGTTAATGTTTGAGCATGGGGTCTCTCCACGTCTAAATGTTGGACGCTGATTTACTCTATTCTTTCACGTTTTTCCACTTTTTGGACCTGTTCCAAGGCCAAATTGTCCCAAATTTGAACCATGGCTTCCTCACCACATAAGGAACCTGACTAAGCCCTTAAGCATGTTTAATTATTATCCCATACACTAATCAAGAAAACGGGGTGTTACATTTCCACCCCCCTTAAAATAAATTTCGTCCCCGAAATTTAGCATACCTTAGAATAAATGAGGGTATTGCTCTTGCATATCAGCTTCTCTTTCCCAAGTTGCATCTCTTGTAACCTCATCCCGAACTACTTTCACCAGGGGAATGTGTTTACCACGGAGTTCCTTAACTCTACGATCCGCAATCCTCACTAGTAAGGCTTCATACTCTAGGTTTTCTTTCAACTGTACAGACTCCGGTTTGATGACATGAGAAGGATCGGGGTAGTAATTTCGAAGTTGTGACACATGGAAGACATCGTGAAGGTTTGACAGATTAGGAGGTAAGGAAACATGATAGGCCACTGGACCAATTCGACGAAGAATTTGAAATTGTCCAATAAACCTTGGAGTAAGCTTCCTAGACTTGATAGCTCTGCCAATACTTGTTCTAGGTGTAACTCTCAGAAAAACATGGTCTCCTTCTTGAAACTCTAGAGGCCTCCTCCTCCTGTCACTGTAAATCTTCTGCCTGTCCTGAGTTGCCTTCATCTTTTCCCGGATCATCTTCACTTGTTCTGTTGTCTGCTGAATCATATCTGGACCCATTATTTGACTTTCTCCTGTTTCATACCAGCACAGCGATGTTCGACATATCCTCCCACATAGAGCTTCAAATGGTGCCATACCGATACTCGTGTGGAAACCTTTTTTGTATGTAAACTCTATCAGAGGTAAGCCATCATCCTAACTCCGCGTGTGTTCGAGTACACAGGCTCTCAACAAATCCTCCAATGATTGGATCGTCCTATCTGACTGTCCATCTGTCTGAGGATGGTAAGCTGAGCTTAACCTCAGTTTAGTTTCCAATGCACTGTGCAGTTGCTTCCAGAATCTTGATGTGAACCTTGGATCTCTATCGGATATGATGCTTGTAGGGACTCCATGTATCCTCACTGTTTGTCTGATGTAGATCTGCGTCAGCTTCTCCAGTGTATAACTTTCACCAATAGGCAGGAAATGGGCACATTTCGTTAGCCTATCGATGATTACCCATATCGCGTCATACCTATTTCGAGTCCTTGGTAACCCGGTCACAAAATCCATAGCAATCCCATCCCACTTCCACTCAGGGATATCCAGTGACTGTAGTAATCCTCCAGGCTTCTGGTGCTCAATCTTCGCCTTCTGACATGTCGAACATGACAGTACATATTCTACAACTCCTTTCTTCATCCCAGGCCATCAGAACATCTTCTTTAAATCTTGGTACATCTTCGTGGCACCTGAATGGAAACTTAACTTACTTTTGTGCGCTTCCTCCAAGATCATCCGCCGGATTTCCTCATCGTCTGGTATACAGATTCTACCTCTGAACCCGATGATTCCATCTGTATCCACCTAAAACTCAGAGGTTCGCTGATTGAGAATCAAGTCCTTCATTTTCTGAAGATACTAATCCATCTCTTGCTTCCCATTAACTGTCTCGAGAAAATCACTAAAGATAGTGAGTCTTCCCAGACACATCATACCTTCGAAACATTCTCCTCCCAAATTCAAATCTCGGAATTGCTCCACCAACTCCAGCTCTTTGATCATCATGGCAGGTAACTGCAGCGATTTCCTGCTCAAGGCATTTGCTACCACATTTGCCTTTCCTGGATGGTAATACAGCTCGAACTCGTAGTGCTTGATGAATTCCATCCATCTCCTCTGCCTCATGTTTAGCTCTTTCTGGTCGAACAGATATCTCAAGCTCTTATGGTCACTGTAGACACTAAACTTAGCCTCGTAGAGGTAGTATCTCCATATCTTCAGCGTGAATACTATCGCTGCTAACTCCAAGTCGAGAGTCGGATAGTTCCTTTCATGAATCCTCAGCTGTCTTGAAGTGTAAGCAACGACTCTCCCTTCTTGCATGAGTGCACATCCCAAACCTTGATAGGATGCATCCCAATAAACTTTGAATTGTCCCAAAGGGTCTGGCAATACCTATACTGGCGACGTGGTCAACCTCTTCTTCAACTCCTAGAAACTGGTTTCACATTCCGCTGTCCACTCAAATGTCTTGCCTTTCCTCGTCAATTGCGTCATAGGTAGCGCAATCTTCGAGAAGCCTTCTATAAATCTTCTATAGTATCCAGCCAATCCAAGGAAACTTCTTACTTCAGTAACTGTCCTCGGACTTTCCCACTGGACTACTACCTCTACCTTTGCCGGATCCACTGCTATACCTTCTCTACTGATCAAATGCCCCGGAAACTGTACCTCCTCTAGCCAGAATTCACACTTGGATAGCTTTGCGTACAACTGTCGGTCTTTCAAAACTTGGAGTACAATCCGAAGATGTCCCTCATGTTCCTCTCGGCTTGATGAGTAGATGAGGATATCGTCAATGAATACCACTACGAACTTATCCAGAAACGGCCAAAAAATTATGTTCACGTAGTCCATAAACACTGCTGGAGCATTGGTTACGTCGAAAGGCATAACTAGGTACTCGTAATGTCCATACCGAGTCCTAAACAACGTCTGTGGTATATCCTCCTTATTGACTCTGATCTGATGGTAGCCAGATCTCACGTCAATCTTTGAAAATATGGCTGCTCCCTTCAATTGATCCATCAGGTCGTCTATCCTTGGCAAAGGATACTTGTTCTTGATGGTCACCTTGTTCATCTGTCGGTACTCAACACACAATCTCGAACTCCCATCCTTCTTATTAACAAACAGAACAGTTGCTCCCCACGGCGAAACGCTTGGCCTGATGAATTCTTTTCCCATCATATCATCTAGTTGCTTTTTCATCTCCGCTAACTCCGTCGGTGACATTCTGTATGATGCTATTTATATTGGTCCGGTTCCAGGTACTAGGTATAACGCCCTTCATTACATTAGTAACCCAAATTAATAATTTAAATAAAACTAGGAAAATAAAATTTTTCTTAAATAAATACTGAATAAATACTTAATATAATATTAATCCAAAAATAATTGTTTACATTAATTCAAAACTGAAATAACATAATCAGTTTCAAAACCTCAAAATAGGGCGTCTATAACATCTCGCATAAGAAAATAACTAAAAGATAATAAAGGTCCTCCTGGCATAAGCCATACAATACTAACCCAGCTCTAAATCTAAAGAGATGGTCTTCAAAACGTCTGGCTGCTCAACAGGGACGTCCTCAGGCTCTAAAAACAATACTACTAATGAGATATAAAACCCAGTGAACAGAAATACAATTTAAAAGGTTTTCACAAAAGCATTGTTCTCAGCCAGTGCGGTAACCGAAAAAATTGTTCATGGTACCCTCTATTTTCAAAATAATGTATAGTAAAATAATGATAATAATATAAATTATTATTGACAGTAAACAGTCATCATTAACACATCATAAATCAAATATGACAAAATCTCGTATATCAAATAATCTCAAATATCCTCATATGTCATATGACTTTCAAACTGCACATAACAATGGCGTCCCATTGCCTACCTTACTCATGAAGGTATTTCGATGTCACCTTCTCTTCAGTAACATTACTCATTTCGATACCAACCATTGTACACTGGTGGTATTACTCATTTCGACAACCCAACGTGTGGCGATGTTACTTTCGATACCCCATCATGGCGGTATTTCATATTTCGACACCCCAAATTATTGGCAGTGTTACTTTTGATACCCCTATCATAGGCGGTATTGCAGCAAACAACATTCAACATATTAACAGTTATTGAATCATGCTAATATCACAAATATTATCAATAGTGCATATATAGCATGTCAATTCAACCAAATCACGTATATATCATATATATCATAGCACCAATCTCAATAATAAATATTTAATTGACAGCAGAAGCACCTTAGAAGTAAAACCCCCAAATTTGTAAAATCAGGATTTGACCAAACCAGGATTATTTTTTAAAAAAAAAAAACATATTTTTGAAAGCATAACTCAAACCCCAAGACAATTTGCACCATGGAAAGGGTGAGAAAGAGTATTTCTAATCACCTCTTGAAGACCTCTAAGAATCTTCAAGTGTACCCTATGACAAATCCTAGATGTCGCGTTCCTCAGTCTTGAATCCCCTTCTCCTTCTTCTTCATCTTCTTCTTCTTGACGTTCTTGTAATTGGGCTTTTTTTCTCTTTTCTCTCGGCTGTTTTGCGGCTAACAGGTTTTCTATATTCTACCTCTTAAAACAAAGTTATAACCCGTAACATATCTCTTGTAACCGTTGGGCCCTGTTATCTTTTCTAAGAATTCAATATTGAATTCTGAGTATTCAGTTCGGTGGACTCCGGATTTGGCTAAAGGCAAATATGCAATCTGATAACTAACCATGTGGGCCCCACTAAACTTCTTTTATCAAATTATTATTATGATTGCCAAAAGAATGCTTCCCCTCCTGTGCTACGTGAATAAAAGTTGGCGTAAGCCAAAATTCAATGTGAAAATAATGTGGGACCCCATATGCTTTTGTTCTTTCCTTCTTCTTTTTTTCCTTTTTATTCAAACTTTGTATTTCTTTTATAATAATTAAATAATTGCAATAAATTTTATACACTACATTTTTACACTAAACCTCATAATAACTTATTCTTTTTATTAACAAAATTAAATTAGAATTTTAGGATGTCACACTAGGTCTATTGTAAATTCGATTTCACTCTCAGGTGGCAACCCTGGAACATCTTCTAGAAATACCTCTGGAAATTCCCTCACCACAAGCAAAGAACTTGTTTCAGGAGCCTCTTTCACCTCCGCGGAGAACAACATCACGTATTCCTGAGATCCTTTACCTCCTTGATGATCCTCACTATTGGCAGACATCAAACTTTGCTCGGGGAATACTAAGGTCTTTCTAGCACAGTCTAATAGTGCACGATTGGCTGAGAGCCAATCCATACCTAAGATAACATCTAATTGTTGCATAGGCAAACAAACTAGATTGACAAGAAAAGACCTATTCTCTACAATGATTGGACATTTTAAGCAAACAGACATGGTAGTCAAAGAATCATTTGGAGGAGTAGAAACAGTCAGATTATATGGAAGTAAAGACACAGACAATTTCAAGTGTTTCACGCATTCAAGAGACACGACTGAATGGGTGGCTCCCTAGTCAAACAGCACAGACAATAATTTACCCGACACTAAGCACATACCTTGAATGGGATCGGGGGATCGAGAGGACTCAGCTCCTCTCACGGTAAATACTCTTCCTATAGCTTGTGGTCTTGCTGCTTGCGATCCTATGGCTTGCGGTCTTGGCCCTACTCCTCGATTACCAGCAACGAGCTGCTACTGTAAGCTCGCTGTCTACAGTCTCTAGCAAAGTGGCCCAGCTTGCCACAGTGGAAACACTGCCTGTCCCCACTCATGGTGCAGTCTCTGATAAGATGAGGGCCCCCACATCTGAAGCATCCTTGCGGTTTTGGCTGTACCGCTCATACTCCTCCTACAGCGGCTGCGCGCTCATATGGTTTTCCTCCAGGTTGGGGCCTACCCTCTCTGCCCTTGCCTTTCTGATAAGTGTTGTTTCTTATTAGTCCCCCACTCCTTAGCTGTTGCTGAGATTCCCTTTTTCTGTCTATGTTCTCGATCACAGAGCATCTTTCCAACATCTCTGGAAACCTTGAGATGTTCAATGGTGCTATCATCTGCTGCAGCTCGTACTTCAGCCTGTCCTCAAATCGATGGCATACCCATTCCTCTTCCGGATATCTCTGGTAGAATTCGGAGAACTTGAGTAACGCTTCAAATCTTGCCGCGTATTCTCCTACTGACATGCTTCCTTGTTTCAAGCTCATAAATTCCTTTTCTTTCTCTCTTCTCATCAGTCGAGGAAAATACTTTTCCAGGAAGCACTCCCGGAACAATTCTCAATTGATTATTCTGCCCTCTCCTTCCAACATCCTTCGCTTTCCCTTCCACCATAGCTCGGAACTCCCCGTTAGCACGAATGATGCATATGTCACCTTACGGTCCTCGCGACAATGCATAGCAACAAAAATTTTCTCTAGCTCTTGTATCCAGAGGTCTGCACCTTCCAGATCGAAGTCACCATTAAACTGCGGCGGCTCCCCTTAAGAAAAGTTGTCAGCCCGGCACCTTCCGCGTCCACATCAAGCCTCTGATTCTGTCTTTGTTGTTGTTGCATGGTCATCTGCATAAGTTCAGAGTTCTGGTGCGTCTGCTGCAACATAGCAATTGCCAATTCCCTGAATGCCCGTAAGGTCTCAGTGGAATCCTCCCCACCACCAGTGTGGGAAGTCTCTCCATGTCCATTCCCTGGTTCAGGTGTTCTACCTGTGGCCCTTCCGCCACGTCCTCTACCTTGGGCTCCTCTACCGTGTCCTCGAGTCATTTAGCTTCCTATCAAAGAAATTATTAGCTCCGATTCATAAGATATATAATATTACTGAAAAAGTAAGCATACTATATACCTTATAAATGAAACAGTCATCATATATGATAACTTGCGTATCGGACACTCTATCCAACCTTTAAACATAATCGGCACCCTCTTTGGGTCCAACTAGACACGACCAGTAAGAACTTCCAAGACTCACAGTTATGATTCTAGACTCCACAATCCATGTTAGAATCAAACTGCCCTGGTACCATAATAATAAGACGACCCCAATTATGTAGGATGATCCCATTAGCCTCATACCATTTTTAAACGTTAAGGCACTTGTTACACATATGAAGATATTTAAACTTTTTAAACATACACATATACTGTACTTGTAACATGCAAATATCAGAGTAGCATAGACCATAAAGAGGAAAGCATGGTATAAAATATATACAGACGACTTCCACTCCTCGCCCAAAATACATCAAAAGACGGACTTACTGGCCATATACATTCTAGTCCACTAACATACTTTTCTTCAGCCTGGATGATGGATACTCCTCTCGTCCTCGCCATACAGCCACTTAGAATCTCCCAAGGTTGGGGTCTGTGGCTCTCCCACCCGCATCGGGCTCGTACGGCGTTCCATCCAGTTCTTCGTCATCTGGTTCTGCTTCCGGTTTTTCTTACCATTATAAGAAAACATACAGTATAGAGAAAACAGGGGATAAGAATTGCATCTCACCATAAATAGGGATAAAAGTAAAGTAGATACATTAATAGCACAACCATACACACAATCGTCACCAACAACCATCCTCGGGTTTATTGATCTTAACTACTCATCTCACACTCTCATGCACCTAGACCTGACATGAAGATGCGGTGACATTCCTATGTCACAACGTATCCCCTACCAAGCAGGATACTCATCCCCTACCAAGCAGGATGAAAGTCAAACATCGTCTGAGCAGCAAGTTCCGTTACACCCACCGGTACATTACATCCCCTACCAAGCAGGATGCTCACCCCCTACCAAGTAGGGTGACACTATTCCCCATTCCCGATAGGAATAGCTGTCCCAGTGTCGGAAGGCGCATCAGGGATCTCAGAAGCTCACAGTAGACCTACCAAGCATCTATCTGTAGTTCCGGTTTGACCTTGCGTAATCCCAGAAATACGCGGCTGTGACATCACCACACGATGCAATCTAACATGAATCCTCACGACTCATTCCGATCAATAGCTTAGCAACTTAACCTCGTCACCTGACACAATGAACACCAACACTCCCTAGCAAGCAGAGTGTTCATGACAATCCATAGTCCTCAATCATTTCAACCGGTTGAGTGCAGTAACTTATCACCACCACATGATCTTATCCCACATATCACCCAATTCACATCGATCACCGTTTAGCTCTAAGCATACCAACAGTCACATATGCAGTATCATATTATCTCACAGCACATTATCACCATATCATCAAATGAGGTAAATAGACATATTATCACAACATCACTCATTAAGACAGTAAAGCATGTTATCATGAGCATAGCAGAGCATATTCACAAATACACCATAGCAAACATATAACCATATTGAACATATAACCTCGATCAACATAGTATCAACCTATGGTGATAAACCAACAATGCCTAAGTCTACATTGGTACCACTTTCCGGTAATCGACAATGTGGACTTAGGTGTTGTCTGTCACTCAACCACTAGTAGGGTTTAGGATCCCCTACGCATATTAATATATTCTACTCTACTTTTGTCTCCTCGACGAGTGTAAATCTTTCCCCCACCTTAGAGTGATTGTCGCAAAGATCACGAACTCGGCCACCACGAGCTCTCCACCACCACAGCCAACACGCAGGCCTCCACCACCACCGTGAGCAGCTCCAGCAGCACCACAACCACCGCGGCTGTCTCCTCCAACATGAGCACCGCCGCGACTTCGAAATTTGTCCTAATCACGAAAACAACGTACAAACAACATTGTTAACCCTAAGGCAATACCAAAATCAAGAAGATTCAAGGGAGAAGCTCGAAGAACACAAAGAACACGAAGGTCAACGTGTTAGAGATTCGAGCTTACCTTCAAGAACACGTCAACGGTCAACGTTTGAGTGTGGGGTCTCTCCACGTCTAAACGTTGGACGCTGATTTACTCTATTCTTTCACGTTTTTCCACTTTCTGGATCCATTCCAAGGCCAAATTGTGCCAATTTTGAACCATGGCTTCCTCAACACATAAGGAACCTAATTAATCCCTTAAGCATGTTTAATTATTGTCCCATACACTAATCAAGAAAACGGGGTGTTACAAACACCAATCCTAGCCCTTTTTACTAAGAGTGGCCGAACCCTAGAAATTTGGGGGAAAGTGAGTTTTCTTCAATTTTTGTTAAATGACACTTGATTCCATTCTTTCATTTCTTATGATCCTTGAATCCAAGTGATTGAAAACCAAATCAAATTCTAGCCATTTTTCTCTTTGATGGCCGAAACCTAGAACATGGAGAACCTTGAGTTTTGTTTCAAATTTTTGAGTAATAGGACTTGATCTAGTGTTAAGTATGGTTAATAATCCTTCATCCAAAATATTGGAACCACATGAAACCCCTAGCCTAATTTTCAAGTTATGGCCGAACCTTGGACCTACTAGGGGGAAGAAATTTATGTCATTAATGTTGTTACTTTGTATTGATTGTTGTTGTGAATTGAATTGTGATTAATTGTTCTAGGCGACGCGGAGGAAAATGGACTTGGAACCGAAAACTGTTCGGGAGCTAAATTAGGACCCTAAAGAGTTAAAGGGAGGTATTTCATAATACGTTTGGTAGCCTCATGATGATTGGTTGTTACATGTGTTGATTGGTGTTTTGATTGGTGCTTTGATGATTATTATGTGTCGTGTATGTACTTGATTTACTTGATGAAGTATACAGTGGATATTTGAATATGAATTGTGGTATTGATGCCTTGGATGAGATATATTGGTGATGTTGAGTTCAGTTTGATATATATATATATATATATATATATATATATATATATATATATATATATATATATATATATATACCCTGGATCGCTCGATAAAGAAGATTAAAATGTTTAAAAACCGAAATCGAAGTTTGAAAACGTATGTTGAAATCAAAGAAATCTCTTGAGAAATGTTTTGCTCTATCAAGGAATAAAACTTCCTTTTTGAAAATGTTAGATCCTTTTGAAAGAAAAAGTCGTTCAAGGAAAGTTCACTCAAAATGAAATTTCTTTTAGAAAACATTTTTAGAAGAGACGGAACCTTTAGAAAAATAGATTTACAAAGGAAAGGAGTTTTTCTTGAAAATAGCTTTTTGAGAAAATGTTTTAGTTCATGATAATGAAATTGAGTTTTGTTTTCCAAAACTGTTTTTGGGAAAGTAAGACTCGGGAGAAAAACGGTGATTTCCTTTTTCACCTTAAGAAGTATGCAAACCTAGTGACCGAGACGTCGGGCTTGTGTTTTGCGAGTTGTGCACTTGGACTTCGTTTCCTGTGTTTTGAATTTGAACGGACTTTGTGTCCTATATGCGAGTCTAGTGTCCGCGACGTCGGTGTAGTGCTTCGTGAATTAATAACTTGGGCTACGTGTCCTGAGTTTGAACGGGCTAAATGTCCTTTAAAACGAGTCATGAGACTATGTGCCTTGACAAGAAAGAATGAACGAAAAAGAAAGCAGAAAACATTTTGCGTAAATATATGAATCGGCGGACGTGCCATTTGAAAGGAGCTACAATCCAAGTGGTTGAGAATATGAGCCAGTTAAGACCACTAGGTCTATAGCGGCATCCTGTGTTCGAGACTCCACAAGAGGCCGGAGGCATTGCAACCCTGTGCCGTGGTAATTGGTTGCCAAACACGGATGAACTCGATCAGACATTGGACTATTCATGATATGGTTGTGATGTGGTACCCCTGAACAATTGGAGATCGGACCTAAATTGAGAGGCCGACTCATGAGGACAATTGTGTTATGGGAGTATTCGCGGCCTATCGCTCGATGAAGAGAAGTTAGGAATCTCCGAAGGACATGAATTAGAAAGATGATTTTGGAGTCTCATGCATTAATATAACTTATGATGATGTACGATATATTATGTTATATGATTATCTGTTATTGCAACTGTAATTATATGTGGATGTGTATTTCTGTTTGTCACTTGTGCGGCTATCGTGATAAACTTATACAATGAGTATATCACCTGTGCCTGTACATGTTGGACATCCTGTTGTGTTATTGGAAACATGTACAACGGTCCTCCGGTCCAGTTCGGGACCCTGTGGCTTGAATTTTCTTGAAGATAACGACAAAGTTGTGTGGACTGTTGATGACGAGACCGAGTCCCATTTGTATGATGTATGCTAGGTAGTATACTATTTTCTTCTTCGAGTTCTTTCGACTGTGATTGATTTATGTTGTGTATTAAGATATTAAAAAGATGTATGCCTTATGGGGAAAATTGAATTACTGTTATAGATGATGAGTTTCATTTTGGCTGTTAAAGTTTTCTTTGGTATCAGATTTTCGCAAGTACTCTATTGAGTTACTTTCGAAATTTTTTTTAATTAACCGAAAAAGAATATTTGGGATAAGAAATGTGACACCGGGTTGGAGTGTTACAACAGTGGTATCAGAGCTGGTCGATATCTTTTGGGATCTAGGTTATGGATTTATGATGTTTTTGTTGTGTTTACTCTGTTTTTTGTTTTGATACAAGGACAGTAGAAGTATGTGTGTTTGGATGGGTTCTAATCAGTTTGAGACCTTGTAAGAACTCATGTTTAGTAAATGGTACTCATATTCATATTGACGTGTCGTTTATCCTTGGAATTGTGTCAGACATTTGAATGAGGTGCCTGTCGTGGAACATTTCCAATCGAAAATTTTGAGTATGTTCCAAATTTGTGTTTGCGAAGCGTATTGAGTTTTTGATTGATCTAGTTTCTAGATTCAGTCAGATCTCCATCGCTTTGTGTAGAATATCACCTACAAAGCTAACCGAGTTAGATTGCATGAGATGGAAATTTTCGTCCGTTTCTCAATAGAATCGTCATCATCGGTGATGTTCTTGTTTACTCTAAGAAGTCACGAGGAGCATGAGGAAACTCTGCGTCAAGTGTTACGGACCCTACACAAGAAGAGCTGTCGTGAAGTTACTTAAGTGCGACTTTTGACTCAATGTTAGTGAAAGCGATCCCAAGCGAGTATTTGTACTCACACTCCTACATGATCCTCAATGTATTAGACATTTGAGTGGATTGTTTTGATAGCATCCATTGGTCTGGACAACTTCACATTATTTCATCGAAAGATTTGTTATGACTATTTCTTGAGTTGTAACACGGACAAATTCTTGATACTGGAAGTTTCTTGATGAAACTAGTCTAATCACTTTTACTTTTTGTAAATGTGATCCAGTCTGATTTTTGGCTAGACTGTTTATCTTTTGATTCCCTAATCCATTGGGAGATTCATGTGAAAGAAGGGACTTTATTAGAGTCATGATTGTAAACATGTATTGGCTATGCATTTTTACATTCGCAAACCTACTGAAGAATCTTTTTACATACTGGATATTCCTGTATTCTTTTTAGAGTAGTGAAATTCTTCTATATACTTTCTTATGAAAGTAAGATCAAGAAAAAATTTACTTTGTTGAAATTCCTTTCCTTAATCTTCCAGAATCGAGCGAAGACTGAGTTCAACTGGTCACCTTCAGCTCAAGAGGACGAGCAAGAAAAACGATATGATCCTTTGAATGTTGGTTGGGAGTAAGTGTAGTATCTATCGCGATAATTCTTTTAATAGTATGGACAAGAAGTGATAGAAGTTTTGATTGAGGTATAGTTATGATTGATATGATGTGAACCTTTAAGATCAATCTCAGTAGGCGAGACAATTATTATTAACCAAGTATTGATCGAGGCATAATAGTAGTTGGGAGACCTAGGGTAATGATCAAAGTCTATAGATATGATTAATTATATGAGTTTGGAGATTTATAGGAAATTGTCATTGATAGTTTTACCCAAGTTGAATATAAGCAGAAAAGAGGAGTTCTCGAGTAAAACTAAGTTGTTAGAAAAGTTCAAGATTTAGAATATTGGAGAATTATACACGATACGAGTTCTTTTTGGTTGTAGTCGCATTAAGAGATGCAATCATGTTCTTTAAGGTTGAGATGCATGATGTAGATTAGAGAGGTGGACTATGTTCAAAAGGAACTTAGACTAAGATTGGATATCTTGAATCGGGACTTATGGATGTGTTGTAAAAAGATATGTGTCATAATTGCAATCTTGGTGTTAACAGTAAGAGTTAAAGATGTAGGAGGAAGATTTCCAAAATGGATTAGTATTGCAAGAAAGTGGTTTAAGTTTAATTATATCTCTCACGTGTGAGAAACTAAGGTGAGATATTAAGGTATGGATTGAGAATTAGCTATTTGATTTTGATGGTAAATTGAACAGAGGATGAGTATGAAGTTGTCATTAGGTTACAAATGTTAACTAGGGAAGGATTATGTAAGGGGTACAATGTGGGACCTGGGGATGAAGAAATCCTATATGGTTTTGAGTCACGAAATTTCGAGGACGAAATTTTTGTTTTTTAGTGGGGTAGTAATGTAACAACCCGATTTTCGCTGCTTTCTAACGTCGGAAATGAATATAAGTGTGATTATATTTTATCTGATTTTTAGAGAATGAAATAAAATATACCAAGACCATATTCATACTCTACGCTATCGTAGAAAGCTGCGGTTAAATTTTGGGTTGAAATCTCAGACAGAGCCCTGTCTGCGTTTTTTCACTGACAGTAAGATTTTAATGATCAAGAGAATTTTGACCCGTGAACGAGACAGTTAGTCTTAGAATCGAATTTGCTACATTTTTGATAAATTTGAAAAAAATCAGTTCCTACGCTTTATTCAGGCGAAATCTCAAATCGGGTGACGAACAGAGCTAGATATGGATTTATCGGGATCCGCTAACGGATAATCTTGAAGTCACATCAAGTCACATCATATGGGAAAGTGTGCCAGTGTCATGATGACGTTTGAAAATATCTGGACATGAAAAGACCAAAATACCCCTAACCTTTTTCATAATTACCATTTAACCTTGTATGAAAATACCAAATTGCCCTTAAGTGAAAAATTTGTGGACAACCTTGTCCATCCCTTCTTACCCACGAAATTGGCAAGCTTCAAGAAGCCTTCACCATTTCATTTCACTTCTACTTCACTTCATCTTCTTTCTTGGTTTTTCTTCCATTTTCATTAAGAGAAAGCTTGAGTTTTTGTGATGTTATGTTGTATGTTTTGTTATCTGGATGTATACCAGATGGATGAATCCTAGTTTCTCTACTAGGGTTTGAGGTTTCTTGGTTCCCAAGTTTTCTCATCTTCCATGGCAATCATCAATGATTGCCCATGGCAAGCCCTCTTCCCAGAATCTGCCCCTCCTCCACCTGTCCCTAATGATTTGTCTCGACCTGTTCTTGCTTCTTCTTCGAAGGCTGAAGCCTCCAAACCCCCTACACCTTTAAAAAATTTTACACAAGCATTAAACAATGCATGTGATATACCTCTAAGCCAGCTCCCAATACCTTGCATAAAGAATGATGTAGTTGCTGTAAAGATCCCTAAGGATCAGTATCTCGCTGGGGTTGAAGGTTGCATGAATAATTTGCATGGAAGACTTATCGTGACCAAGGGAGAATCTCCATACAAGGCAGATAACTTGCACTCCAAGCTTCTTAGTTTATGGACGCCGCTGAATTAGTGGAAGCTAATCCCAATTAGGAAAGGTTTTTATGAGTTTTCCTTCTCTTCAATTGAGGATCTGCGAAAAGTCTTAGCTGTTGGATCATGGCCTTTGAATCCAGGGGTGCTTAGATTGTTCTCTTGGAACCCGGATTTTTCACCATATCTTGTTAAACAATCGAACACACAATGCTAGATTCGCATTCTTGGACTCCCCCAGGAATATTGGAGGTCAAGAATCTTGTTTGCATTTGCTAGAGGGATTGGCACTCCTTTGTCTCTTGATGATTCAACAATGAAAAGATCTTTTGGTCACTTCGCTAGAGCTCTTGTGGATATTGACTTAGCACAACAGCTTGGTGATCAACTAATGGTAGAAAGAGATGGTTTTGCATTTTTGGTGCATATTGAATATGAGAAGCTTCCAATGCTTTGCTCACATTGTTCCATTATCAGTCATACAGCCTCTCATTGTAAAAGGTTGAATGTTACTAATGAAAACAAAGGAGTCTTGGGTCCCAAGAAAGTGACAGCCCAATATGTTCTAAAGGTTGGTGGTAGAAAAGATTTGATGGAGTCAGTTGTTTTGGATACTGGGAGCAAGCCTTTTGTGGATAAAGGTAAAGGTATTTTAGTAAAAGATAACTTAAACGGAAAGGAACTATTCAGGTTCAAAGTCCTATGCTGCATCTTGGGGAAAACCAACTTGTTCATGATCCAGTCCTGGGGCCAGAGAGAGTGGTTGATAATGATTTAGGAAGATATGTTAATCCAGTTTTGGAGAGGATAGATGTTCCTTTGAAGGAAAATGAGCAAGAATTTTCAGATGATGATTCGATTGAAACCATTTTTGATGAAGAATTCTTTGTCAGAAATAGGGAGGTTTCTGATAATATTGGTAGTGGTCAACATGATTCTCCAAGTAGGGCCTTCTCTAATAATGAAGCGGTCAGGGAAACTCCAGAGCCTCAAATCAATAGCGATATGTCTCCTATCATAGGATCTTCTTCTAAGGTCATTGTTAGCAATATGGTGCAACATACTCCGGACCCAATCTTGCAGGATATGAATGTGCTACGACGGAATTGGAGTGATTTAGTACATGAAGAACAGAGAAATGAAGATATCCAAAAAATTCCTAGGTAGAAGCAACCATAGAGTGCAGCTAAAGTAGACGTTGAGTAGTTCTCTCAAAATCTCAAAAGAAAAGAATAAAGCAGAAAAAAAAACAAGCTCAGACAGATTTACCTTTAACCTGTGCAAGGGCAGGATCATTGAATCTTGTCAAATGAAGTGCATTTTTTGGAATGCAAGAGGATTTGCCAACCCCTGTACCAGGTTGGTTTTGAAGCAGCTTTGCTTGGCTAATAAGCCTGATTTTGTATTTATCTCTGAACCTTGGATGCTTAGTGATAAGGTTCCAGCTTGGTTTTGGAAGTCCGTCAACCTCAACATATTTGCTTGTAATGATAGAGGCTCTCTAAAACCAAATCTTTGGTGCTTATGTTCAAATTCTTGGAGTCCTTCAGTCTTAGATAACTAAGCTCAACATGTGGCTTTCAAAGTCAGAATTGATGATCAAGAAATTGGCATGGCAGTCATTTATGCTTCCACCAGCTATTTGTAAAGAAGACTTCTATGGAATGACTTAAATAACCTGCAAACTTTGAATGTTTTGCCTTGGTGTTTTTTTGGAGATTTCAATACTATCTTAGGTGCTCATGAATATAGAGGCAGTTCCAAACCTTCTAAAGTAGCCTGTGAGGATTTTCAGATTTGGACTAGCAGCAATAATCTCATTCATCTTCCAACTAGAGGAAATCTTTGCACTTGGTCAAATGGTAGAAGAGGAAGAGCTTTAATTGAGAAGAGGCTAGATAGGTCTATTTGTAATGATAGTTGGGTAAACTTTTGGTCTAGTATATCTTGCTGCACTTTAATTGGGAGCAAGTCTGATCATTATCCTCTTCTTTTGGATTTAAAAAGGGATATTGTTTTGCATAAATCAAGTTTTAAATTGATGAAAATGTGGATACAGCATCCTGGATGTTCTGACTTAGTAAAAGAGGTTTGGAAATCGGATTTTAATGGTTGTCCTATGTTTGTTTTTATCTCAAAAGTTGAAGCTGTTAAAATCAAAATTGAGGGAATGGAATAAAACTGTTTTTGGGGATGTACATCACAATGTCTCTGCTGCTATACAACAATTGAATTTGGTTCAGCATCAGATGGATAATAATGATTTCTCTGATTCTCTTTTTGAGCATGAAAAGAAGGCACAAATGGAATTGGAGAAGGCCTTGTATATTCAGGCAACATATTGGCAGGAAAAATCAAGAATCAAATGGCAAATTGATGGAGACAGAAATACCGAGTATTTCCATAAGTTGGCTAAAGTTAGAAACACTGCTAAGCAGATTAGCTTATTAAAACAGGATGATGCAATCCGAAACACTTCTTCTCAGATTGAGAATCATGTGGTTAATTATTTTAAGGACATTTTCTGCATAGAAAACATTTGTGTAGATAATGGCTTAGTGGAGGAGGTCATTCCTAACAGTGTTACTGAAGTACAGAATAACATGCTCACTGCCATGCCATCTGCAAAAGAGGTGAGATTGGCTGTGTTTGGTATGAATAAGGATGGAGCTCCCGGGCCAGATGGTTTTGGGGCCATTTTCTACCAGCATTTTTGGGAAACAATTGGTGAGGATGTTTATCGAGCAGTTTCTCAGTTTTTTGCAAGTGGTTGGATTCTTCCTAGCTACAATGCAAATTTAGTGGTCTTAATCCCTAAAGTTGTTGAGGCAGTAAAGGTTGATCATTATAGACCTATTGTATTGGCCAACTTTAAGTTTAAAATCATAATCAAAGTCATTGCAGATAGGCTTTCTAAAATTGCTCCTTTAATTGTCTCTCCTAATCAAAGAGGCTTTATTCAAGGCAGGCATATCTTAGATTGTGTTTGTTTGACTTCTGAAATCATCAACCTGATTGATAAGAGGGATTTTGGAGGAAATTTATCTTTGAAGATAGACATTAGGAAAGCCTTTGATACCTTAGATTTGGAATTTCTGTTAAGATTTTTAAAATCATTTGGATTTGATCGAAGGTTTTGTGAATTGATCAGTGCTATTCTTTCTTCTGCTCATCTTTCTATTTCTGTTAATGGAAAGGCATCAAGATATTTCTCTTACAAAAGAGGGGTGAGGTAAGGAGACCCTTTGTCTCCATTGCTTTTTTGCCTTCCAGAAGAAGCTTTAAGTAGAGGAATTTCAAAATTAGTGCAGGATGGAAAGCTTTCTCTCATTTATGGTCCAAGGGGTTGCCGAGTTCCTTCACCTGTATTATATGCAGATGATGTATTCCTTTTTGTAGGGGAACTCAAAAAAAATTTGCTTGTGCTAAAGGATCTATTTCCCAGATATGCTATTGCATCAGGACAGGTTATAAATCCTAGCAAATCTACTTTCTATGTTGGTTCTATTTCTGCTAGAAGGCTTGTAATAATTGCTGATTTGCTTGATTTTTCTGTTGGGAAGCTCCCTTTTGTCTATCTTGGCATTCCAATTTTTAAGGGTAAGCCTAGGTCCATTTATCTGAAAACCTATTGCTGATAGGATCAGATCTAAGCTTGCAGCTTGGAAGGCTTCCCTCTTGTTAATTGCGGGTAGAGTTGAGTTGGTAAACTCCTGTATTTTTGGCATGATGCTCTACAGTTTTTTAGTTTATGCTTGGCCTATAAAACTGATAAAAACTGTTGAAGGTTGGATTAGGAATTTCATTTGGTCAGTGATGTTAATCACAAGAAGCTTTGCACTGTCTCATGGAAGAAAGTCTGCAGTCCAATTAACGAAGGTGGGCTTGGAATCAGATCTTTGAAAAGTGTGAATGATGCTGCTGTCCTTAAGTTGTGCTGGCAGTTTTTTCAATCATCTGAGCAGTGGGCTTGTTTTCTTAGAGCCAGAGTTGCTAGGAACAAATGCTTCATCCAGTATCACATAAACTCAACAGTTTTGGCTGGTTTGAAATATAAAATTCCTCAGGTTGCTGCCAATTGTGCTTGGCAGCTGGGTTTAGGAACATCTATCAATTTCTATACTGATCCTCGGCTTCCAGACACAATGGTTAATTCTCTGAACATTCCTGCTCATTTACATCATCTTCTCACTGTATCTGTCAAAGATTTCATCAGCAATGGAAGTTGGTTGGTGCCTAGTTTTCGGCAGGAAAGGTTTCCTGTAATTTCAGATATATTGCAGAATGTCTCAATTCCTTTGGCAGCAGAAGCTGATATTCTGAGATGGAAGTTAAATGATTCAGGTAATCTGACTTTGAAAGATGCGTATCTGTTTTACAAGATTGCTGGTAATATGATCCATTGGTCTAAACATATTTGGAGCAAAGTTATTCCTCTTTCCAAATCCATGCTGGTTTGGAGAATAATACAAAATAGAATTGCTATTGATGACAATTTGAGAAATGAAGGTTGCATTGTTATTTCTATGTGTAGTCTGTGTGAGTGTAATTATGAGACTGCCCTGCACCTGTTCTGCTCCTGGTCTTTTGCTTCTCACCTATGGTCCTGGCTTGGTTCTAAACTGAATGTGCATAGTGATTCCTCTTCTATTTTGTCTATCCTATCTGTGTGTGATAGAAACGGGTCTTCTCAAGTATATGATGTGGTTTCTACTACACTAGTTCGCTGTTCCTAGGGGATTTGGCACTGTAGAAATAGTCTCAGATTTGATAACTGCAGGATTGGTTTCAGTTCCCTTTTGAATTCCATCTCTGCATGTGTGTCTTTAGCTGGAAACTGTGGAACAGGTTCTGCTAGCAACAACATTACATAATTTTGCATACTGAAGGCTTTTGGAGTAAAAGCAAAGCTTTGGAAGAGTCCTTCAATCATTGAGGTTATCTGGATCTCCTCCTTGCTATTGGATCAAGAGCAACACAGATGGTGCTACAAAAAGGACCCTTGGTCTAGCTGCATGTGGTGGAATTTTTAGAGATAGAAGTGGTGCAACACTTGGTTGTTTTGCAGTCAACCTCGGAAGCAATCATTCTCTGCATGCTGAAATTCTTGGAGCAATTTATACAATTGAGATTGCACATAAGAAGGGTTGGCATCATCTATGGCTAGAGTGTGACTCCCTCTTGGTGGTAATGGCTTTCAAGTCTATGGACATTGTTCCTTGGCGATTAAGAAATAGGTGGAAGAATTGTACTCTTTTGACTTCTTTTATGAGGTTTAGATTTTCTCAAATTTTTAGAGAAGGCAATCATTGTGCAGATAAAATTGCTTCTCTTGGTTTGTCTTTACAGAATTTTCATTGGTGGAACACAATTCCTCTTTCTATTAGTGAAGAATTTAATAGAAATAGGTTTTGTTTACCAAATTATAGATTTAGGTAGTTTTTTGTTTTTTTCCTATGGGTTTTGGTTTTATGTCCCCCCATTGTACTTTTGTATTTATTTTATTTTTATTTTTATTGAATAAATGGAGCACTCTTTTTCCTTCCTGATGCTTTTATCCCTAAGAAGGGTTTTGCATCATAAGGTTTTAATGAGGCCCTTTTTTTGCTTAAAAAAAAAGCTTGAGTTTTTGTGAAGAAAAAGTGTGATTCTTGTCCATTCTTCACCATTCAAGAGGTAAGATCACTTCTTTGATCCTTAAACCTCATGAATCTCTTCCAATTTTATGATTGAAAAGCTTGATTCCATGAGTTTCAACTTCATGAGCCAAACTTCAAAAATTTCTAGAAAATTGTAGAAAAATCCTTTTAATGTGAAACCAATTTTTTTAAGCTAGTGTCATCACCTTCTACCATTATCCAAGAGTATGAAATTAAATACCAAGCCTATCCCTCTTTACTAAGAGTGGCCAAACCCTAGAAATTTCGGGGTAAGTGAGTTGTCTTCAATGTTTGTTAAATGACACTTGATTCCATCCTTTCATTTCTTTTGATCCTTGAATCCAAGTGATTGAAAAACCAAATCAAATTCGAGCCATTTTTCTCTTTGATGGCTGAAACCTAGAACATGGAGAACCTTGAGTTTTGTTTCAAATTTTTGAGTAATAGGACTTGATCTAGTGTTAAGTATGGTTAATAATCCTTCATCTAAAAGATTGGAACCAAATGAAACCCCTAGCCTATTATTCAAGTTATGGCCGAACCTTGGACCTATTAGGAGGAAGAAATTTATGTCATTAATGATGTTATTTTGTATTGATTGTTGTTGAGAATACCGAAAATTGTTCGGGAGCTAACTTAGGACCCTAAAGAGGTAAAGGGAGGTATTTCATAATAAGTTTGGTAGCCTCATGATGATTGGTTGTTAGATGTGGTGATTGGTGCTTTGATGATTATTATGTGTCGTGTATGTACTTGATTTACTTGATGAAGTATATACTGGATATTTGAATATGAATTGTGGCATTGATGCCTTGGATGAGATATATTGGTGATGTTGAGTTGATATATATATATATATATATATCCTGGATTGGTTGAGAGCATAGCATTGACTATCGCTCGATAAAGAAGATTAAAATGTTTAAAAACCGAAATCGAAGTTCGAAAACGTATGTTGAAATCAAAGAAAGCTCTTGAGAAATGTTTTGCTCTATCAAGGAATAAAACTTCCTCTTTGAAAATGTTAGATCCTTTTGAAAGAAAAAGTCGTTCAAGGAAAATTCACTCAAAATGAAATTTCTTTTACAAAACGTTTTTAGAAGAGACAGAACCTTTAGAAAAATAGACTTACAAAGGAAAGGATTTTTTCTTGAAAATAGCTTTTTGAGAAAATGTTTTAGTTCATGACAATGAAATTGAGTTTTGTTTTCTAAAACTGTTTTTGTGAAAGTAAGACTCGGGAGAAAAACGGTGATTTCCTTTTTCACCTTAAGAAGTATGCAAACCTAGTGACCGAGACGTCGGGCTTGTGTTTTGCGAGTTGTGCACTTGGACTTCGTTTCCTGTGTTTTGAATTTGAACGGACTTTGTGTCCTATATGCGAGTCTAGTGTCCGCGACGTCGGTGTAGTGCTTCGTGAATTAATAACTTGGGCTACGTGTCCTGAGTTTGAACGGGCTAAATGTCCTTTAAAACGAGTCATGAGACTATGTGCCTTGACAAGAAAGAATGAACGAAAAAGAAAGCAGAAAACATTTTGCGTAAATATATGAATCGGCGGACGTGCCATTTGAAAAGAGCTACAATCCAAGTGGTTGAGAATATGAGCCAGTTAAGACCACTAGGTCTACAGGGACATCCTGTGTTCGAGACTTGACAAGAGGCCGGAGGCTTTGCAACCTCGTGCTGTGGTAATCAGTTGCCAAACACGGATGAACTCGATCAGAGACTGGGCTATTCATAATATGGTTGTGATGTGGTACCCCTGAACAATTGGAGATCGGACCTAAATTGAGAGGCCGACTCATTAGGACAATTGTGTTATGGGAGTATTCGCGGCCTATCGCTCGATGAAGGGAAGTTAGGAATCTCCGGAGAACATGAATTAGAAACATGATATTGGAGTCTCATGAATTATTATAACTCATGATGATGTCTGAAATATTATGTTATATGATTATCTGTTAATGCAACTGTAATTATATGTGGATGTGTATTTCTGTTTGTCGCTTGTGCGGCTATTGTGATAAACTTATACAATGAGTATATCATCTGTGCCTGTACATGTTGGATACCCTGTTGTGGTTTTGGAAACGTGTACATATATTTCTCAACGGTCCTCTGGTCCACTTCGAGACCCTATGGCTTGAGTTTTCTTGAAGATGACGACAATGATGTGTGGACTGTTGATAATGAGATCGAGTCCCATTTGTACGATGTATGCTAGATAGTATACTATTTTGTTCTTAGAGTTCTTTTTATCAGACCAGCTCTTAGGATTTTTGATGTTTATGTCAGGTCTTTCGACTGTGACTGATTTGTGTTGTGTATTAAGAGATTGAAAAGATGTATGCCTTATGGCGAAAATTGAATTACTGTTATAGATGATGAGTTTCATTTTGGCTGTTAAAGTTTTCTTTGGTATCAGATTTCCGCAAGTACTCTATTGAGTTACTTTCGAAAAAGTTTTTTATTAACCGAAAAAGAATATTTGGGATACGAAATGTGACACCGGGTTGGGGTGTTACAACTGAGGTGGAGATGGATAGTCAAAATGTCTCTGCATCATCTGCAGTATCTGAGCCAACTGTTGGTCCTGACTATCGAACCTCCGGAAGACATCCACTGAAAACTGCTGGAAGTTCTGCTCTTGAGAATCCAGACGACATGTACTCCCATCTCTAACTGATCGAATCGAACAGTGAGCCTCTGGTAATCATTCTCGTGAACTGGTGGGACAGGTGGAATAAGTGGGCGGTCCCTATGATTCTCGGCATATGGATCCTGGCCTGATGCTGATCCTCCCAGTCAAACTCGAAGTCTGAATCCTCTGCGGCCTCAACTCCAGCGAGTCTAAGCTCTCCATGGGGGCCTCGAGTCAGGATACTCATTGATAGCAGCATCCTCTCGTCAATCGCAGACATCGTGCCTAACTGTCTGGCCCATGGGTGTAGCTGCTCCATGTTGTGAGCCAGTAAGATAGGAATGGACCTACTAAGATGAAGCCCCTCTGCCTCAATCCCGGACTGTCCCCCAAGTGTAGGCACATCTGCATCAGTACATAGCTGGCATTCAGCAGCTGGACCTGAACCATGCACCATAAAATAAAAAGATCAAATCGGGAGACCCCGCCAGGAATAGAGAAATGGCTAGTGATAGAGAGAGCCAACCACTGGTGCAGAATGCGAATAGAGATCTCAGCGGAAGCAAATGATTTTGCCAGGCGCGGGTTATATGGCACAACTCTCCCTCCAGTAATCGAGGCTCAAAAGGCCCCATCTGCGAAGTCCACTGGCGTCTCTACCACAGCATTCTGATACCTCTCAGAGCGGACTGACTCCGCTGTCTCGAACTCCAGGCAGACATTGAAGTTCGCTAATGACATCCTCCAGATGCTGCCGTTCAATTGAAAAGATACTTTGGGCTTCTCTCCCTCAATATCAGAATCAAAATATCGGTAGGTGGAGAGGAACTCCAGAGTGGGCTCTCTGTATGCTGGGCATCGAATTACAGTGACTCGCTCGCACCCGATGTTTTGAAGTAGGTGGTTGGTCCGGAGAGCGAGTCCATAGATGGCCAGGTGTCCATGTCTAAGTATCTCTGGGCTAGAATCTCGTAGGAACCCTGCTGAGAGAATCTGGCCTGATGGCCAGCATCCGTGAAGATCAGCAGCTCGTTCCCCATAGGCCGGGAAGAACTGCGATGCTCTGTACGGCTTCTTTTAGGGGGTCAGTCCTGCATAAGTCCAAAAATCAATCATTAGTGCCAAGAATAATCATAATAATATGTAAAACATAAGCATCAACATAGGCATAAGACAAATGGATTGAATTCCTAGATAAAATAATTCATTTTAATCATTTTGCGTTTGGCACGGCCGTGCTCACGCGTGGCACGGTCGTGCTGAAATTATTTTTCAGCAATTAAAGGGGCACGGCCATGGTAACATGGGGCACGGCCGTGCTGAGTGCAAAATTCAAATTTCAGGATATATGAACAGCATGACCAATTCTTGTAATGGCACGATCGTGCTGAGTGCCCGTGCATATGCAGAAACCCAGAAATATGAGCAACACGACCTGTTCTTGGAACAGCACAGCCGTGCTCATGCCCGTGCTATACGCAGAACTCAAAGTAACCTAGAAATCACAGCCAAAACATGCAGAGTATATAATAACACTAAACTAACAGTTCCTAAAAACAATCATCACTAAAAACCAACAAAATAGCAACAAATCACGAATAAAATCAAACAAATTAAAGGAGAAGGAAGTGAGATTGTACCTTAGAGAAGTGAATAAGTAAGGAAAGAGCCAACAATTTTGATGATTATGCGCAGCTAGGGGAGCACAGGGTGAGCAAGGGCAATGCTTTGCTCGTGCGCTGCTCCCCCTTTTTATTCTGAACAGTCACGCGAGTGGCATGACCGTGCCAATAGGGAGCACGACCGTGCTCTCCTATTTTTCCAGATTTAAATTTTAATTCAGAAATAGTTAACACACTTTTTTTTTTTTTTAAATTTTCGAAACCTTCCCAATCTTAATCCACTCTCTGATTTTTAATTTAATTTTTTTTCTGAAAACTAGAAAAAAAATAAAAATGGAAGAATAATGAAAATGCATGTTGCCTCTTGCGTAGCGCTTGTTTAACGACGAGCTTGACGACCTGCTATTTTTACAGAATTGGTCAATCAGGGGGCTCTCCAAGTGCAAACTTAGCTTGTAAGGCATTGCCCCTTCTTAGTTTTCTGACCATGTGGTTCCAGTTATTTCTCATTTTTTCCCTTTGGTGGATGAGCTTCAAAACATGATGATAGTTTTGCTTTCTCACCATCCACCAATATCTTAGTATCCTGCAAGACACGATTTTCTTTCATAGGTTCCTATGTCTTTACATAATCAAAATTGTTAAAGATAACCACATTATCAGTAGAAATAGAAGAAATAAAAGGAGAAAAATATTAAGAGGGATCTTTAGTATATTTTCACATTTTTAAAATACCCGCTTCAGTACCACTATTTAATGTTACCTTCCCCTTTTTAACCTCAATTTTAGCATCACCAATGGTTAAGTGAATCTTTTTTGGCTCACTGTTGATTTTTACCGTTTTTGGCTCACCGAGAATGGAGCGTGGCTGTGCTTCAGCTGATACACTGTCGTGCTCACCACCAGATTTGCTTTCTTCAGTAGGAGCTTCTTCCTTTTCTATGGTCCTATCAACTAGCTCTTCCGGCACACTGTCAGCTATGTACGGTTGTGCTTGAGCTTCAGAGTTGTCCCCTTCAGTAGGAACTTCTTCTGTGGGTGCCTATCCGCCAATGATTGGAATGATACTCATCAAAAATTGGGGAAGTTGCTCATCGCCAATCCATTTCTTGATGTTATTGTCTTGGCCACTGAATTTGCAAGTTAGGTGGCTCGTAGACATAATCATATTGATCCCAATTGGAGTTGCTCCCATAATTAGTACAAGGATTGCTTGCTGGCTTCTATACCCACAAACCACAATCACTAATAGTGAAATAATCTCCAAGAAGTCTCCTCTCTTCCATGTTTCTTCTTGCTTTCCCAACTGCAAAATAAAATCAACTAGAAGCACAATGTTGGGAAGACATTAGTGTTCAGGGAAAGATAAAAAAATAAAAATAAAAAAAATGTCTAAAGTAACTAGGATTTCTTTCTTCCATTATTACTAAAATAACAAAATATCAAAAATTAATCCCCGGCAACGGCGCCAAAAACTTCTTGTGTTCAAAATACACTTAAGGGCAATGTACCCTATCGCAGAAGTAATATAGAATGGAAGTCTAGATATCGTACCCAAGAGTTTAATTTTGATATAATGATGATAAAGCAAGTACCAGAGTAAAGAAATCCTTATGCTATTCAGACTTATCAAAATACTAAGTAATATAAAGATGATGATATAGCAGCAATACAAGATAACAAAAGAGATAAAAAGAGTTAAGAGATCAAGAGTAAAAAAGCCTAGAGTCGTGGTTTCACTTGTGCTTTTGATACTCCCCAAATCCTAATTCTATTCAATTTCGCAGTTACTTTTCGAATATCAATCCCTCTATGAAAACTATTGATTATTTGTCTGGAAACTGATATTCTTTTCCCCAAATAAACCTAATGGTTGTCAGGCAAAGAGTTTAAATGATTAGAAAGCATAAAGCGCAAAGAGGTTGAATGATTAAGAAGAATAAATCACGTTTTCTTAAATCTAGATGTTAAACCCAGGTTATCCTATAGGTCTACCAATTTAATTGGGCTTGATAGCCAAAATATCAATCAATTGATTAAGAGCATGCAAATGGTATCTAATCCTAAACATGAAATGAAGAACAACAGAATAACACTATTCAAATTGCTACCATGAAACCAAATAGAATTGAATTAAAGCTAAGACATAGCGAAAAAGGGTTTCTACTAACCCAAGATCCACCACAACTGTAGTGGTGAATTTAGCTACTCATAATGAAAGAGAAAACCAAAATCAACATAGGGAAACGCATCCTGAAGGATTGAACAGGGAGAAGTGGTCTCCAACATAATCCCCAGGTGCCAATCCTACTCTAGAAATCAAAACTGTAACAACTATAAACTAGAAATCTAAAGCTAAGAATAAAACATAAAAAGAATGTAAAGAGGGCAAAGTTTGCCGAAGGAGTCAAAGATATCCCTAAAGTGGGACAAAATGGCTTCTATTTATAACAAAATATATGAACTGGGCCTTGAATTAGGTCTTCTGCACCGTCAGCACGGGCATGCCACATATCCACACATGCATGCTCTTCACTCAGCACTTGCGTGCTCTTCATAATGTTAGGTCGTGCTCAATTTTGTCAGGGCGTACCAACTTCGTAAAACAATGTTCTAGCGCACGAGTGTGCTCTCCTTCTGGCACGGCCGTGCTCTTTTGCGATTGGGACCGTGCTAGCTTCTGTGAGGCATTTCTTCTCTGAGTCAGGCCTTGCTTCTTTTGGCACGGCCCTGCTAAATCTTCAGAGGCCAACTTTAACTCTTTTCATAAGGCTTTGTTTGGATAGATGGCTTTGGAGAATTGGCACGGGCGTGCTCACGAGTGGCACGGGCGTGCTAATCTCAGAACTTCAGTATCCTGCCTGATTTAGCTCTAAAACCTTCATTAATCTACATAAATTCATCAAACTGCCTCTAAACGTCAATTATATCATAACTCTCTTCACCTCTGTCATTTGAAATACTTAGGGTTACTTTTAGTAATTTCATTGCAGTTAAATGGCTACTTAGGGTTACTTACAATGCATACTTAGGGTTACTTTAAGTAATTTCACTGCAATTAAATACTTTGAAATAGACAGATGCAAACACTAGAAGAGGGGTCGAATTGTGTTTATCAGATTTAAAAGAAAAATAGAAACTTTTTCAAAAGCACAGCAGGGAGCAGACGAGTGTTTTAAAAACAGAGCATTCAGACGAGCAACTTGTCTGAAGGTTTTCACAGAAAAACACACAATCATGCAAGATGGAAATCAGTTAAGATAAATAATCAAACTAAAGAGATAAGGGATAGAGAGATTAAACACAGCAGATTTATCCTGGTTCACCCCTTAACAACTGAGGCTACATCCAGTCCTTGGCAGAACCAAGTATTCTCAACTATAAGTGATCAGGTTACAGTACAGACAAGTATTCTTTGCGCACCTAGCCTCTTAAGGCTCTAACACAAGTATTATTTTCTCACTTAGCCTCTTTAGGCTCACTTAGGTTTATTTGAGAGAAGATGTAAATTAATTACAACTTGCAAGTCTTTCACAAGCACTCAGAGGAGTGTATTAAATGTGAAGGTTTGAAAGACTGGGTATTAACTTCAAATGATTGAAGAATAAGGAATGAAAGAATGAAGATATAAATGCACAGAGTAATTGCTCTTTGAATGTAGTGATTGTTCTCTTTTCGAATCTTCAATGTCTTCTTCATTAAATAGTCTTCAAAAAATTGAAGCCGTTAGAGACATTCCTTGAAAACTTGGATTTTTACAGATCTTCATTAAATGCAAATAGAGTCGTTCTGGGCAGCCATTAATGCTTGAGGAACATTGCTTGTTCTCTAACATAGGAAGGACAGAGCTTTCTGATGCAGCATCTGTCATTTCAGACTTTTACATTTGCTTTTTGTCCTTTGCAGACAAACTTTCCCTTTGATTGTAAGTCTCAGATGTACTCAGGGATAAAGCTCCTTTGTTGTACTTCCATTCTTAGTTACGAGATTACTTTATTGGGTGGAATTCTGATTTATTGATCCTCGTGAGAGAAGTCTTCGGCATTTTCAAACTTGAGAGGATAGCTAAGAGAAATCTTCAATCTTGAATGAGGTTCTTCACTGAAAGTCAGCTGACGGGTTAGTGGCTTCTTTAGATAGGTGGAATTTTAACTAGAAAGTCAACATCTTCATATAAGCTTTAGACGAGTGAACTTTCCTTGTTCAGAAGGATGATCTCAAGCTTAGACCAGCTTGGACTTAGTACAGACAAGTGATCAAAACTTATTATATAAATCTGCACACTAAGTACACATGTCAGCAACCATAAAAGAGTTCAATTAAATCATTGAACAAATGTTTACTTTTAATCAAAACATAGGTAAATGCATATAAAACATTTTGGATACTCAATAATCTCTCCTTTTTTTATGATGATAAACTTTTCAAATTATTTAATGAACTTGAAAGAAATCAATAGATTTAAAATATCTCAAGAGCATCAAGTACTATATTTTTTTATACAGACAGGTATCACTGAAAATAAGCTTATATTAGATTATATCAGAGTTAAAGTTAATATTTGCCTTTTGTATATCATTTTTGCTTTCAACATTTTATTTTCTCCCCCTTTTGGCATCAGCAAAAAGAACACATGATAGAGAAAACAAAGAAAAAAATTAAAAAAAAAGATATATTTATATTTATCAATCATTGGCCGTGTACATAGCTGTTTACAAGAGGTTGTTACAGATAAGTACTAAACAAAACAAAAAGAGCTTTTACTCTATCTTCTAGATATGCTCTAGCTCTCCTTTCTTCAGCTAGATCCCTGTGAGCAGCTTCTATCAGATTCCTCAAGCTTGCTACTTCATATTGTAAATCCTGAAAGGCTCTTCTATCAACAGTAATGCTGTCATCAGAGTCTTCAGAATGCCAGGGAAGAGCATAGACGGGTGGTGCACAGGGGCCAGAGAAGGGCACAGAGATCCTAGGAAAGAAGGATAGATGGAGGTTTCGATAGAATATAAGAGGTAGAAAAGCAAATTTATGAAGACACTATCTGGAATTGATGCTTCCTCAGGTGATGGAAACGAAAAGGACACAAGAGTACGAACAGAAGGCTGGATGATGATGATAGGTTCAGGTAGAAGTAATGGTTTAGCAGAGTATAAACTATGTTCAAGGATCAAAAGATCTATATATATTCCATGAAGGAATATGAACCAGTGATAAGGACAAAGAAGGATCTAGAAAGGTTAGGTAGAATAACTACTGTATTATGGTAAATAATATCAGGGTTACGATGATGAAGGAAGATGACGATAGGAAACACTAAGTACATGTCCCTACATGAATTGGTAAGGTGAGGTGGAGGAGGAGGAATGATAGACAGGTTTGAGACACTTGCAGACAACAAGAGTTGTAGATCAGTTATGAACAAAGAGGATGAAATGTCAGCTAATTTGCTGGGAGTGAAATTCTTTTGAACAGGATCATGGCATAAATCAGACACAATTATATAGGATGAAGTTTGTGTGTTATGAGAGGAGACAGGTGATGAAGGGATACCTATGGGAGATGAAGAGGATGGGGGTGAAGGCACATAGTCTTCAAGAAAAGTGGAGTTCTCTGACATCCTGAGCTCTTGACACGTCTGGGAGCCTCTTGAGAAGCAGCTGGTTCAACAACAGGAGCTTCTACAACAATAACAACAACAGCCCCAACTGGTACTCCTGATCTCTTGCTCTTAGAAATAACCCCGGGACAGAAGGCTTGCCTTTCCTTAGGTTTTTCCAAAGGCTTCTTCATCTGCTCCCCCTGAGCAGGTACATCCTCTTCACTGGGAACAGACTTGACTTGTTTGTTAGCAGTAAATGTCTTCTTCCACACAGGTTTCTTTGAGGATTGAGTAGACTCAACTTCAGTATCCTCCACAACAAAAGCTTTCTTCTCAGGAGACAACTTCCTTCTTTAAAAAGTCAGAGGTTGAACACTTTCCTCTGTCTCAGTAGAAAGGGTTGGCCTCTTAGATGAAGGCCTCTGATCTTGTGTGGCAACTTTTCCAGCAGATTCCCAGTACTTCTCAGACATAGGGACTTCAGACTCGTTTTCTGCCTTAGCAGGAGCCTTGTTCTGCTGCTCCTCAGAAGCTTGATCTGATGAAGGTTGAGATGGGACGGAAAACTTCATCATAGACAGGGTCTTTTTATCTAGAGCTAGAGCCAAGTCCATAAAGGCAACATCTTGAGGGACAAAAATCTGGACTCTGAAGAGTTTGGTCAGACGCATTCCATAAGGATAGGTAATGGAGCTTGGTCTCCTAACCAGGGCTAGGAAATGCTTGAAGATAAGATCGTTTAAGTCAACCTTGATCTTGTGGATGAGATGATAAAGGGAAAACTTGTCCATCTTAGAGAGATTGTCTCTAGATCCCATCCTAGGCATCACACATTCTTGAAAAAGCTTCAGCAAGAATTGGCATTTGGGAACTAGGGTTATGGTTCTGAAGTTTGGAGGGAGTGGAACACCGAATAAGGCGAGGTTAATATCATCTTCACCAACTGTACTTTTCCATTCTTCTGTGCATCCAGCCCCAATCCTATGGCAGCAGTTGTAATCTCTAGCGTGTTGAGGGTAAAAGAGAAGCGTTGTCGAAGAACACGTCATTGTATCTCAGTGAGAAAACCATTTTTGGAATCAACGACTACAACGCTGGTCCATAAGTCTCTCACCATCTTAGGGTGCACGAGCTTCTTCATCTTGAAGAACGAAGTCCATTGAGAGTATTCAAGCTCCTTAGTTACATCCATTCCCAGACGTTTCATAGCCTCAAGATCCACAGATTTGCTAGTAACAATATTTTCAACATCCTCTACCTCCATAATGTACCTTTGTGCGATTTCAGCAGAAGAGACCTTCCTCTTTGGTGCCATTGCAGAAGGTTTAGGGTTAAAGGTTTTGGAGGGAAGAGAAGGAAGATGAGAGGATTGAAAGCGGAGAGAGAGTGATGAACCTCAATTTTGTGCATTTTATATAGGGTATTTGGGTTAAATTTCGATGCATTTAAAGATAAATATTACTATATTTCACCCTTTTACTTAAGTTTTGACAGAATTGACGTTCAAAGGCAGCTTGATGAACTTTTAAGGAAAAGTGAAGATTTTAGAGCTTAATTGTGTAGAATACTGAAGTTCTGGGAGTTCCACGGCCGTGACATGCGAGAGTACGCCTGTGCCAACGCTCCAAAGCCATCCTTACAAGTTACAAACAAAGCCTTACGAAAATGCTTAAAGCTTGCCTCTGGAGAGTCAGCATGGCCGTGCCATGCGAGAGCACGCCCATACAAAAAGAAGAAAGGCCTGACAAAGGCTAGCATGGTCCCAATCGTGAAGAGCGCTGCCGTGCAAGATGAAGAGCAAGCCCGTGCAGTAGCCCGTGCACTAGAAAGTTGTTCTACAAAGTTGGTACGCCCTGACAGATTTAAGCACGGGCTGATATCATGAAGAGCATGCCTGTGCCACTTGATTGGCACACCAGTGCTGACAGCGCAGAAGACCTAATTCAAGGCCCTGTTCACATATTTTGTTATAAATAGAGTCCCTCTGGGCCACTTTAGAGATATATTTTGCATCTTTACATCTTTTTCTCTTTTAACTTTTTTATTCTTAGTTTTAGCTTTCTAGTTTTAGCTTTTGTAGTTTTGATTTCTAGAGTAGGATTTGGCATCTGGAAGTTAAGTTGGAGACCATTTCTCCCTATCAATTATCTATTATGCGTTTTCCAATGTTGAACTTGGTTTTCTCTATTACTATGAGTAGCTAAATTCACCACTAGAGTTGTGGTGGATCTTGTGTTAGTAGAAACCCTTTTTGGTATGTCTTAGTGTAACACCCCGATTTTCGAGTTTTCCTAATTAATCAGTATTTATAAACTTATATTTTATTCAAGGTCTTAGGAATGGAAATAAAATATTCCGAGACCATAGTCATGCTCAGCGATATCATAGGAAGCTACGATTAAGTTTTGAGTCGAAAACTCAAACGGAGTCCGGTCTGCGTTTTTACACTGACAGTATGATTTTACTGCTCAGAAGACCTCAGATGGACCCGTGAACGAGACAGTAAGTCTTAGAATTCGATTCTCTACGTTTTGGTTAAATTTCGCAAAAATTTCAAAAAAAAATATTTCCTGACCTCCGTTCGAGCGAAATCTTCAATCGGGTGGAGAACGGAGCCGCGTATGGACTTATCAGGACCCGACAACGGATAATATTGATATCACATCATGTCAACTCACTTGGGAGAGCATGCCAGAGTCGTCATGACGATCGGGAATTTCGGGACGCGAAATTACCAAAATACCCCTAACTTAAGCCTTTTCACCTTTTACCATTTTACCCTTTGAACCAAATGACCTTTTTACCCTTAATGAACCTTTTAGAAGGCTGACCAGCCCTTTCACAGCCCCTTTATCACGCAGCCAGCCCCTCTTGAAGAGCCAAGAACACTTCATCTTCTTCCTCCATGAAAACCTCCATTGAATCCTTGAGAAAACCTTGAAAGCTTGTTGAAATCACTTGATTTCTTGACCAATCTTCATCCATTTTAAGGTAAGATCACTTCTATGGTCTCATATCTTCTTGAATCTCTTTCAATATCAAGATCAAGCCTCCATTTTCATGAAACTCATTCTTAGATCCAAAACTTTGAAAATCCATAGGAAATTGTAGGAAAATCCTTTGGAGGTGAAACCAAGTTCTTTGAACTCACCTCATCACCCTCTATCTAAACCCAAGAGCTCATGATTCAAGTCTCATCCTAGCTCTAAAACCCCAAAGTGGCCGAAACCTAAGAGTGATGATGAATAGTGTTTTTCATCAAATTTTTGATTTCTAACTCTTGATTCCATCCTTAGCTTTCCTAGTGTCCTTGAATCCAAATGATGGAAAACCAAATCAATTCCTAGCCTAAATTGCCCTATATGGCCGAGAGCTTCATGGGGAAAATCCATGAGTTATGTTTCACATTTTTGAGTCATAGGACTTGAAATGGTGTTAGCTAAGTTCATGAACCAACCATCCAAAAATTTGGAACCAAATGAGATCCCTAACCGTTTTTACCTTTCATGGCCGAACCCTATACCTTTTAGGGGAAGGAAAACTTGTGTTCTTATGTTATAGATTGATGTTGATTTGTTGTTTGAATTGAATTGTGTTTGATTGTTTTAGGCGACGCGAACGGAACCGGAGCCGGAGCCGAGAACCGATCGAGTTTGCATTGAACTTCTTTTGTGAGGTAAAGGGAGGTAGTCATTTAAGTTTGAGTAGCTTCATAGTGCATGTTTGATATATGTGTTATGATGTCTTGATTGATGATTTAGAGATGAGTTTGAATGATGTATATGTATACTTATATCCTGGATTGATTGGATGTTAAGTGTTGTGCATAATTGCTACTCGATATAACTGTGGTATGGATGCCTTGAGTGATATCTTTGTGATATTAGATTGTTGATATATATCTATACATATATTTATATCCTGGATGAGCATAGGACTGGCTATGTCTCGATAATTGTTAAAAGACTCGAAATCCTAAGTCTATGTTTTGAAAACCGTGTTTGAAATTAAAAAGTGATTTTTGGGAAAACGTGTTGCTTTTTCAAGAAAAGTTGTCTTTCTTGTTGAAAAGTATTTTCTTTTGAAAAGTAAAAAGTGGTTTTGTGAAAAGTCGTGCAAATCGTGTTTTATTTCGGAAAAGCGTTTTAAAAAGACGTGAAACCTTAGAAAGCGGTTTTTGTTTTCAAGAAAGGTGTTTTTCACGGAAAAATGTTCTCTTGATCAAAAAGGATGTTTTGTTTCAAGAAAACCAAAGTATGTTTTGTTTTCCAAAGTGTTTTGAGAAAATGAAACCAAAAGAAAAATGATGAACATTTGAGACGAACCCGAACCTAGTGGCCGAGACGTCGGGGCTAGTGTTTTGTGGATTGAGCACTTGGACTTCGTGTCCTGTGTTTTTGGATTTGAGTGGGCTTAATGCCTTTTTGAAACGAGTCGTGGACTTTATGTCTCGACATTTGAAAGAATGAACGCAAAGAAAACATAAAACCTTCTGTGAACATACATGAACCGGCAGACGTGCCATTTGAAATCGAGCTACAACTCTAGTAGTTGAGAATAAAATCAGTCAAGACCACTAGGTCTATAGGGGCATTCTGTGTTCGAGATCCCACAAGTGGCCGGTGGTGTAGCAACCCCGTGCCGTGGTAAATCGGCTGCCAAACACGAATGAACTCGATCAGAGACTGGCGTATTCAGGATACGGTTATGACGTGGTACCCTGGAACAATTGGAGTTCGGACCTAAATAGAGAGGCCGACTCATGAGAACAATTGTGTTACGGGTGTTACTACGGCCTATCGCTCGATGTTGGGAAGTTAGAATCTCCGGAGTACATGAATTAGAAAGATGATATTGAAGTCTCATGCATTATTATAACTGATGATAGTGTTTGGGATGTTGTACTGTATTATATAAATAACTGTTCATATAACTGTATTCAACTGTGGATGTTTATACTGCTGTTTGTCGCTTGTGCGGCTATCGTGATAACTTTATATGAGTATCTCACCTTTGCCTGTACATGTTGGACACCTTGTTGTGTTTTTGGAACACATGTACAGATGTTGATCATAGGTCCCCGCGGAGACGTGAGGACCCGGACGATGGAAATTTCTGAAGGAGCCGACGTTGGGTTGTACCCCAATGGCTACTTTTAGCCGACCAGCTTAGGAGTCTTTTGTTTTGAATAGTCTTACATTATATTACTGCATACATGTTGAATTATTTCTAAGTCTGTAATATGTTATACATTAGACCAGATTTTACGTTATGCTTATGTTTTTATGAACAGTGAATATCAATGTGTGATGTGAAAATTATTTCTTCGTCTTGAGTTGTTTGCCTATGCATGCAGAAAATTTTTTTTTGAACCGCGTTTTCGAACATAGTTACTTAATTAAAGTATTTTCTGAAAGCAACCAGCGTTTTATTTTCTTGATTTATTCCGCATTAGAGTCCGTGTACGTAGCACCCGCGAGGGGGGTGTTACATTAGTGGTATCAGAGCTGGTCGAGTCTTTCGGGAATCCTTGGGAAGTGAGTCTGTTATGTTTGTGTTGTGTGATCTCTGTGTGAACTTTGTTTGAATTGTTTCTATGTTGAAGCAATGTGTGTTGACACACTAGTATACTGTCACTTGACAACAACATGAATCGAGCTATCCAGGCCATGGCTGATATGGCGGCTGCTGTTGCTCAACAGACAGCTACGATGGCTCAACAGAATCAACAGAACCAACAAAGAGTTGATCTTGCTGCTCATAATCCACCGCAGTTTCAGGGGGACTGGAAGTGCGAGAGATTTGAAGGAGGTCTGCACTTCGAGATCAAGGAGTCAGTGTTACCGCTGGAGATCCGTACCTTCAGACGAGGAAGGGAGAACAAGAGTACTGTAGGAGGGCCGTCTAGGTCCAGGAACCCAAACCAGTACCAGAACCAAAAAGGGAAGCAGTCCCAGACGAAGCCATATTCCCGACCTCAAGGGAATGGTCAGAAACATCAACCTTATCGTTCTGTCGCTTCTACTTACAGTGGAGGGAGTGGAAATGACCAGAACCAAGGCCAAATCCGGAGATGTTTCAAATGTGGGAAACACGGACATCAAGCTAACAACTGCGAGCTGGAAGGAGTTCTATGTTTCCGATGCGGGAAGATAGGACATTTCATGAGGGAGTGCCCTACACCAAAAACCAAGCCGACTGTCAACAATGTTCGAACTGCTAGACCCACAGCGAGGGGAAGGGTTTATACCATGAGTGGCGCTGATGCCTCCAAATCTGATGATCGCATACAAGGTAGTTGCATCATAGCTAGTAATCTCCTAACTGTACTATTCGATTCGGGTGCAATACATTCGTTTATCTCTTTGAATTGTGTGAGACAATTAGAGTTGCCTGTTTCTTCGCTGTCTTTTGATTTGATTGTCATAACTCCAACTGCTATGCCTGTTACTGTTAATGCAGTATGTTTGAACTGTCCTATTATTGTTCATGGTAGGAACTTTCTTGTTGACTTAATATGGTTGCCTTTGACTCAATTGGATGTGATCCTAGGCATGGATTGGTTATCTTCCAACCATATCCTTTTAGACTGTGCACATAGAACCTTAGTTTTTCCTGACCCTGAGATTTCTGGATTTATAACTGCCAACCAAGTAAGAGCTTCTTTGAAAGAAGGAGATCAGGGATACATGCTTCTATCCTGTTTAGAAATCGAGAGGGACGTTGTCTTGAGCGATGTGCCGGTTGTGAAAGATTTTCCGGAAGTTTTTCCAGAGGACGTACCAGGTTTGCCACCTGTGAGGGACATCGAGTTTGCGATCGACTTAATTCTAGGATCCGGTCCGATCTCTATAGGTCCTTATAGGATGTCACCTACGGAGTTAGCCGAGTTGAAGACTCAACTAGAGGATTTGATGTCCAAGCGGTTTGTGAGGCCAAGTGTGTCCCCGTGGGGAGCACCAATGTTGTTGGTAAAGAAGAAGGACGGGAGTTCAAGGCTGTGGATTATCGTCAACTCAACAAGATAACGATCAAGAACAAGTATCCTCTACCCCACATAGATGACTTGATGGATCAACTTCAGGGAGCTGCTGTCTTTTCAAAGATAGATCTGAGATCCGGTTATCACCAGATCAGAGTGAAGAACGAGGACGTACCCAAGACTGCTTTCAGGACTCGTTATGGTCACTATGAGTACCTCGTGATGCCTTTCGGAGTGACGAACGCGCCTGCTATCTTCATGGAATATATGAACAGGATTTTCCATCCGTTTTTGGATCAGTTTGTTGTCGTGTTTATCGATGATATTCTCATCTACTCAAAAAGTTCTGAGGAGCACGAGGAACACCTACGACAAGTTTTGCAGATCCTTCACAAAGAGAAGTTGTACGCAAAGCTACCCAAGTGTGAATTTTGGCTGGATGAAGTCAAATTCTTAGGACATGTGATTTCGAAGGAAGGAATTGCCGTTGATCCTACGAAAGTAGAAGCAGTACTTCTGTGGGAGAGACCCAAGACTGTGACAGAAATTCGCAGTTTCGTTGGACTAGCTGGTTATTATAGAAGGTTCATCGAAGGATTTTCGAAGATTGTTGCGCCGTTGACTCAACTTTCGAGGAAGGACCAACCGTTTATGTGGATTGACAAGTGTGAGGAAAGTTTTCAGACGATCAAGGAACGTTTGACAACCTCACCAGTGTTAGTACTACCTCAGCCAGACGAACCGTACGAAGTGTACTGTGATGCTTCGCATCAAGGTTTAGGATGTGTGCTTATGCAACATCGGAAGGTTGTAGCGTATGCTTCACGCCAGTTGAAGACTCATGAGAGGAATTACCCGACGCACGACCTTGAGTTAGCTGCTGTGGTTTTTGCACTAAAGATCTGGAGACACTACTTATATGGATCTAAGTTCGATGTCTTCAGTGACCACAAAAGTTTGAAGTACCTGTTTGATCAGAAAGAACTTAACATGAGGCAGAAACGTTGGATGGAGTTTCTTAAAGACTACGACTTCACTTTGCTGTACCACCCTGGGAGAGCAAATGTCGTTGCAGACGCTCTGAGTCGGAAGACCCTACACATCTCTGCAATGATGGTTAAAGAGCTAGAATTGATAGAACAGTTTCGTGATCTCAATCTAGCAGTGGAAGTGAACAATGAGAAGATTAGATTGGCAATGATCAAGGTATCTAGTGGACTGATGGACACGATCCGCGAACAACAAGTAACTGATGAGTATCTCCAAGAGAAAAAGGAGTTACTTGGACAAGAAAAAGCTACAGAGTTCAGTTTGGGAACTGATGGCATCCTGAGATGCAATGGACGAGTTTGTGTACCGAGCAACCCGGAGATGAGGAAAATGATTCTGGATAAACCTTTGTACTCACACTCCTGCGTAACCCTCAGTGTATCAGACATTTGAGTGGATTGGTTTAAAAGTAACCTTTGGCCTAAACACTTTCATGTCGTTCTATCGAAAGATTTGTTATGACTATTACTTGAGTTGTAACCCATACAAATTCCTGATACTGAAAGTTTCTTGATGAAACTTAGTCGAATCACTTTTACTGTTGGTAACTGTGATCCAGTCTGAGATTTTTGCCAGACTGTTTATCTTTTGATTCCCTGATTCGTTGGAGAATTCTTATGAAAGAAGGGACTTTATTAGAGTCATGGTTGTAAACATGTATTAGCTATGCATTTTTACACTCACGAACCTACTGAAGAATCTTTTTACATACTGGATATTCCTGTAATCATTTCCGAGAGATAAAATCCTTCAATATACTTTCCCGTGAGAGTAAGACCAATAAAATTTCTTCTGTCGAAAAATTTCTTCCTTAATCTTCGAGAACCGAGTAGCGACCAAGTTCAAATGATTACCCTCAACTCAAGTGGATGAGCAATAAGACGTCTCGATCTTTGAAGGATTAGTTGGGAGTAAGTGTACTACTTTAACTACGAAGACTCAGTCAGCAGGATAGACGAGAAGAGTTAGGCATTCTGTTAAAGTATGGTGTGGTGCATGAGATGTGGAACCTGGTGATCAAGGGGACCCAGTCAAGTTTTGAGTTGTGAAATTTCGAGGACGAAATTTTTTTTTTAGAGGGGTAGTAATGTAACACCCCGATTTTCGAGTTTTCCTAATTAATCAGTATTTATAAACTTATATTTTATTCAAGGTCTTAGGATTGGAAATAAAATATTCCGAGACCATAGTCATGCTCAGCGATATCGTAGGAAGCTACGATTAAGTTTTGAGTCGAAAACTCAAACGGAGTCCGGTCTGCGTTTTTACACTGACAGTATGATTTTACTGCTCAGAAGACCTCAGATGGACCCGTGAACGAGACAGTAAGTCTTAGAATTCGATTCTCTACGTTTTGGTTAAATTTCGCAAAAATTTCAAAAAAAAATATTTCCTGACCTCCGTTCGAGCGAAATCTTCAATCGGGTGGAGAACGGAGCCGCGTATGGACTTATCAGGACCCGACAACGGATAACATTGATATCACATCATGTCAACTCACTTGGGAGAGCATGCCAGAGTCGTCATGACGATCAGGAATTTCGGGACGCGAAATTACCAAAATACCCCTAACTTAAGCCTTTTCACCTTTTACCATTTTATCCTTTGAACCAAATGACCTTTTTACCCTTAATGGACCTTTTAGAAGGCTGACCAGCCCTTTCACAGCCCCTTTATCACGAAGCCAGCCCCTCTTGAAGAGCCAAGAACACTTCATCTTCTTCCTCCATGAAAACCTCCATTGAATCCTTGAGAAAACCTTGAAAGCTTGTTGAAATCACTTGATTTCTTGACCAATCTTCATCCATTTTAAGGTAAGATCACTTCTATGGTCTCATATCTTCTTGAATCTCTTTCAATATCAAGATCAAGCCTCCATTTTCATGAAACTCATTCTTAGATCCAAAACTTTGAAAATCCATAGGAAATTGTAGGAAAATCCTTTGGAGGTGAAACCAAGTTCTTTGAACTCACCTCATCACCCTCTATCTAAACCCAAGAGCTCATGATTCAAGTCTCATCCTAGCTCTAAAACCCCAAAGTGGCCGAAACCTAAGAGTGATGATGAATAGTGTTTTTCATCAAATTTTTGATTTCTAACTCTTGATTCCATCCTTAGCTTTCCTAGTGTCCTTGAATCCAAATGATGGAAAACCAAATCAATTCCTAGCCTAAATTTCCCTATATGGCCGAGAGCTTCATGGGGAAAATCCATGAGTTATGTTTCACATTTTTGAGTCATAGGACTTGAAATGGTGTTAGCTAAGTTCATGAACCAACCATCCAAAAATTTGGAACCAAATGAGATCCCTAACCGTTTTTACCTTTCATGGCCGAACCCTATACCTTTTAGGGGAAGGAAAACTTGTGTTCTTATGTTATAGATTGATGTTGATTTGTTGTTTGAATTGAATTGTGTTTGATTGTTTTAGGCGACGCGAACGGAACCGGAGCCGGAGCCGAGAACCGATCGAGTTTGCATTGAACTTCTTTTGTGAGGTAAAGGGAGGTAGTCATTTAAGTTTGAGTAGCTTCATAGTGCATGTTTGATATATGTGTTATGATGTCTTGATTGATGATTTAGAGATGAGTTTGAATGATGTATATGTATACTTATATCCTGGATTGATTGGATGTTAAGTGTTGTGCATAATTGCTACTCGATATAACTGTGGTATGGATGCCTTGAGTGATATCATTGTGATATTAGATTGTTGATATATATATCTATACATATATTTATATCCTGGATGAGCATAGGACTGGCTATGTCTCGATAATTGTTAAAAGACTCGAAATCCTAAATCTATGTTTTGAAAACCGTGTTTGAAATTAAAAAGTGATTTTTGGGAAAACGTGTTGCTTTTTCAAGAAAAGTTGTCTTTCTTGTTGAAAAGTATTTTCTTTTGAAAAGTAAAAAGTGGTTTTGTGAAAAGTCGTGCAAATCGTGTTTTATTTCGGAAAAGCGTTTTAAAAAGACGTGAAACCTTAGAAAGCGGTTTTTGTTTTCAAGAAAGGTGTTTTTCACGGAAAAATGTTCTCTTGATCAAAAAGGATGTTTTGTTTCAAGAAAACCAAAGTATGTTTTGTTTTCCAAAGTGTTTTGAGAAAATGAAACCAAAAGAAAAATGATGAACATTTGAAACGAACCCGAACCTAGTGGCCGAGACGTCGGGGCTAGTGTTTTGTGGATTGAGCACTTGGACTTCGTGTCCTGTGTTTTTGGATTTGAGTGGGCTTAATGCCTTTTTGAAACGAGTCGTGGACTTTATGTCTCGACATTTGAAAGAATGAACGCAAAGAAAACAGAAAACCTTCTGTGAACATACATGAACCGGCAGACGTGCCATTTGAAACCGAGCTACAACTCTAGTAGTTGAGAATAAAATCAGTCAAGACCACTAGGTCTATAGGGGCATTCTGTGTTCGAGATCCCACAAGTGGCCGGTGGCGTAGCAACCCCGTGCCGTGGTAAATCGGCTGCCAAACACGAATGAACTCGATCAGAGACTGGCGTATTCAGGATACGGTTATGACGTGGTACCCTGGAACAATTGGAGTTCGGACCTAAATAGAGAGGCCGACTCATGAGAACAATTGTGTTACGGGTGTTACTACGGCCTATCGCTCGATGTTGGGAAGTTAGAATCTCCGGAGTACATGAATTAGAAAGATGATATTGAAGTCTCATGCATTATTATAACTGATGATAGTGTTTGGGATGTTGTACTGTATTATATAAATAACTGTTCATATAACTGTATTCATCTGTGGATGTTTATACTGCTGTTTGTCGCTTGTGCGGCTATCGTGATAACTTTATATGAGTATCTCACCTTTGCCTGTACATGTTGGACACCTTGTTGTGTTTTTGGAACACATGTACAGATGCTGATCATAGGTCCCTGCGGAGACGTGAGGACCCGGACGATGGAAATTTCTGAAGGAGCCGACGTTGGGTTGTACCCCAATGGCTACTTTTAGCCGACTAGCTTAGGAGTCTTTTGTTTTGAATAGTCTTACATTATATTACTGCATACATGTTGAATTATTTCTAAGTCTGTAATATGTTATACATTAGACCAGATTTTACGTTATGCTTATGTTTTTATGAACAGTGAATATCAATGTGTGATGTGAAAATTATTTCTTCGTCTTGAGTTGTTTGCCTATGCATGCAGAAAATTTTTTTTTGAACCGCGTTTTCGAACATAGTTACTTAATTAAAGTATTTTCCGAAAGCAACCAGCGTTTTATTTTCTTGATTTATTCCGCATTAGAGTCCGTGTACGTAGCACCCGCGAGGGGGGTGTTACACTTAGCTTTAATTGAATTCTATTTGGTTTCAAGTTTGCAATTTGAATAATGTTTTTTTGTTGTTCTTCATCCCATACTAGGATTGTGCACCCTTTGTATGCTCTTAATCAATTGATTAATATTTTGGCTATCAAGCCCTATTAAATTAGTAGACCTATAGGATAACTGGGTTTTAACATCTAGATTTGAGAAAACGTGATTTACTCCTTTCAATCATTCAACCTCTTTGTACTTTATGCTTTCTAATCATTTAAACTCTTTGCCTGACAACCATTTGGTTTATCTGGGGAAAAGACTATTAGCTTCCTGACAAACAACTAATAGTTTTCGTAGAGGGATTGATATTCGAAAAGTAACTAGGAAATTGAATAGAATTAGGATTTGAGGGGGTATCGAAACCACAAGTGAAACCACGACTATAGCGTCTTTACTCTTGATATCTAAACTCTGTTTTCATCTTCTTTTAGCATCTTTTACTATTGCTTTATTATTATTTATTTCTTGGAAGTACTTGATTAGTCTGAATAGCATAAAGATTTCTCTATTTCTGTACTTGCTTTATCACTTAGTTATCAAAATTAATCTCTTGGGTACGATATCTGGACTTCTGTCCTATATTATTTCTACGATAGGGTACACTTACCTTAAGTGTCTTTTGAATGCAACAAGTTTTTGGCGCCGTTGCTGGCGATTAATTTTTGATATTTTGAGATTTTAGTTATATTGGAAGAAAATAAATTCTAGTTAATTAGGGCATTTATTTTTCTTTTTATTCTCTCTCTTTGTATGCTAATGTGTTCTCAAGATCCTGATCTAGTTCTTGACAGGGAAGTTGAAAGAATTTTTCATAGGTTACGGAGGCAAGCAAGAGAGAAAAACACGATGGGGAAAGGATGAGTTTGCTGGATTACTTTACCCCCTCCGCTGAGGTGACAAATAGCATCACCAACCCTGCGGTGGATGCCAACAACTTCGAGATCAAGCCTGGTTTGGTCTCATGATTCAAAATTCTAGATTATTGGGGGCTTGCCAACTGAGGACCCCAACTGCCATCTGAAAAAGTTCCTCATGATCACAGATTTCATCAAGTACAATTGAGCTTCAACAGATGCAATCAGACTCAGATTGTTCCCGTTCTCATTGTCCGACAAAGCAAATCAGTGGCTTTCCTCTTTGCCACCTGGTTCTATCACTACTTGGGATCAATTAATATGCCAATTTTTGTCTAGATACTTTCCACCCTCTAAATCTGCTAAATTTAGAGCTAATATTTAGAACTTTATGCAATATGACCAGGAATCTCACTATAAGGCATGGAAGCGATATCAGGATTCGATCCGGAGATGTCCATACCATGGTTTCACGGTCCACATTCCGGTGCAGATGTTCTATAATGGACTTTCACAGTCCAGTATTGACGCTGCTTGTGGAGGATGAATTCTGAAAAAGACACCTAAAGAAGCTCAAGCCTTAACCTAGGAGATGGCAGCCAATCAATATCAGTGGCTGCTAAGTGACAGTCAAGACAGTAAGCAGTTGGCCAGAGTGCATTCAGTGGATGCCATCACGACAATAGAAACCAAGATAGATGCACTTTTAAAGCAGATAGAAACATTGATGCAGGCACAAGCTCTAATCATGACACAAACCATCACATCTACACCTCTGCTCTCTTGTAACCACTACAATCAGACTGGTCATGAAAGTAAAAATTGTAAGTGGGGTAGTTACCCTACTCCGCCAGTTGAGGAAGTTAATTATGTGGGCAATGCCGACTGGAGTCAAAATAACTTCAGAACACCTAGTTAGCAGAGTCAGAGGCCAAGACAAGAAGATACAGGGACTGATATGGAGAATACCTTAGCAGAGCTTAAGAAGAAATCTGAAAGCAATTTTCAGACACTAGAAGCCCAATTGACCACCCTCGTAGTATTAGTAATGCAAGATGCACCACCTACTTGGACCAAGGAAAAATCAGAAGACAAGCCAAGGCTATCACTCTTAGGAGTGGAAAAGAGCTGAACAAAGAACTTGGTAAAGAAAACACAAGCAAGAATGTTTCTATTGAAGAGAGCACGAGCGTACCCCAGCTCGCACGATCGTGCCCATAGACGAGCGCTGCAACAACCGAAAGGGAAGGTAAAAATAAATCTAAACTAGAAAAGGTAAAAATGCCTTACCCTCATAGATTGAAAATTGAGCATCAGGATAAGCAATTTGCCAGATTTGTGGAAATATTTAAAAATTGCATATAAACATTTCTTTTTCTGAAGCCATTGCTCAAATGCCCAAATATGCAACTTTTTTTGAATGAAATAATCTCCATTAAAAAGAAATTAGAGGATTTTGAAGTGGTAAAATTAACTGAGGAGTGTTCATCCATTGTTCTTAAAAAGTTGCCACCTAAATTAAAAGATCCTGGTAGTGTTACAATTCCTTGCTCTATTGGTAATTCCTACTTTGAAAAAGCATTATGTGATTTGGGTGGCAGTGTAAACTTAATGCCTTTCTTTGTCTTTAGAAAACTTGGCATATAGGAACCTTAGCCCACCAACATCTCTTTACAGTTGGCAGACAGATCTATTGCCTATCCACGAGGAGTGATAGAAGATGTTTTAGTCAAGGTTAACAAATTCATCTACCATGTCGACTTCGTTGTGTTAGATATGGTGGAGGATGAGGAAGTTGGAAATATCACATGTTTGAAAAATTGGAAAGAGACAACGGTCCAAAGCCCAATCCTTCAATTGAGAACCTCCAGAGCTTGAATTGAAGCCCCTTCCGGCTAATCTCAAATATGCCTTTTTGAACCCCCTTCATCTGTACCTGTCATTATTTCTGCTACTTTGATCGACACTATGGAATATCAACTTTTGAAGGTAATAAGGGATAATAAAGAAGCTTTCGGGTGGACAATTCATGATATTAAAGGCATCAGTCCCTCCATATACACTCATAGAATCTAAATGGAGGATGAATTTGAACCTTGGGGCCTTATCTTAGCGCCGTCTCAACCCAAACATGAAGGAAGTAGTGAAGAAAGAAGTGATCAAATTACTTGATGCAGGTATTATCTATCCTATCTCTGACAGTAAATGAGTAAGTCAGGTTCAGTGTGTCCCTAAAAAGGGAGAAACAATTGTCATGGACAACAATAACCAAGAATTGATAGTAGTAAGGAAAACCACGGGGTTTCGTATTTGCATTAATTTTAGAAAATTAAATGAGGCCACTAGGAAGGACCATTTTCCTCTTCCCTTGATTGATTAAATGCTTGAAAATTTGGCGGGGCATGAATATTATTGTTGCTTAGATGGGTATTGCGGTTATATGCAAATACCAATGGCTTCACAAGATTAAGAAAAAACTACTTTTACTTGCCCATATGGTACTTATACATATAAAAGGATGACCTTTGGTCTGTGCAATGCCCCTGCCACCTTCCAGAGATGTATGATAGCTATCTTTTTTGACTTGATTGAAAAATTGTATTGAAATATTTATGGATGATTTTTCTATGTTTGGGTCCTCATATGATAACTGTCTACATAACTTGAGCTTAGTATTAAAAAGATGCAGGGACACTATTTTGGTACTAAACTGGGAAAAGTGTCAGTTCATGGTGCAAGAATGTATTATTCTGGGACATAAAGTGTTCACAAGAGGAATAGAGGTATACCCCGTGAAAGTAGAGGTAATTGCAAAGTTGCCTCCACCTAATTCTATGCGGGCAGTGCGAAGTTTCTTAGGCCATGCCGGTTTTTATAGGAGATTTGTTAAAGATTTTTCTAAAATTGTCAAACCAACGATAGACCTCCTAGCTAAAGAACCCACTTTTGATTTTTCTGACTCATGTTTAAAAGCATTTAAATTATTAAAAGAAAAATTAATTACTGCACCTATTGTTATGGCCCCTAATTGGATTCTTTCTTTTGAGTTAATGTGTGATGCTAGTGATACTGCCGTAGGGGCATTTTGGGGAAAAGAAAAGACAAAGCATTTCACACCATATACTATGCCAGTCGCACTTTAGATGATACTCAGAAAAATTACATCACAACTGAAAAAGAATTACTGGCTGTGGTTTTTGCTTTTGATAAATTTCGCCATTACCTCGTTCTTTCTAAAGTAATTGTTTATACTGACCATTCTGATATAAAGTATTTGCTTGATAAACAGGATGCAAAGCCTCGATTGATTAGATGGATTTTGTTGCTACAAGAATTTGATTTGGAGATCAAGGACAAGAAATGGTCAGGAAATCTCATAGCTGACCATTTATCGCGCTAGGACCATAGCATAATGCAGCATTCTCATGATAGAGAGATCAAAGAAGTGTTTCATGATGAGCGTCTCTTAGCTATTTCCCCTGCTCCACAGTACGCTGATATTGTTAACTACCTGGCCGGTAAGGTTATACCCCTCATTTCACTTTCCATCAAAAGAATAAACTTTTCTCTGATTCTAAACACTATCTTTGAGATGACCCTTATCTGTTCAAGGTATGTGGGGATAAAGTGATTCAACGTTGTGTCCTGACCCATGAGGTAGCTTCTATTCTTGAACATTGTCATTCTAGAGAGGTTAGATGCCATTTTGGTCCAACCAAAAACTACACACAAAGTTCTGCAATGTGGTTTTTATTAGCCAAAAATTTTTAAAGAAGCAAACGAATTTGTGAAATCCTGTGATAGCTGCTAGCGTAGTGATAATATTTCTAGGGGGCAAGAAATGCCTTTAACTAATATTTTGGTTTGTTATATTTTCGATGTTTGGGGTATTGACTTTATGGGTCCTTTTCCTAAATTGTTTTCGAACCAATATTTTTTTGTTGCTGTAGATTATGTTTCTTAATGGGTTGAAGCTATAGCTCTTCCTACTAATGATGCTCGGGTGGTAATAAAATTTTTGAAAAAGAATATTTTTACTCGATTTGGCACACCTAGAGCAGTTATTAGTGATGGGGGCACTCACTTTTGAAATAAACAATTTGATAAGCTACTAAGAAAATATGGTGTCACTCATAGGGTAGCAACTCCTTATCATCGACAAACCAGTGGGCGAGTGGAAATTTCAAATAGGGAGTTAAAAAAATTTTTGGAAAAGACTATTGGTGCATTTAGTAAAGACTGGTCTTTGAAATTAGATTATTCATTAGGGGCATATAGGACTGCATATAAGACTCCCATTGGGATATCCCCCTACCATCTTGTTTTTGGAAAGTCATGTTGTAACACCCTGATTTTTCAAGCCTTCTAATATTAATAAACGGTATTTATGAGTTTGTATTTTATTGGAGGGTCTAGAGAGTGAAATAAAATAAACTGAGACCATAGTCACACTCTACGCTATCGTAGGGAGTTACGGTTAAATTTTGGGTCAAAAACTCAGACGGAGCCCGGTCTGCGTTTTTCATTGACAGTAGTGTTTTACTACTCAAAAGACCAAATTTTGACTTGTCAACGAGACAGTTAGTCTTAGAATTGGATTTCCTACCTTTTTGCTAAAATTGGTTTTCGACGTTAAAAAGTGAAAATAATATAAACTATTCGGGCGAAAACTCAAATCAGGGACGAACGGAGCTGCGTATGGATTTACCGGGAGCCGCTAACGGATAAACTTAATGTCACAACAAGTCGCGTGCCAGTATCATGATTTCATTTAAAAAATATCTGGACGTGAAATGACCAAAATGCCCTTGCTCATATCCATCACCTAGGAGGTATAAACTCCATTCTTGAACTCTCAATCTCCCTATGTCTCCATTAATTTTCATGTTTTATGTTAGAGTTAGAACTTGAAGCTTAAACATCAAAAATCCATGAAAAATTGAAGAAAAATCCTTTTAATGCTAAACCAATTTCTTTGAGCTAGATTCATTATCTTCTTTCGTAATCCAAGAGATTGAAACCAAAAGAGCTCTCTAGCTCATATGGGTATTTTTGGCCAAATCCTCCATTGTTGAGTGGGTAAGGTTTTGGGTGAAGTTTTGGTGTAATAATCTTTGATTTAGCCTTATCACACTTAGTGAGTAATGAATCCAAGAGACAGAAATTTTTGGGTGACCCTAGCTATTTTTCATAGCTTATGGTTGAACCTAATGTGGAGGAAAATAGGAGATTTTGTGTTAATTAAAGTTGATATTGTGATTGATTGTATGTGTGTAGTTGTCGTTGGGTAATCGGATGAGGAATCCGACGACTTTCAGATCAATCGGACGACTTATAGCTACGTGGAAATCTTCAACGGGTAAGGGAAAAAACCTGAGGAGTTCAATTTCCAATAGCTGCATGCTGTGTTTGTGTATATGATTTGTAATAGTTTTTATGTGCTGTGTTGCTATGAAAAGAATTATTTATGCATACTTATATTTTGTCATATGCCTGATTATACATGATTTGCTTTGTTATGCTTAATTTTGATGGATGATGTTATTTATGTTTCTATGATTAGTATTGTGCTAAAGGACCTAAGATCTGTTAGGATCCAACACCGAATAAAGTTAAAAGCTTCAAAAAGCTTGGGAAGTAAAGTAAATGAATTAAAGGCAAAAGAATTTTAAAAGAATCTTGGGAAAATAAATGGAATGGATATCTTTTGGGAATGAAGAAAATAAAACATACTTTACTGAGAAATGATTTGACTTAAAGGGAAAAAGGAGAAATATACCTTTAGTTTCAAGAAAAGTAAGGTTTAAACTAAAAAGCACGTTTTGGGGACATCGACCATTTTTAAAGTAATATAGCGAATTATTTCAAGTAAAAGTATTACAAAAAATTCTCGTTTCGAGATAAATGGTTTTATCCAAGAAAAAGCGTTTTTCACGAACTATCTTTCAAAGTGTTGTGGTTTACCAAAGTTCTTCAAAAGAAAGGTTGTTTTGATTCAAGAGTTGGTTTTTGTGGAAACCGATCCCGAAGGCTTTGTAAGCTTCGGAGATATGGGTTTTATTTTTTGGTTTTTCAACTAGAAATGGTTGCTTTTGATGTGAACCTAGAAATAGAGACGTCGGGGTTCAAGGGTCCTGCAGAACACGTGGATCAAGGATCTGTGGTAGTGTGTTGGTCCTATAAGCTCGTGGACAATCTTTGTGGTCCTGCAGGCTTGCAGACGTTTTTGTATTCTTTAGAATCCAAAATCCGAGACTGGTGCATCAGTTAGAGATTTTGGGTTTGAGCTGTTTTTGGAGGGAGTGTCATGTTTTTGAGAAATGTGGTAAAGACCTAAAAGAGTCTAAAACATTATGGTGGTTGATAGCGTTGGTGCTTCAACAAGGAAATAATGATACGACAATGATAAATAGACGAAAACAAATGTTTTCTCATGCATAAGTTTTTGGCAGACGTGCCATTGAAATGAGGGGACCTTGACTGCAAGGAAGCCTGGGGATGACTTATGTCATTATGTAACATTGTGCCTTGATGGACAATGATGTCATACGTGTTTTAAGAACGTATTGTGCCTTGAGTTTGACAATATAGTATGGTAAGATTACATTGTAAGTACCTCTGATTTGCGTGCCCTTGTGAGATCTAATGGGATTCATGTACTTATGTTTTAGCAAGTTGGTGCTAGTCATTGTTGCCTGACGGCCAATGAATTTTGAGCCTGATCAGCTCGTTGAAAGATGATGGGATTTTCGGAAATTAAGAATTGAATGTTAGATGATATATATGGAAGTATCATGCATACGTTTTGAAAATAACGATGACTGTTGGGCACGAGGCCCTTATGTGTTACCTTTAGTATTATTATATTATGTGATATGTTTATCATGTTGATGTTTATATGAGACATGCCTATATGAATCTGTTGCTTGTGGTTTGGGCATATAGTTGTCGTTTTTTGAATTCATATATTAGTTTCTCACCCTTGCCTGTACATGTTGGACAACCTGTTGTGTTTTTGGATACATGTACAGATGTTTGTCAACAGTCCTCAAGGTCACTTCGGGACCTTGTAGCATGAAGTGCTCGATGCTGATGACGAAGAAGTAAGGATGGTTGAAGACGAGACGCGGTCTCAGGGATACAGCGTATATTAGGTAGTACATCTTTTGTTTGTGTTAGACCAGCTTAGGGTTTTCTTTTGAGGTAGTGTCTTTTGGCTAGTCTGTGAGTGGCTACTGATGGCCAAAGTTTTGGAGATATGATTCTCAGACCCATCCCTACCTAGTTTTTGGACTTATAGCGTTTTACTTCTATCAATACACTTTGGAAACGGACGAGTTGTCCAAGGTCCCTTTAAGTATGTAGTGACTAATGATACCTATTTATATATATATGTAGTTGATGATCATCTTGAGTAGATGTATCTTAATGTTGTGTGAGAAGAAAGAATTTTATCACGATTTTCACAGTAGGTAAGATCTAAGTAAAGGAATCTGTTTTCCGAAGGTAAACCAGTAAATTTTTTTGTTACTTTATGTGGTTTGGGGTTACGAAAGTGACACCCGAAGGAGGGGTGTTACAAGTGGTATCAGAGCTGGTCGAGTTTTTGGGAACCTTTCCGGAATTGGTCTGTTGTGTTGATGTTGTGTGATCCTTGATTAAGGCTTGAATGAATTACTTCTTAGAAGTAATGTATGTTGAAAAGAGAGTATATGTTTTGGTTTCTGGTTGCAGTTTGACTGACTATGATCCTGTAGGTCATTTCTGGAACCAGGAATTGAAAATAGAGCTGGACGTGGAAGTGGACGTGGTCGTGGAAGCAGGGTTGGTGTTCATGCTGAGAACACTGACGGTGCTAATGGGATGGACCTTGCTGCACAAGCAAAGGCGAACATGGTCGCTGCTATCTGTGTACAGACTGCTACAGTGACTGCTCACAATGCAAGAGCAGGCTCGTTCTGCACAGGCTACTGCGGGTCGAAATCTGACCGCTTTTAGACGCCTGAATCCGCCACAGCCTTGAAGGAGTGAAAGTACCGTGTGCAACTTTTCCACTCCTAGGAGATGTTGAGTACTGGTGGGAGGGAACCAGACAATCGTTGCAGGCACATCAACAGGAAATCACTTGGAATCTGTTTATGCATCGATTCCTGGAGAAGTATTTCCCACAAAGTGCCAGAGCTAAGAAAGAAAGAGAATTTTTGTGGTTGCAACAGAGAGAGATATCTGTTGGGGAATATGAGGCCAAGTTTGAATTAGTGGCCAAGTATTTCCGATTCTTCCAGAACAATCCTGATGAAGACTGGAAGTGCGAATGTTTTGAGAGGGGTTTGAGGTGTAAAATCCAGAAATCAGTGCTGCCACAGGGAATTCGGAGTTTCCACCCATTAGTAGAGAAGAGCAGACAAGTGGAGCTGATAAAGCATGGAAGGGTCGACAGAAGGAATGTTGGAGGACCTTCCCATCGTAAGAATCAGTACCAGAATCAAAGAGGAAAACAAAGTCAAAGGGAACCTTATTCCCGACCCCCAGGGAATGATCAGAACCAACAAACCTCTCATTTTATTGCTTACACATCAGGCAGTGCAGGCCAGAAGAATCAGAACCAAGGCCAAGATAGTAGATGTTTCAAGTGTGGAGATCCATCACACATGGCCAACAACTGCTATGTGCGGAGTGGTAAATGTTTTACTCCCGGACAAAGAGGACACATAGCAAGATACTGCAAGGCAAAAAGATCTGTCCCAGCTGCCCATAATGATACCAGAACCAAAAGACCGACGGCAAAACGAAGAGTGTACACCATGAGTGGTGCTGAGGCTTCGAATTCCGATGATCTCATACGAGGTAATTGCGACCTAGACGGTAATATTATAACCATGCTTTTCGATTCAAGTGCAAATCATTCCTTTTGCCATGAATTGTGTGAAATGTTTAGAACTATCTGTTTCTTCTTTGCCATATGAATTTTTGCACTCCTATCCTTGTACAATCCGCTGTGTAATAGACATTTGACGGATTGGTTTAATAATATCCATTGGTCTGGATATCATCGTCATATTTCATTGAAGGGTTGTTATGACTACTTCTTGATTCATGACGCCATCAAATTCTTGATACTGGAAGTTTCTTGATAAAACTTAGTCAAATCACTTTTACTTTTGGTAAAGGTGATCCAGTCTGATTTTTTTCTGGCCAGACTATTCATCTTTTGATTCCCTAATCCGTTAGGAGATTCTTGTGAAAGAAATCACTTTTACTTTTGGTAAAGGTGATCCAGTCTGATTTTTTTTTTCTGGCCAAACTATTCATCTTTTGATTCCCTAATCTGCTAGGAGATTCTTGTGAAAGAAAGGACTTTATTAGAGTCATGATTGTAAACATGTATTAGCTATGCATTTTTACATCCACGAACCTACTGAAGAATCTTTTTACATACTGGATGTTCCTATATTCTGTTCGGAACAACAAAACCCTCCTATACACTTTCCTGCGAGAGTGTGACCAAGAAAATTTTCTCTGTTGAAAATTTCCTTCTTTGGAAAATTTCTTTCCTTAATCTTCAAGGACCGAGTTGTGATTGATTTCAACGGATCACCCGCAACTCAAGTGGACAAGCAAGAAAGACGTTTGGATATATGGAAGGTCGGTTGAGAGTAAGTGTAGTATTTGCTGCGAGAATTATCTTAACAGGATAGACAAGAAGTGATAAGAGTTTTTTTGGGGTATAGTTATGACTGATAGAATGTGAACCTTTAAGATTAATCTCAGTAAGTGAGATAATTATCATAAGTCAAGTATTGATTGAGGTAGAATAGTAGTTGGAAGATTTGGAGTATTGACGAATATCTGTAGCTAAGATTGATAATATGAATTTGGAGGATTATAGGAAAGTGCCCTTGGTAGTTTTACCTAAGCCGAAGAATTATAGAAAAGAAGAATCCTTGAGAAAGACTAAGTTGTTAGAGAATTTAAAATTTATGATTTTGGATAATTCTACCCGATGTGATTCTTTTCTGTTGTAGTTGCAGTAAGAGGTGTAATCATGTTCTTTAACGTTTAGATGCATGATTAGGATAAAAAAAAAAAATTGGAGAGGTGGACTACGTTCTAGAGGAACTAAGACGAAATTTGGATATCTTGGATTAGAAATGGTGGGTGTGTTGCAAAAAGGATGTGTGTCGTAGTTTAAATCGTGGTGTAAATATCAAGAGTTAAAGGTGTCGAAGGAAGATTTCCTAAATGAATTAGTCTCGAAAGAGAAGTGACTAAGATAAATTATACCTCCCACCAGTGAGAGACTTAGGTAAGGTATTAAGGAGAATAAGTATCAAGTTCGTTATTACATACGGAGAGTACAATGTTGAACTTGGAGATTAAGAAATCATGTCTAGTTTTGAGCCATGAAATTTCGAGTTTATGTGTATCGATGTGGTTATATATGTTTTCATATGTTGATCTATGTCCTTAGTCCCATATTGGGTGTCTAAGTATATGTTTTGGGTAGTTTAGCCTTTAGAAAGGGTCAAGAAACCTGTTTTACGGTTTTGGACGTATCTTGAGTTCTAGATGTTCGTTTGAGGCAATCTTGGATGCTTTGGATATGACACCCACTACCCCGCATATAATAAAACATAAGTAAAATCATACATGTCTTTAATAAAGAATAATATAATAATTAAATTAAAAACATTTTCTCAAGGGCAATGTGCATCACATCATCTATAACTTAAACGTAGGAATCTGAACTAATCAAAATCCTTTAAAACAAACTGCGAAAAACATAAATAATAAACATAACCCAAATCCCGATGTCACATATCAGAGTTGGTATACATATACCGATAATACATCGGAATAAAACTAAACAACTGAACGTAAATCCTAACTACTACTACTAAGAGAGATCTCCACGGGATCACTCCTCGTCGGCATGTTCACCCTCCTCTGGACAAACAAAAGATAGGGGTGAGAAATACGATCATAAACATATGTAAACGGAATGGAATAGTAATTAAGATGACATACAACATACATCAATCAACACGTGTGTGTGTATATATATATATATATATATATATATATATATATATATATATCATGGATGCATGTTAATGCAAATGCAACATCACTACTCCGTATGCATGTGGCAACCAACTCTAACTCTGGAAAGACGATTAGGAGTACATGTCTAGTTATCAACGTGGATGATATGCCAGACCATGGGCCATCCTCGAACACTCTCACTAAACCTGATAACGTATAGTGGCTAGTCAGGGTACTCAAGCTTATTCATTAGGTCACTCCGACAATAGGTAGCTAGCCCATGTCACCTGGAACTTCCATACCCAATGTACCCGCAAGGCCAGGTTAACACCCATTGTGGCCTCCACTATCGCGATTCATCGTTTCCGTTCCACCCAACATATCAACTTCAACGTATGATGCGTGCAGTGTTCATCAATATGCAAAACACATGTCCAACCATCCATCATCAACACCATTACATGGCTGCCAACTTTGACCAACAAGCGTCAAAGATGATTTATCAACATCAAACTTGACCAATAAGCATCAAGAATGATTTAACCAACAACATCGGTAACAGTACGTCATTACCAATAACATCATCATCTTATTAATTATTCTCTTTGTTAAGTCTTAACTTAACATTATCATTATTAAGTATTATACTTAATCTTATTATCTAAACCTCAATTCATATTTTATTAAGATTATAACTTAATCTTAATATTTAAACCTCAAGTCATATATTTATTAAGATTATAACTTAATCTTAATATCTAAACCACAATTCATATCTTGTTAAGATTATAACAAGCCTACATAACACTATCCATCACGCATAAGGGGTCAAAACTGCTCCTGGGCATGTGAGAATCGATTTCCAATCTCTGGAATCGATTTCTCAAGCCCTCAAATCGATTTCCAATCTCTGGAAATCGATTTCAACATGTTCAAATCGATTTCCCCAATCAATTCTGAACAAGGAAAATCGATTTCTACAAGGCCAAATCGATTTCCACACCTTGGAAATCGATTCTTGGAGGATTCAAATCGATTTCCATGTGCTGGAAATCGGTTTCTGGGTGTCAAATCATACAGCAGCGGGTTTTCTCCGCTATCGGACAAGTCTACATTCTCTAATTAACATATCATTCGAGCCTAAGCTATTTATCTCCAATTTGATTAGTTCAACACTCATAAATCATAACCTAAGGGTTCTCAAACTAATCCTTGGTCATCAATCTCACATTGCCTATTTATTTTCTTCCTATAACTATGTTCTAATAGCATAAGGTTAACAAAACATCATATCATAGCATAAACAACATGCTCATCATCATCATCAATTCATCAACAATCATATAAATCATGAACTCATAGTCATAAACATGTTATAACATCAGATTATTCATCAATCAATACTCATATAGCGAGAAAACAACATAACAACATTCATAGGCATACGCAGGCATACATAGGGGTCATGGGTTAACCCCTTCATCTTAACCTATCCTAAAACCCACATATTCATGACCAATTTTCTCCCCCCATACCTTGTATGACGATTCATAGCCTAAGGGAAAAAGAACAGAGCCAAGTTCTGCTACGGTTCCTTCTTACGGGTTCAGTAGTTGATCACGATCGCAACATTGGAAGGCAGAGTCGATCTTTAAGTTAAGGATTGAAGTGGAAAATAAATCTAGGATTAGAAACTCACCTTGGTTTCTAACTTAGGAGATTAACTCTAGCAGCAGGGATAGACTAGCCAAACAACAGCGTGTTCTTGATGAAGAACACCAAAGTAGGATTCGTCCTTTTGGGTTTTCTAGAGCAAGAGATCAGTGAGTTCCTAGGGATGAGAAGAGGCAAAAAGTGAGTACAATAGGGTGTGGATACTAGGTTTAGGTCATACGCTATGTATATATAACTCTTAGGGACGTTTTAGGACGAATGGGTTGTACACAGTACAGCCCGGTAACCCAAACGCGTACACAAGCTCTGACACGCATGGGAATCGATTCCACAACCATGGAAATCGATTTTCCATTGGCCAAAATGATTTTCTTATCAAGGAAATCGATTTTGCCCTTTAAACATTCGATTTCCACTTTCTGGAAATCGATTTCTTCACTTGGAAATCGATTTCCCAATTCGATTTCCCTTTTAGAAAACGTGTTTTTAGCCTCGACACCTGAATAATACTTGTAGATAATTATCTAAGCTTTCCAACGCATCCAAGATCACCTCGATCGGATGTCTAGAACTCAAGATATGGCCAAAACCGTGAAACAAGTTATTTAGACTCGGATGGATCGATTATTCTAAAGGCTGAACTATTACAACTATGGACTTATGCATCAAAAACAGGCATAAACAACATACGCAAACATCTATAATTAAGTATTAACACATATAGACATAGAAGTGAAAAGCAGGGTGTTACATTGGAAAGCTTAGAGAATTATCTACAAGTCAGAATAATGATAATCGATTATTATAATCGATTATTCGTTGTATAACAACCATAATCGATTATTGGTTACCCATAATTTATTATGGGTATTCGAAAACGCGGAATGTCGAGTCAGAACAGTAATAATCGATTATTATTGTGTTTTTCTGCAGAAACGAGTTTTGGATCCTTAATTCGGTCAGTTTCGTCTTAACTCCTTTTTATACCCTTTGAGAACGACCTAAACCCTATTATACGCTATCTTAGACTCAGAAAAAGGGCCTCTCTTCATCTCTCGTGAAATTCCTTTGATCTCATTCTTAAACCACCAAAGAGAAATCCTTGTTTTGGTTGATCTTCATCAAGAACACTTCTTGAACGTATGAATCTTGTTCTTGTTGGGTAGATCGTGATCAAGCGCTGGACCGTGAGGAGGAAATCAAGAGTGAATCCTTGTTTCTCTTACCCTTAGGCTGTGCGTTTCGTCATACTAGGTATGGGGGGAAAGATGATCATGTCATATGGGAATGTGAGAATGGGATTGAGGTGATTGGGGATTGCCATGATCCCCTTGTGCCTTGAGTGATTTGTTGATACCATTGTTGGAGCAATGGCTTAGATGATTGTGTGCTATGAATATAGTTTTGAATCAATTATATGATTGTGATATCATGAAGACGTGTATGTATTGCTCTAATGATGTTATAAATATGTATGTGTTACTATAAGTGGTATAGTGTTGTTAATGTAATTGTGATAATGTTTTGATCATGAATTATATAACTATTGGTTTGAGATTATAATATGTGAATATTGAGTTATAGTTAAGGATGAATGTATGTGAACTATGATTGTGACTTATATTTAAATGTGATGTATTGTATGTGTGAGACCCAGCCCTAAGGAGCCCGTGATGGGTACTCATTTGTGAATGTTGTGTGTGAGATCCAGCTCTAAGGAGCCCGTGATGGGTACTCATTTGTGGATGTTGTGTGAGACCCAGCGCTAAGGAGCTTGTGATGGGTACTCATTTGTGATTGCTTGTGTGACGCCCAGCTCTGCAAGGCCCGAGATGGGACTCAGCTCTGAATGGCCCGTTTATGGACCCAGCCATGGAATGGCCCGAGATGGGATCCAGCCGCTAAGAGCCCATGGATGAGACCCAGCCCCTAGAGAGCCTGTTTGTGGGTACTCAAATATGTGTGCTGTATGAGTCCGAGGGGACATTGTTGCTTTTGATTGTAATGAGACATGTTTACAATATAATGAAATGATATGTTAAATGTTATGAAATGATTTGACTTGAATTACGAAGATGATTATGGCATATTTGTGGGTGTGTACTATTTATATGTTTATGTATGTATATCTATATATGTATATTTGTGTGTATGCACTCGCCTTAATTTCCATTTTACTTCCATAACATATGTCTATGAGTATGTCTTCTCACCCCTTTGTATTTGTGTCTCTTCTTGTATAATGTACGATTTGTACAGATGATTCTCAAGTGATTGAGGAGTAACGCATTGGAGCTTACGTGGAGTTGTGATTAGGATTTGTTTTCATTTTGATGTTGTTCTTTAGGCTTTGGATCATGTTATTTATTTCTTTATGGGTTTTTGTTTAACTCTGATCCATGTGACATCGGGCTAGGGGATTATCTTGTTTAAATTATTTAATATTTATTCAAAACTTGTAAACGTTTTTATGACAATATGTTTAATTTAATTGGATTTGAAGTTGAGTTTATGAATGGTGATACTCTAACTATTGCGAAAATGTTTATTAATGGTAGAACTCATATCTTTATTCCGCAAAGAATCTTTTTGCAAATCAATATTTATAATAAATCTATGTTGGGTTAAGGGTTGTCACAGAGTAGTAATGTAACACCCCGAATTTTCAAGCCTTCTAATATTAATAAACAGTATTTATGAGTTTGTATTTTATTTGAGGGTCTAGTGAGTGAAATAAAATAAACTGAGACCATAGTCACGCTATAGCGTAGGGAGTTACGGTTAAATTTTGGGTCGAAAACTCAGAAGGAGCCCGGTCAGCATTTTTCACTGACAGTAGTGTTTTACTACTCAAAAGACCTAATTTTGACTCGTAAATGAGACAGTTAGTCTTAGAATTGGATTTTCTACCTTTTTACTAAAATTGTTTTTCGACCTTAAAAAGTGAAAATAATATAAACTATTCGGGCGAAAACTCGAATAGGGGACGAACGGAACTGCGTATGGATTTACCGGGAGCCGTTGACAGATAAACTTTATATCACATCAAGTCACATCACATTGGGAAGCGTGCCAGTGCCATGATTTCGTTTGGAAAATATCTTGAAGTGAAATGACCAAAATGCCCTTGGACTTTCACGGAAATGACCATTTGGTCCTAATGTGAAATGTCTAGACTACCCTTAATGAAAATCAAGTGGATCACTTTGCCCTCACCCCTCACCCACTCGGCCAAGCCTTTATCTCCCTCCCGTCACCATTTATTCTTCATCTCCTTCATTTCTCTTAAGGAAAATTCAAGGTTTTGGTGAAACCAAGTTGATTGCTTGCCCATATCCATCATCTAGGAGGCATAAACTCCATTCTTGAGCTCTCAATCTCCCTATTTCTCCATTAATTTTCATGGTTTATGTTAGAGTTAGAACTTGAAGCTTAAACTTCAAAAATCCATGAAAAATAGTAGAAAAATCCTTTTAATGCCTAACCAATTTCTTTGAGCTAGATTCATTGTCTTCTTTCATAATCCAAGAGATTGAAACCAAAACAACTCACTAGCTCATTTGGCTATTTTTGGCCGAATCCTCCATTATTGAGTGGGTAAGGTTTTGGGTGAAGTTGTGGTGTAATAAGCTTTGATTTAGCCTTATCACACTTAGTGTGTAATGAATCCAAGAGATGGAAATTTTTAGGTGACCCTAGCTATTTTTCATAGCTTATGGCCAAACCTAAAGTGGAGGAAAATAGGAGATTTTGTGTTAATTAAAGTCGATATTATGATTGATTGTATGTATGTAGTTTTCGTTTGGTAATCGGACGAGGAATCGGGCGACTTTCGGATCAATCGGACGACTTATCGCTATCTGGAAAACTTCAACGGGTAAGGGAAAAACCTGAGGAGTTCAATTTCTAACAGCTGCATGCTGTGTTTGTGTATATGATTTGTGAAAGTTGTTATGTGTTGTGTTGCTGTGCAGTGAATTATTTATGCTTACTTTTATTTGGTCATATGCCTGGTTATGCATGATTTGTTTTGTTATGCTTAATTTTGATGGATGATGTTATTTATGTTGCTATGATTGGTATTGTGATAAAGGACCTAACATCTATTAGGATCCAACACCGAATGAAGTTAAAAGCTTCAAAAAGCTTGGGACGTAAAGTAAATGAATAAAAGGCAAAAGAGTTTTAAGAGGATCTTGGGAAAATGAATGGAATGGATATCTTTTGGGAATGAAGAAAGTAAAGCATACTTTATTGAGAAATGATTTGACTTAAAGGGAAAAAGGAGAAACATACCTTTAGTTTCAAGAAAATTAAGGTTTAAAGTAAAAAGCACGTTTTGGGGACATCGACCGTTTTTAGAGTAATAGAGTGAATTATTACAAGTAATACTATTCCAAGACATTCTCGTTTCGAAATAATTGGTTTTATCCAGGAAAAAGGGTTTTTCACGATCTGTCTTTCAAAGTGTTGTGATTTACCAAAGTTCTTCAAAAGAAAGATGGTTTTGATTCAGGAGTTAGATTTTGTTGAAAACCGATCCCAAAGGCTTTGTCAGCATTGAAGATATGGGTTTTGGTTTTTGGTTTTTAAACTAGAAATGGTTGCTTTTGATGTGAACCTAGAAACCGAGACGTCGGGGTTCTAGGGTCCTGCAGAACAAGTGGATCAAAGATCCGTGTTAGTGTGTTGGTCCTACAAGCTCGTGGACAATCTTTGTGGTCCTGTAGGCTTGCGGACGTTTTTGAATGCTTTAGAATCCTAAATCCGAGACTGGTGCATCGATTATAGATTTTTGGGTTTGAGCTATTTTTGGACGGAGTGTCCTGTTTTTGAGAAATTTGGTAAAGACCTAAAAGAGTCTAAAACATTATGGTTGTTGATAGCGTTGATGTTTCAACAAGGAAATAATGATGCGACAAAGATAAGTAGATGAAAACAAATGTTTTCTCATGCATATGTTTTTGGCAGACGTGCCGTTGAAATGAGGGATCCTTGATGGTAAGGAAAACTGGGGATGACTTATGTCATTGTGTAACATTGTGCCTTGATGGAAAATGATGTCATACGTGTTATGATAATGTATTGTGGCTTGAGTTGGACAATATAGTATGGCAAGATTAAATAGTATGTACCTCTGGTTGCTAACTTAGAAAGATTAACTCTAGCAGCAGGGATAGACTTGGCAAGCAAAGGCGTGTTCTTGACGACGAACACCAAAACAGGATTCATCTTTTGGGTTTTCTAAAGTAAGAGATCAGTGAGAGCTCTTAGGGATGAGAAGAGGCAACTTATGAGTCTAATAGAGTGTAAAGGCTAGGTTTAGGTCATACACTATGTATATATAACTTTTAGGGACGTTTTAGGACGAATGGACCGTACACAGCATAGCCCAATAACACAAACATATTTAAAACGCGTACACAAGCTCTGACAAGCATGGAAATCGATTCCACAGCCATGGAAATCAATTTTCCATTGATCAAATCGATTTTCTTATAAAAGAAATCGATTTTGGCTTTTGGAAATCAATTTCCACTTGCTGGAATGGATTTCTTCAACTGGAAATCGATTTCACCTTAAAAAAACGTGTTTTGTGGCCTTGACACCTAAAAACGACTTGTAGATAATTCTCTAAGCTTTCCAACACATCCACGATCATCTCAATCGGATGTCTAGAACTCAAGATATGTCCAAAACCGTGAAACAGATTACTTGGACTTGAATGAATCGACTATCCTAAAGGCAAAACTACTTCAACTATGAACTTATGCACCAAAAACAAGCTTAAGAAACATATGCAAACATCTTTAAGCAATTGATTAACACATATAAACATTGGGGTGAAATGCATGGTGTGACATAATAGACATTTGATGGATTAGTTTAATAATATCCATTGGTCTGGATATCTTCATCATATTTCATTGAATGGTTGTTATGACTACTTCTTGAGTTATGACGCCAACAAATTATTGCTACTGGAAGTTTCTTGATGAAACTTAGTCTAATCACTTATACTTTTGGTAGAGGTGATCCAGTCTCATTTTTTTTTTTCTAGCCAGACTATTCGTCTTTTGATTCCCTAATCCGCTAGGAGATTCTTGTGAAAGAAGGGACTTTATTAGAGTCATGGTTGCAAACATGTATTAGCAATGCATTTTTACACCCATGAACCTACTGAAGAATCTTTTTAGATACTGGATATTCCTATATTCTGTTAGGAACAATAAAACCCTCCTATACACTTTCCTGCGAGATTGAGACATAGAAAATTTCCTTCGTGGAAAAATTTCTTTCCTTAATCTTCAAGGACCGAGTAGTGACTGAGTTCAACGGATCACACGCAACTCAAGTGGATGAGCAAGAAAGACGTTTGGATCTTTGGAAGGTCGGTTGGGAGTAAATGTAGTATTTATTGCGAGAATTATTTTAACAGGATAGACAGGAAGTGATAAGAGTTTTGTTGGGGTATAGTTATGACTGATAGAATGTGAACCTTTAAGATTAATCTCAGTAAGTGAGATAATTATCATAAGTCAAGTATTGATTGAGGGAGAATAGTAGTTGGAACATTAGGAGTAATGACCAATATCTGTAGCAAAGATTGATTATATGAATTTGGAGGATTATAGGAAAGTGCCCTTGGTAGTTTTACCTAAGCCGAAGAATTATAGAAATAAGAATCTTTGAGAGAGACTAAGTTGTTAGAGAAGTTAAGATTTATTATTTTGGATAATTCTACCCGATGTGATTCTTTTTTGTTGTAGTTGCAATAAGAGGGGCAAGCATGTTCTTTAAGGTTAAGATGCATGATTAGCATAAAAAAAAAATTGGAGAGGTGGATTACGTTCCAGAGGAACTAAGACGAAGATTGGATATCTTGGATTCGAAATGGTGGATGTGTTGTAAAAAGGATGTAAATCGTGGTTTAAATCTTGGTGTAAATAGCAAGATTTAAAGCTGTCGGAGGAAGATTTCATAAATGAATTAGTCTCGAAAGAGAAGTGACTAAGATAAAGTATACCTCTCACGTGTGAGAGACTTAGGTAAGGTATTAAGGAGAATAAGTATGAAGTTCGTTATTACATACGGAGAGTACAATGTTAAACTTGGAGATTAAGAAACCATGTCTAGTTTTGAGTCACAAAATTTCGAGGACAAATTTTTTTTTTTTTTTCAGTGGGGTAGTAATGTAACACCCTGATTTTTCAAGCATTCTAATATTACTAAACAGTATTCGTGAGTTTGCATTTTATTGGAGGGGCTAAAGATTTAAATAAAATAAACTGAGACCATAGTCACGCTCTACACCATCGTAGGGAGTTACGGTTAAATTTTCAGTATTTCGTTTAGAAAATATCTGGATGTGAAATGACCAAAATGCCCTTGGACTTTCATGGAAATGACCATTTGGTCCTAATGTGAAATGTCTAAACTACCCTTAATGAAAATCAAGTGGACCACTTTGCCCTCACCCCTCACCCTCTCGGCCAAGCCTTTATCTCCCTCCCTTCACCATTTGTTTTTCATCTCCTTCATTTCTCTACACTTTCTCTTCATTTCACTTAAGGAAAATTCATGGTTTTGGTGAAACAAAGTTGATTGCTTGCTCATATCCATCATCTAGGAGGTATAAAATCCATTCTTGAGCTCTCAATCTCCCTATTTCTCCATTAGTTTTCAAGGTTTATTTTAGAGTTAGAACTTTAAGCTTAAACTTCAAAAATCCATGAAAAATTGTAGAAAAATCTTTTTAATGCGAAACCAATTTCTTTGAGCTAGATTCATTGTCTTCTTTCGTAATCCGAGAGATTGAAACCAAAATAGCTCTCTAACTCATATGGGTATTTTTGGCCGAATCTTCCATTATTGAGTGGGTAGGGTTTTGGGTGAAGTTTTGGTGTAATAAGCTTTGATTTAGCCTTATCACACTTAGTGAGTAATGAATCCAAGAGATGGGAATTTTTGGGTGATCAACTATTTTTCATAGCTTATAGTCGAACCTAATGCGGAGGAAAATAGGAGATTGTGTTAATTAAAGTTGATATTGTGATTGATTGTATGTGTGTAGTTGTCGTTGGGTAATCGGATGAGGAATCGAGCGACTTTCGGATCAATCGGACGACTTATCGCTACATGGAAAACTTCAATGGGGAAGGGGAAAACCTGAGGATTTCAATTTCCGACAGCTGCGTACTGTGTTTGTGTATATGATTTGTAATATTTGTTATGTGCTGTGGTGCTGTGGAGTGAATTATTTATGCCTACTTATATTTGGTCATATGCCTGATTATGCATGATTTGCTTTGTTATGCTTAAATTTGATGGATGATGCTATTTATGTTGCTATGATTGGTATTGTGCTAAAGGACCTAACATCTGTTAGGATCCAACACCAAAAAAGTTAAAAGTTTCAAAAAGCTTGGGACGTAAAGTAAATGAATAAAAGGCAAAAGATTTTTATAAGAATCTTGGGAAAATAAATGGAATGGTTATCTTTTGGAAATGAAGAAAATAAAACATACTTTATTGAGAAATGATTTGACTTAAAGGGAAAAAAGAGAAACATACCTTTAGGTTCAAGAAAAAGTAAGGTTTAAAGTAAAAAGCACGTTTTGGGGACATCGACCATTTTTAAAGTAATAGAGCGAATTATTTCAAGTAAAAGTATTCCAAGAAATTCTCGTTTCGAAATAAATGGTTTTACCCATGAAAAAGGGTTTTTCACGAACTGCCTTTCAAAGTGGTTTGGTTTACCAAAGTTCTTCAAAAGAAAGGTGGTTTTGATTCAAGAGTTGGTTTTTGTGGAAAACCGATCCCGAAGGCTTTGGAAGCTTCGGAGAAATGGGTTTTGGTTTTTAGTTTTTAAACTAGAAATGGTTGCTTTTGATGTGAACCTAGAAACCGAGGCGTCGGGGTTCTAGGGTCCTGCAGAACACGTAGATCAAGGATCCGTGTTAGTATGTTGGTCGTATAAGCTCGTGGACAATCTTTATGGTCCTGTAGGCTTGCGGGCATTTTTGTATGCTTTAGAATCTAAAGTCCGAGACTGATGCATCGGTTACAGATTTTCGGGTATGAGCTATTTTTCGACGGAGTGTCCTGTTTTTGAGAAATGTGGTAAAGACCTAAAAGTGTCTAAAACATTATGGTGGTTGATAGCGTTGATGCTTCAACAAGGAAATAATGATGTGACAAAGATAAATAGACGAAAACAAATGTTTTCTCATGCATATGTTTTTGGCAGACGTGTCGTTGAAATGAGGGGACCTTGATGGCAAGGAAACCTGGGGATGACTTATGTCTTTGTGTAACATTGTGCCATGATGGACAATCATGTCATACGTGTTATGAGAACGTATTGTGCCTTGAGTTGGACAATATAGTATGGTAAGATTAGATTGTAATTACCTCTGATTTGTGCGCCCATGTGAGATCTCATGGGATTCATGTACTTATGTTTTAGCAAGTTGGTGCTAGTCATTGTTGCAAGAGGGCCAATGAATTTTGAGCCTGATCAGCTCGTTGAAAGATGATGAGATTTTGGAAATTAAGAATTGAACGTTAGATGATATATATGGAATTGTCAGGCATACGTTTTGAAAATAACGATGACTTTTGGGCACGAGGCCCTTGTGTGTTAACTTTATTATTATGATACTCTGTGATATGTTTATCATGTTGATGTTTATATGAGACATGCCTATATGAATCTGTTGCTTGTGGTTTAGGCAGATAGTTGTCGTATTTTGAATTCATATATTGGTTTCTCACCCTTGCCTGTACATGTTGGACACCCTGTTGTGTTTTTGGATACATGTACAGATGTTTGTCAATAGTCCTTTGGGTCACTTCGGGACCCTGTAGCATGAACTGCTCGATGCTGACGACGAAGAAGTATAGATGGTTGAAGAGGAGACCCAGTCTCAGGGATACGGCGCATGTTAGGTAGTACGTCATTTGTTAGTGTTAGACTAGCTTAGGGTTTTCTTTTGAGGTAGTGTCTTTTGGCTAGTCTGTGAGTGGCTACTGATTGCCAGGGTTTTGGGGACATGATTCTCAAACCCATCACTACCTAGTTTTTGGACTTATAGCGTTTTACTTCTGTCAATACATTTTGGAAACGGAGGAGTTGTCCAAGTTCCCTTTAAGTATGTAGTGACTAATGATACCTATTTATATATATATATATATATATATATAATGTAGTTGATGATCATCTTGAGTAGATGTATCTTAATGTTGTGTGAGAAGAAAGAATTTTATCACGATTTTCACAATAAGTAAGACCTAAGTAAAGGAATCTGTTTTCCGAAAGTAAACCAGCAAAATATTTTTGTTACTTTATGTGGTTTGGGGTTACGAAAGTGACACCCGAAGGAGGGGTGTTACAAGTGGTACTAGAGTTGGTCGAGTCTTTCGGGAACCTTTGGGGAATAGGTCTATTGTGTTGATGTTGTGTGATCTCTGCTTAAGGCTTGATTGAATTACTTCTTAGAAGTAATGTATGTTGATAAGACAGTATATGTTTTGGTTTCTGGTTGCAGTTTGACTGACTACGATCTTGTAGGTCAGTTATGGAACCAAGAATTGAAAATAGAGCTGGACGTGGACGTGGTTGTGGAAGCAGGGTTGGTGTTCATGATGAGAACACTGACGGTGCTAATGGGATGGACCTTGCTGCACAAGCAATGGCGAACATGGTCACTGCTATCGTTGTACAGATTGCTACAGTGACTGCTCACAATGCACAAGAGAAGGCTTGTGCTGCACAGGCCGCTGCAGGTTGAAATCTGACCACTTTTAGTGTAACGTCCCGATTTTCAAGTCTTATAATTATTCAGTATTTAAGCATTTGTATTTTATTAGAGTGTTTAGAGAGTGAAATAAAATATTCTGAGAACATAGTGATGCCCTACACAACCATAGGAAGCCATGGTTAAGTTTCTGGCGAAAGCTCAAACGGAGCCCGGTCTGCGTTTTTCACGGATAGTAGCATTTTTCTACTATCAAGACCTAATTTTGACTCGTGAATGAAACAGTTAGGTTCTATATTTTATTTCAAATGATATTGGTTATTTTGAAAATTTTCAAAATAAATAAGTCGTCATACAATTTTCATGGGCGAAAACCTAATCGGTTGAACAACGGAGCTAAAGACGGATTTATCGGGACCCGCTAACGGATTAGGTTGATGTCACATCACCTAGGAAAGCATGCCATGATTAATCAGTGTAATGATTACGTTTAGAAAATATTTGGACGCGAAAAGGCCAAAATGCCCCTGACCTTTTCCATAATTACCATTTGCCCTAGGATGAAAAGACCGTTTTGCCCCTGAGAATTTATGGAATAACCCTTTTGACCCTGTGACTCACCATGTCATCATTATCTTTCTAGAAATATCTAGATATTTATATGAGAAATGACCATTATGCCCCTAGTCTTTTAAGGAATTACCAAATTACCCTTTTGGTTATTTACAAGTTTGCAATGACATCAAATAAATATCTCACTCACTCTCTCACCAGGCCATTCGGCCATCTCTCTCTCTCTCCTCTCTTCTCTCACTTGTTCTTCATGTTCTTCATAGTTCTTCAACTATTTCTTCACTTTGATCTTGAAAAGTTGAAGTTTTTGGTGAAACAAAGTTGTTTTCTTCTTAAGCTTCATCATCTAGGAGGTATAAAATCCATCCTAGCTCTCTTAATCTCTCTATTTCATCTCTTGATTCATGAAGATCCAACTTTGATTAATGAACTTTGAAAATTTATAGAAAAGTGTAGAAAAATCCTTTTAATACCAAATCAATTTCTATGAACTAGTTTTATCATTATATTTCATAATGCAAGAGCATAAAATCAAATAAGTTTTCTAGCCTTTTCTTCTTAAAGTGGTCGAAACTTATAGATTGAAGAAGGTTGAATTTTTTATTCAAGTTTTGAGTAATAAGACTTACTCTAGTGTTGTGTATCCTTGAGGATCATTGATCCAAGAGTTGGAAACCAAATGAGCTTCCTAGCTCATATGAGTTTTCTTGGTCGAAACCTCCATGTGTTGATGGATGGGATTTTGGTTCAATTTTTGGTGTAATAGGCTTTGATCTAGCCTTAGCACACCTAGTGAGGATGGAATCCAAGAGATAGGAATTTTTGGACATCCCTAGCTATTTTTATGGCTCCATGGCCGAATCTTATATAGGAAGGATTAGGAGAATTTGTGTTATGTAATATTGATGTTTGGATTGATTATGTGTATGTAGTCGTGATTGAGTAATCGGACGAGGAATCGGGAGAATTCGCGAGCCGATCAGATGACTTTTGCTCGGAGGATAACTACAACGGGTAAGGGGAGTTCGCCTGAGGGATTTTACGATCACTATATGTTATCCGTGATTGATTTGTGTAGCTCTGTTGGAGCTTCGTTGTGATTGTAATCATGTTCCATGCTTTAGTATGTTTTAGTATGCTTTAGCATATATTATGATGATGTATGCTTGGATGGAAAATATTTTCATATATGTTGAAAACCATACTTTGATCTCTAGATCAAGTAAGGATTTTTATGCTTGATTATGATACAATGATGCATGATTATTGTTTGTCATAATTTTGTGAGCATTTTGAGCTATGACTTGACAAGTTAGTGAAGCAAAATCTTCACTTTTTTTGAGTAGGCTTGCAACTTTAGCAAGAAAAAGATGGAAGAACATGTGTTGTTCTTGAATATGCAAAGTTTTGAAGTAAGAAAAGTGTTTTAGAGACTTATGTTTCAAAAGAAAACAATAAGTGACTTTGATCCAAAGAGCAAGTAAAGTTTCAACCCTTAAGTGTTTCCACCAAAGTGAAACATGCCTTTTACTCTAACCTTAGTTCATCTAATTGATCAAGTGACTTAAAAGTGAAACAAAGAAGTGTTTTCATGAAAGGTTAAACATAGGTTCATAAGGCATTTCTTTTATCTTAGAACAAAAACAGTGTTCTTTTTTCAAACATAATGGAGACCTTTTATCCTTAAGTTGATTAAAGTGAATCATAGTTAAGGAAGTTAGATAAGATTACATTTTCATTACAGTAACTTAGAACATGATTTTACACTAAGTTAGTAAGGAAAAACTCTTTTCAAATTAGTCAAGGTACTTTGCTTTAAGCAAGTGCAACGTATTTCAAATCAAGTAAGTTTTCAATTGAAAACAATCGTTTTGGTTTACAAAGAGAGTTTAAACTCTAAATCGTAAAGTTTTACGTGTGAAAAACCTAAGTTAAGTATTTAACTTAGAATTGAAGACAAGGGATAATTAAGTATGGTATGTGGTGGAACAAGACCATGTACTATACCATTGATGACTTAGTACATCAATGACTTCATAAGACTTAAGTGAATCAACACTTATTTCATTAATTGAAACTCAAGGAGTAATATCTAAGAAAGGATCAAAGACTTATCTAAGAGGATTCTCAATCCTTCTTCATAATACTTAGGATTTGAGAAGTGATTCATAAGACATAAACACAAACATGAAATGTTTTGGGTTTTGAAACAATAGTTCGATGATGGACCGGTGATTTGGATCAAGGTCAGTCGTTCGATTGTTTCAGGCTTGTAATGATCGGGACGAGAGGGACCCAGAGATGGTGCAGGTATGGGACTGTATAGTTGAAGGAATCCTGAGGCTGTGCAGGTATGGGACTATATAGTTGATGGAAGGCTAATAAGTCTTCTTTTCGGAAGCCCATAACGTAAGAACTCCATAGTTAAGCGAGCCTGACTTGGAGGAATTGTGGGATGGGTGACCTTTTGGGAAGTCTCCTAGACAGCGTGTGAGTGAGGACAAAACACGCTGAAAAGACCTCTGTTGGTTTGTGGGGATAGTCCGCAATTCTAAAAGCAGCCCGGATCATCCCAAAGGAATCACGAGATATTTATCCGATGAATAAATGTTTTATAATACAAAGACACATATAGTTCCTAAGGAATAGAACCTTAGCGAACCTTGAGGTTTATCCGATGGATAGACATTGCTTTATCGCATCTGCTTTGTGTAAGCACTGGCATTTCGTTTGCATAGTTGTAAGGCCTTGAGCCTAGGAGTTGAGCTTACACCTTGATGCGGGTGCAAATCTTACGGTGACGATCTTCAATGGTCTTTGGAGGTATCAAGGTTGGAAGGGCCGACATGTGACCAGTTGGTAGCTCTTCTGTGTCATGGTGAATCCGAGCAATACACTGATATCCTCTACTAGATGCCATAATTTTCATGTTTGGTCGAGAGTGTTTCCGTAAAGCTAGATACGTGCACGTTACATTTGTTGTAGCATCTTGCCCACGGCTGGCATTAACCGGAACATGTCCTCCCATTCACTCTCTCCGACGATTTGTTAGCTCCATGGAGTAGGGGTCAGAGTTTTACCCTTGTAGCATATGACATTGAGTCATGTACATGGCATTGCATTGCATGGCTGTTGATGATTATATTAACTTATTGTACATCATTATTCTGTTTTCGAAGATGTCTTATGCGGCTAATTGATTAATATGATATATTACAAATTATGGTATGCGTGTTGAACATGTTATCACTTGGTGTATCACCCTGTGTTACTTCTGCTATTATGTTGTGTTGATACTACATATATTCATATGCTTTTGTGTGTGTCGTGCATGTAGTTATCGTGTTTTAATCCATATATTGGTTACTCACCCTTGCCTGTACATGTTGGACATCCTGCTGTGTTTTTGAATACGTGTACAGATACTTCTCAATGTTTATTTGGGTCACTTTGGGACCCTGTAGCTTGTACTTCTCAATGCCGAGGATGAAGATGTGTAGACTATTGATGACGAGGCCCAGTCTCATTGGTACGATGTACACTAGGTAGTAGGCTCTATTGTCCGTAGAGTTCTTTTATCAAACCAGCTCTTAGGATTTTAATGAATAATATTGAGAAAAGTTGGTATATGTGGTTTTGGACCTCTGTATAGTTTGGAACTTCTATATGAAAAACAATTTCAAGAAAACTTGTATGTGATGGTTTAGGGTTTGTGAATAGACCCAGTTATGTGTATTGTCGAGCATAATGTGATTTTATTATTGTGATGTGTGTAGTATTTTTCTAAAGTATTATGTCAAAAAATTTTATACCCGAGTTTTTCAACTTAAAGTAAATTATCTTTTTCCTGAAAGCAACCAGCAATTCTCTTTTAAATTTAATTCCGCACGTATTTAAGATGTAATGCCCAAAGGGGGTGTTACATTAGTTGGTATCAGAGCTGGTCAAATCTTTCGGGAACCTTGGGGAATAGGTCTGTTGTGGTTTTGTTGTGTGATCTCTGGTTGAACTTGATTGAATTGTTTCCTTGTTGAAACAATGTGTGTTGACACGCAAGTATGTGTGTTTTGATGGGTTCTAACCAGGTTGAGGCCTTGTAAGAACTCATGTTTTGTAAATAGTGTTTGTATTCATGTTGACACGTCGGTTATCCTTTTGGGATTGTGTCAGACATTTGAACAAGTATGCCTTAGACAGTAGGAGAATGAAAACTTGGTGATTTGAACAGTGAGGATTTGTATAACTGTTTTGTGGTGGTTTAATGATGGTTTATATGATTTAAGTTAGCCTATACAATAGTGATAGTTTTCCGAATACTTGATGATAAGTTGTCACATTGACTACCCAATAGCTTATTGACAGTAGAAGGAGCTTTAATGACTTGGAGTAGGCCGATATTCTTGGACTTTCTAGAGTTAGTTACGCCTAATGAGGATCTTTGTTTGAAAGGATAGGTAATCCTATAATGTTGAGAAAAGCTTAGGAGCCTGATGATATTTCAACGATGATTTCCCTCGAAGTGTGGTAATCACTTGAAGTTTCTTCTGATATCATTTTTAAGAAATGATTAAAACCTCTGATGTTTGTGGATTGGATGGATAAGACATATGTTTCCATTGGGACAGATTGAGAGTTAGACGTTATGAGTGGATTTGTAATCCAAGCTGATGATGGTGAGGAGTATGTAGATACCTAAGTACAACTTATCATAAGATTACGAATTATCAGAGACTGAGTGAACAAGGATGGAAGTATGAATTTTGGATACAGAATGGATGTCCTTAGGATTGGTATCAGTAGGGGAAAGAATTTCGATGGATCCTACAGAGATAGGAGTAGTATCTCATTAAGAGAACTTAAGACAGTGGCCGGTGTAGATAAGTAAGAAGGATAAATTTGGACTCACTTGCAACAACAATTATCTTAAGATATTGTTGACTCTTTGTTTCGATACTTTCAATTTTCGAGGACTTGGACTGAAGCATACGAGGAAGGTTTTCAAGGATTAAAGAGAAGGTTGATTACTTCACCTGTGTTAGTGTTGCTTGATCTTAAGGGAACATTTGTGTTCACACTCCTACATAACCCTCAATGTATTAGACATTTGAGTGGATTGGTTTAATAATGTCCATTGGTTCGGACATTTTCATATTATTTCACGAGAGATTTGTTACGACTATTTCTTGAGTTATAACATAAATGATTTCTTAATACTGGAAGTTTCTTGATGAAACTTAGTCTAATCACTTTTACTTTTGGTAAATGTGATCCAGTCTGACTTTTGGCTAAACTGTTTATCTTTTGATTCACAAATCTGCTGGAAGATTCTTGTGAAAGAAGGGACTTTATTAGAGTCATGGTTGTAAACATGTATTAGCTATGCATTTTTACACTCACGAACCTACTGAAGAACCTTTTTACATCCTAGATATTCCTGCATTCTTTCAGAGTGGTAAAATTCTTCTGTATACTTTCTTATGAGAGTAAGACTAGGAAAAATTTCCTTTGTTGAAAATTTCTTTCTTTAATCATCAACGACTGAGTACAGACCGAGTTCAACTAATAATCCTTAACTCAAGTGGATGAGCAAGAAGGACGTTTTGATCTTTGGAAGGTTGGTTAGAAGTAAGTATAGTAGCTAACTGCGGACATCCTTTCAGCAGGACAGACAAGAAGTGATAGAAATTTTGTTGAAGATATAGTTGTGATTGATAAGATGTGAATCTTTAAGATCAATCTGAGAAAGTGAGACAATTACTATGAGTCAAGTATTGATCAAGGTAGACTAGTAGTTGGAGAACTTAGGGTAATGATCAATGTCTGTAGTTAAGATTAATTGTATGAGTTTGAAGATTTATAAGAAAATGTTCTTAGCAGTTTTGTCTAAGCTGAATATAAGCAGAAAAGAGAAGTTCCTAAGTAAAACTAAGTTGTTAGAAGGGTTTAAGACTTATGAATTTGGACAAAACTACCCGATGCGATTTCTTTTGGTGGTAGTTAAATTAAGAGGTGCAATCAGGTTCTGTAAGATCGAGGTGCATGATTATGATGTAAGTTGGAGAGGTGGACTGGATTCAAAAGGAACTAAGACTGAGATTGGATATCTTGGATCGGTACTGATGGATGTGTTGTAAAAGAAATGCGTACCATAGTTTAAATCATGGTGTCAACAGTAAGAGTTAAAAATGTCAGAGGAAGATTTGCCTAAGTGGATTAGTGTTGAAAGAGACTAAGGTAAGAATACCAGTAACCGATTATGGTAATCGATTATGTTATTCTGCAGAGTCAAAATAGCATTAATCGATTATGGTAATCGATTATGAGGATATCAGAAGTGTTGCTTTGAGTGGTTTTTTGAAATCACTTAAAAATAATAATTAATAATAATAAATAATTATAAATATTTTATTATTAATTTTTATTATGTATTTGGTTGTGTATGGTGAATGGTTATGACCTTAGTCCTTTTTCTTCTTTCTTTGGTTATTTTGAAATACCGCTTGCGTGTCGTGCCTTTCTCTTAAATTCCATATGTATATTCTTTTCTCACCTTATTCCCCTCGAATGTAAAAGAGGTTTCTTTCAATTGTAATGCTATGGTGGAGACAAGAAGACGATTTCAGAAGAGGACGACTTGGTAGGTGATCATGCTTGGTGAAGCTTGTACGCTACTTGGGTTTCAGATTAGATTCTCTCATTGGCTTGGGAGAATCAATGCGTTAAGGGCCATAACCATGTCACATTTGTTATATGCTATATATGTATGAGATGCATGTTAGTATATAGTAGGTTAAACAATTTAACTTATGGTGAGATCAAATTTATAAATAAATCCCTCAAAAGGAAATATTAAGTCGCGTTTAAATGTGCCTTCCGATGCATGACACTCGTCAAGACTAATATCGATTGAGCGTAGGTTTGCCAAAGCAGAGTACCTTTGTCTATACTAGTAAGGCGCGATGGGATAAATGTAATATCCAATTGTCAACCATTGGGTCTGACTTAACTAAGCCAACTTCAATAGGATTGAAAAGGGCTTAGAGGCATGGAGTTGGGCATTAATCCATAAGATGGATTAGAATAAGAGTTATTCACCCAACTGATCCAAGAATTACATGAGATGTAATTGGAAAGAGTTTCTTACCTAAATAGCCTAGTTCTGGGCGATCAGCCAAAGCTGACTCAGGATGAAGTGAAATATGGATCTTGGTCCCACTAGAAAATCTTTCAACGGGATTTTCCGAGTCAATGGTGAGGGTCATTGATTTGAGTAAAATAGTGGGAGGCGTATTTAATAAAAGAACTTATTAAATATGTTTATGCATGATACTGATATTTTGTATATTTCTGTTATACATAACCATGTCTGCAAACCACACATCAAATAACCTATCACTGCAATCTGTCCTTGAGAAGGGCAAGCTGTTTGGAACGAATTTCCTGGACTGATACAGAAACCTGAGGATTGTCCTCAGGCATGAAAAGAAGCTGTATGTTCTTGAAGAACAAATCCCTGAGGAGCCACCGGCTGCTAATGCTTCTAAGGCTGATAAAGATGCTTGTAAGAAGCATCAGGATGATGCCTTAGATGTCGGCTGCCTCATGCTTGCTACCATGACCTCTGAGCTTCAAAAGCAACATGAGACCATGGAGGCGTACGATAGGATCGTGCACCTCAAAATGCTCTATCAAGGGCAAGCAAGGCATGAGCGATTCGAGGTTTACAGAACCCTTTTCAATTCTAAACTGGCAAAGGGAAGCCCTGTAAGTCCTCATTGACTTCAATTAATTGGGTACATTGAGAATCTTGAAAGGTTAGGTTTTCCTTTGGGCCAAGAGTTGGCCACTGCCGTAGTTCTGTAATCGTTGCCTGAGAGCTATAGTCAGTTTGTCATGAACTACAATATGCATGATCTTGACAAACCATTGCCAGAATTATTGAGCATGTTGAGAACTGCTGAACAAAATATTAATAAAGGAAAAGGGAAGGCCATTATGATGGTCCAAGCTAGAAAGAGCAGAAGCAGCATAAGAAACCCATGGATAAGCATAAGGGCAAAGGTAAGGGCTTCCATAAGTCCAAACCTAGCACTTCTGGCTTAAAGCCTATGGGTGGAGTTTCTAAAGAGGGCACTTGCTTCCACTGCGGTCAGACCGGACATTGGAAGAGGAACTGCCCCAAATACCTGGAAGAGAGCAAGAAAAAGGGAAGTGAGACTTACACCTTAGGTATATATGTTATAGAAGTCAATTTATCTACTTCTGCATCATGGGTATTAGATACTGGATGTGGATCTCATATTTGTACAAATATGTAGGATCTAAAAGGGAGTAGACCATTGGCAAAAGGCGAAGCTGACCTACGAGTTGGCAATGGAGCAAAAGTTGCTGCTCTAGCCATAGGAACCTATGTATTGACTTTTCTTACTAGGCATATTATTCAGTTGGAGAACTGTTATTTTGTTCCTGCTATTAGCAGGAATATTATTTCTGTTTCTTGTTTGGACAAGAGTGGTTTTCATTTAATAATAAAGGACAAATGTTGTTCTATTTATTTAAATGAAATTTTCTATGCTAGTGCACCAATGTATAATGGACTGTATGTCCTCGATCTTGATATGCCTATCTATAACATTAATACCAAAAGGGTCAAACCAAACGAGTTGAACCCGTCTTACCTTTGGCATTGTCGCTTAGGCCACATAAATGAGAAACGCATTTCCAAACTCCATAAAGATGGATTATTGGACTCTTTTGATTATGAATCATATGAGATATGCGAGTCTTGTTTATTTGGAAAGATGACTAAAACCCCATTCACTGGTAATAGTGAAAGGGCAAGTGATCTTTTGGGCCTTATACATAGTGATGTATGTGGACCCCTAAACACATCGGCTAGAGGTGGTTTTCAATACTTCATCACTTTTACTGATGACTTCAGTAGATATGGATTTGTGTATCTAATTAAACATAAATCCAAATCCTTTGAAAAGTTCAAGGAGTTCAAGAATGAAGTACAAAACTAACTGGGCAAGAATATTAAAGCACTTCGATCAGATCGAGGTGGTGAATATTTAAGCCTGGAGTTTGATGATCATCTGAAAAAGCGTGGGATATTATCTCAACTCATTCCTCCTGGAACACCACAATGGAATGGTGTATATGAAAGGAGGAATCAAACCTTATTAGATATGGTTCGATCCATGATGAGTCTTGCAGACCTTCAAAACTCCTTCTGGGGACATGCTTTATGAACAGCAGCTTTTACACTTAACCGTGTTCCATCTAAGACGATTGAAAAGACACCATATGAGATATGGACTGGTAGACGACCTAATATGTCTTTTATGAAGATTTGGGGTTGTGAGGTTTATGTGAAACGACAAATTTCTAATAAACTTGAACCCAAATCTGATAAGTGCTTATTTGTGGGGTATCCCAAGGAAACCAAAGGATACTATTTCTACAATCCTTCTAAAGGCAAAGTGTTTGTTGCTAGGACTGGTGTATTCCTAGAAAAGGAGTTTATCTCCAAAGGAACCAGTGGGAGGAAAATAGAACTTGAAGAAGTTCAAGAATCACAAAATAGCAATGAACCTATGATGGAAGAGGAGCAACCTCCGCAAGATGATGTGGAACAACAATATGCTCCAATAGCACAAGACTCGCGTAGGTCTAACAGGATACGTCACCAACCTGAGAGATATGGATTTCTTATGACTCAACAAGGTGATGTTTTACTCATGGATCAAGATGAGCCTGTGACTTACCAGGAAGCCATCACTGGCTCAGAATCTGAGAAATGGCTATAGGCCATGAGATCTGAAATGGATTCCATGTACACTAATCAAGTTTGGATCTTGGTTGAACCACCAGAAGGGGTAAAACCCATAGGGTGCAAGTGGGTTTTCAAAAAGAAAAATGACATGGATGGTAATGTACATACCTAAAAAGCACAATTGGTTGCTAAGGGTTTCAAACAAATTCATGGCATAGACTATGATGAAGCCTTTTCACAGGTTGCAATGCTTAAATCCATTCGGATCTTGCTTGCTATTGTAGCACACCAGGATTATGAAATATGGCAAATGGATGTCAAGACTGCTTTCCTTAATGGAAATTTACTCGAGGATGTGTACATAACACAACCTGAGGGTTTTGACACTCTAGAGAATGCTGGAAAGGTGTGCAAATTACAACGATCCATTTATGGATTGAAGCAAGCTTCCAGAAGCTGAAATCTTCGTTTTGATGATGTTGTAAGACAGTTTTGATTCATCAAGAATGAAGATGAACCTTGTGTCTACAAGAAGGTTAGTGGGAGCATTGTTGTCTTTCTAATACTGTATGTGGATGACATACTACTTATTGGAAATGACATCCCTACCCTACAAAATGTAAAATCATGGTTAGGGAATTGCTTCTCTGTGAAAAACCTAGGCGAGGCTACCTATGTGTTAGGTATCAAAATCTATAGAGATAGATCATTGAGAATGCTCGACCTAAGTCAGAGTACATACATAGACAAGGTGTTAAAACGGTTTAACATGCATGAATCCAAGAAAGGACTCTTGCCTATGTCACATGGTATATGCCTTTCAAAGGCACAATCCCCTTCCAATCATGAAGAGAGGGATCGCATGAATAAGATTCCGTATGCATTTGCAATCGGATCTATCATGTATGCCATGTTATGTACTCGACTCGATCTCTCGTATGCTTTAAGCATAACGAGCAGGTACCAGTCTGTTCCCGGTGAAAGTCATTGGACTACTGTCAAGAATATCCGCAAGTACTTGAGAAGAACTAAGGATACATTCTTGATCTATGGAGGTGAGGAAGATCTCGTTGTAAAGGGTTACACCGACGCTAGCTTCCAAACCGATAAGGATGATTCCATATCGCAGTCTGGTTTTGTGTTTTGCTTGAATGGTGGCGCTGTGAGCTGGAAGAGTTCAAAGCAGGAGACAGTTGCTGATTCTGCCACAGAGGCTGAGTATATTGCTGCCTCCATTGCAGCAAAGGAGGCCGTTTGGATCAGGAAGTTCATTACTGAACTTGGTATTGTTCCTAGCATTGTGGATCCCATTGATCTCTATTGTGACAACAATGGAGCCATTACACAAGCCAACGAACCTAGATCTCACCAGCGATCCAAACATATACTTAGGCGCTTCCATCTTATTCGAGAGATTATCGATAGAGGAGATGTGAAGATATGTAGAGTACCAACACTTGACAATGTTGCTGACCCACTTACGAAACCTCTTGCTCAGCAGAAGCATGATGGTCACACTAGGTCGATGCGTATTAGATTTATGCCTAATTGGCTCTAGAGCTAGAGGGAGATTGTTGGTATAAGCCCTAGAGGCCATTAGTCTTCTTTGAGATTTACGTTTGTATCATGACTTTGATTCACATATATTTATATATGAGGAATTTCAGTTTATACTATTAATTGTTTAAACGAAGTAAAGTCCTTAGAATAGTTATTTCAGCTCAATAGAACATTAAGTACATGACTTGATCGTGAGACCCTGTTGAACATTTTAAATACTATTCTTAAAGTATCTGTAGTCAAGTACTATTGTTAATTAGGACGGCAATAATACATCGAGACTATTATGTGGGTAGACTGATGACCACATCTCACGGGTCATGGATATGAGATATCAAGGCTTCACATAGGTATAAATATTAGAGTAATATTTATACTGGATTGACCCACTATGAGAACGCTGCATAATAGTTATGTAAGTGTCATGATCGCTTCTCATGGTAACCAAAGTGAAGTAGTCCTTCGACTTGAAGTCATTACGATTCCTACATGAGGAGTTGTAAGCTTTAATGCTACCAAACATTGTCCGTAACAGGATGATCATAAAGATAGTTATTGGGCCTACAATGAATCATGTTGAGGGATGTGAGTGATTTAGACAGGATTCATCTCTCCTACATAACAGGAGTAATGTCATGGGCCTCTCAATAGAGTGAGACGTGAAAGTGCATGGCCATGCTGTAATGGGCCAATATGAGATATTGGGCCCATTTGTGATTGCACGTCTGCTCGGGAATTGAGAAACAAATAATTGAACATAACAAAAATGACACACTTATGCCTTGTGTTCAATTAAGACATATGGACGAAAGGACATTTACTACATGGTTATTTTGGTTATCGTAAGGTATATATCGTATCACCGATATTCTCACTAATTGGGTAACAATGATGTATTGCTAGATGCCGCTCATTGTTTATAATATTAAATGTGATTTAATATTATTGCCAATTTATTGAGAACCTATAGGGTCACACGCATAGAGCAAATAGTCGGAGAATGAATGAATTTATTAAATATGATTTAATAATATTAATTATAAGATTGGGCTTGTAGCGTACAAGCCCAATGAGGTTAGGTTAAGTGGGTGACAACTTATAAGCTGTGCACGTCACTTAAGTGCTAAGGAGAACTTACTGCGCATAACCTAGTGGCCGTCACACCACCTTGGTAGGCGCGCCCCCTCACCCTTGCCGTTAGCTAGCACGACGTTTTCTCCGGCGGTATTTTGTTCGCGTAGACTACGTAGAGGTGTTGCTCCATTGCGGTACTGGTGATAGCGTTGTTCGTAGTGCTCGTGATCGTTTGAGAAGGATTGTTCTTCCCTTGCAGTAATCGCGATAAAGCTACGCTACAAGAGGTAAACACTACATCATGAGTCATGACCATTCGCATGGATCCTTTTTATTGGGAATTTTTCCGCTGCGTTTTTCCTTTTTAATATGCAAATTCCCAACACGGACCACCGTTCCATTATCGAACTACTATTTAAAAACCCTATAACGTTTCATGTTTGTTTTTGTGTCTTATGAATTACTTCTCAAGTCCTAAGTGTTATGAAGAAGGATTAAGAATCCTCTTAGATAAGTCTTTGATCCTTTCTAAGATATTAATTCCTTGAGTTTCAATTAATGAAAAGAGTATTGACTCACTTAAGGCTTATGAAGTCATTGATGAACTAAGTCATCAATGGTATAGTGCATGGTCTTGTTCCACCATATACTATACTTAATTATCTCTTTTATTTTTCTCTAAGTTAATTACTTAACTTAGGTTTCCATGCGTAAAACTTTACGATTTGAGTTGAAAACTCTCGATTTAAGACTTTGCGAACCAAAACCTTTCTAATTGAAAACTCATTTGATTTAAAAAAACTTTATTACTTCCTTGAAGTAAAGTACCTTAACTAATTTGAAAAGGTTTTTCCTTACTAACTTAGTGTAAAACCGGGATCTAAGTTAGCGTCAAAGAAATGAAATTTTAATTTTAGTTTTCAAACTATGATTCGTTTAAATCTAAACTTTAGGACAAAGTCCTCTTCATACTTTTAATAATTGAATGTTAACTTGGTTTTTAAAAAAAAGAATGTGACATCCTACTAAACCGAAGGTAACTTCATATTAATTTTACTTTCATGAAATCACTTTCATCATTTTATTCCTAAAACACTTAGTTAATAGAACAAACTTTAACTAAATTAAAACATATTTTCACCTTAGTTAAAAACACCTAAGCGTCGAAACCCTAATAGAACTTTGGATCAAATCACTTCTTGTTTGTTTTTGAAATACAAGTTACTAAAACACTCATTTGCTTTCACCCAAACAAAAGGGTTTAACCCAAACCAAGCATAAACAACCATTTTCATCGTCCACCCATTTTGGTGTGATGAGTTTCACTCCCTTTACATTTAGTGAAGAGGTGTTAGTGAAAGGAAACTCCAAACTCCTTAAAGAAAAGGATGGTCGAATCCTATAGGAGAAAAATGTGAGATCTTTAACTTGTTTTCATGAAAATGAAGAACTAGAAGATGATTACTCAAGGTAATAAGTAACGAAATGAAAGGAAAAAGGATTTAGAAGCTCACCAAAGCAAGGACGACTTCAAGGTTAGCTTGATGTTCTGGATGATCAAGAACACACTTCTCCAAATCAAGAAACTTCCTTCACCAAAGTTGATCCTTGGATCAAGACAAGATGAAGTATAGTTTTAGAAATGGAAAAGGAATCTTGGTTAGTGATTTAGAGTGAAGGACCGAATGGAGGAAGAAGAGAGAGAAGAGAGGATTTGAAGTTTTGAGAGAAAAGTGTGTTAGATCTTTTAGAAGTGTAAAAGTGAAGTTGGATGGTGTTTCTTTGACTTAATGGCCGAATGGCCTTTTGCTTTATGACTAAGATATTGGTTAGAGTGTGATGGGAAAATGAAGGGCCAAGCTCTAAGGGAAGTTCATAGGTGTTGCTTCCATAAAAGTTGTAAAGGTTAACCAAATGTAGGTAGTTTAGCGTTTTCTATGAAAGAAAAGTTGACATAGTGAAAGTTGTCATGAATTGACAAAAAGATGATTGTCCACACTCTACTTTATTGTAGAGAGTTATGGTTAGATTTTAGGTTGAAAAATCAGACAAAAACCGATCTGTGTTTTCCACTGACAGTAAAATTTTACTGATCAGAAAACCTAATTTTGACTCGAGAACGAAACGGTTAGGTTTTATATTGAATTCGTGATGACTTGGGTTATTTTGAAACTTTTTACTAAAAGTGAAATAAGTTATTTATTCGGGAAAAATATTAAATCGGGAAATCAACGGAGTTGAAAACTGACTCGTAGAGACAAAACCGAACACCGGACGAGAGATGCAGGTCACCTGAGTGCGATGAGCAGGGCTGAGTCACCATAATGACTCACCACATGTCATAATTACTTCTCTAAAATATCTAGATATTTTATGGCAAAAGACCATTTTGCCCTTACCCTTTTTGTGAAATACTATTTTTGTCCCTATGTGATTTTACTCTTTTGTCCCTAAGAACTAATGAAATCACACTTTTGCCTTCACGACTCACCATTGTCATGGTTGCATTTCTAAAATATCTAAGATATTTATGATGAAAAAGACCATTTTGCCCCTAGGAACTAATGGAATTCCATCCTTGTCCTAGTGAGTCACCATAGTCATGATGGCTTCATAGAAAATATCTAAGGTTCCTTGCGAAAGGAACAAAGTGCCCTTGGACTTCTTTATGAATTCCATTCATGTCCAACTAGTGTTTTGACAACTATAGGTTATCAGTGAGTGTCCCGACTCGAAACAACATAGCAAGCTCAAAACAATATCTTATGATCAATAAGCTCATAATTGAAATTCAAATATGAATTTCCAATTATTCACTATTCTTACGATTATTATTAATCAGATTATGTTCTCAGCCAAGTTATTCACACAAACAATTAAAAGATAGCTATAGGAATTCTGGGATGTTACAAGACTACCCTCTAGAAAGAAATTTTTGTCCTCGAAATTTACCTTAAAGGAGATGCGAAAACTGTTCCCTCATCTTATCTTCCAACTCCCAGGTGGCATCACCTGAAGTCTCGTTCCAGATAACCTTGACCAAGGATATCTCCTTCCTTCGCAGTTGCTTTACTCTTTTGTCTTCGATCTTGACAGGCAATGTTTTGTAGGTCAGGTTATCCTTTAGCTGTAACGCCCCGATTTTTACGTTTTCTAATTCTTCAGTATTTTAACGTCTTTATTTTATTTGAGGTCTTAGGAATAGAAATAAAATATTCCGAGACCATAGTCATGATCGACGATATCGTAGGAAGCTACGATTAAGTTTTGAGTCAACAACTCAAACGGAGTCCGGTCTGCGCTTTTACACTGAAAGTATGATTTTACTGCTCAGAAGACCTTAGATGGACCCGTGAACGAGACAGTAAGTCTTAGAATTCGATTCTCTACGTTTTGGTTAAATTTCGTAAAAATTTCAGAAAAATAACTTCCTGACCTTCGTTCGAGCGAAATCCTCAATCGGGTGATGAACGGAGCCACATATGGAGTTACCGGGACTCACCAACAGATAATCTTGATATCACAACATCCCAGGACACTTGGGAGATTATGCCAGAGTCGTCATGACGATCGTGAAAATCTAGACGCGAAATGACCAGAATGCCCTTAACCTTAGTCGTTTGCACTTTTACCATTTTACCCTTTTGGAAAATGACCTTTTTGCCCTTAAGTGACTTGTTTTAAGGCTCAACTCAGCCCCTCACTCTCTCATTTTCGCACAGCCCTCTCAAAAAGAGAAGAACACCATAGTTGCTCTTGAAGAAACACCATTGTTGCTCTTGAAGCTTCTTCATTTCTTGTTGGAATCACTTGATTCCTTGAGCAAACTTCCTTCATTTTAAGGTAAGATCACTTCTATGGTCTCTTAGCTTCTTGAATATCTCTTTATTTTAAGATCAAGATCCATTTTCATGAAAATCATTTCTTAGATCCAAAACTTTGAAAATCCATAGGAAATTGTAGAAAAATCATTTTGATGTGAGACCAATTTCTTTGAACTCACCTCATCATTCTCTACCTAAACCCAAGAGCTTATGATTCAACTCTCATCATAGTTCAAAAAGCACAATATGGCCGAACCCTTCTTGATGATGATGAATAGTGTTTTCATCAATTTTTGATTTCTAACACTTGATTTCATCCTTAGCTTTCCTAATGCCTTTAAATCCATGAAATGGGAAACCAAGATCAATTCCTAACCTTTTAACATAGGGTGGCCGAAATCCTCTTTATTAGGATTTTTGAGATTGGTTTTGATTGTTGTTTAATGTTTGATTGTTATGTTGTTGTAGTTGTTGACGATTGCCAGGAGGTTCACAAACCGATCAACCGACTTTGATCTGGGAATCTGCTCTTCAACAGGTATGGGGGGTGAACCTCATCACACCAAGATGGTGGTGGTGAAAATGGTTGTTTAAATCTATTTGTGGGTGAAACCCTTTAGTTTGGGTTCACTTTTAATTGTTAAGTTTTGTTAAGTTCTCTTCAAGAACAAGGTTGTCATGATGAGTGTATGCTTTAGTATGTTGTAGTGTGCTTTAGCATGTGTTGATGATGAGATGATTGAATGAAAATCATTTTCATGTATGTTGAAAAACCTACTTTGATCACTAGATCAAGTATGGACTTTTATGCTTGGTGATGAGACCATGACGTGCGATGGAATTGTATGTTTTGGTTATGATGTAATAAGGTGTAATTGTGGTTTGTCATAATTGGTGTGAGCTTTTGAGCTATATTTGCTTTGTTGGTGAAGCAAAGTCTCCATTATTCATTGGAGTAGGCTTGTGGCCTTAGTAAGAGGAAATATAAGAACATGTGTTGTTCTTGATCTAGCAAGGTTTTGAAGTAAGAAAAACATGATTTCATAACCTATGTTTTCAAGAGAAACAAAAGTGATTTTGATCCAAAGATCAAATGAAGTTTTAACCTTTAAAGTGTGTCACCAAAGTGGGAAAATGTCCTTTCTTTATCCATAGGTCTTTTAATCAAACTAAGTGTTTCAATAAGAGAATTAATGAAGAAGTTAAGGAAAAGTGAAAACAGGACACTCGCCCAGCGAACCCTGTCTCACCCCGCGAGACAGAGGGAAAACAAGGCATTCGCCAGGCTAACCTTGCCTCGCCTCACGAGACAGTGGGCTAGCCCTAGCAGCAAAGGTGCAGCTTCTCGGCCTCGCGCAGCGAAGTAGTTCTCGCCCCGCGAACCGCCTAAGCAGTGAAGAATTATAGCTCTCTGCCTCGCGACGCGAGACAATTACCCCCTCGCGATGCAGAAGGTTGGTTTGAAATACAGTTCTCTGCCTCACGACGCGATACAATATTCGCCTCGCGATACAGAGGATTTGTATAAGGAGCAAATACAGCTCTCAGCCTCGCGACGCGAAACTTCTGTTCGCCCCGCGAGAAAGGAATTTCAAATGGGGTATCACTGCCTTAATTTAGCTAAGCGAATGTACTGTCGCTAAGCGGATTTCACCTTTTAGAAAATGCTGGAAATGCAGTAAGTAGTTCAAATGTTGTTTCAAATCAAATGAGTTTTTAATTGTAAAAGTTGTTTGGTTTACAAAAGGAGTTTTCTAACTCAATCGTAAAGTTTTACGCGTGAAAAACCTAAGTTAAGTAATTAACTTAGAGTTGAAGACAAGGGTTAATTAAGTGTGGTATGTGGTGGAATAAGACCATGTACTATACCATTGATGACTTAGTGCATCAATGAATTCATAAGACTTAAGTGAAATCAACACTTGTTTCCCTAATTGAAAATCAAGGAATTAATATCTTAGAAATGCTTAAAGACTTATCTAAGAGGATTCTCAATCCTTATTCATAATGCTTAGGTCTTGAGACATAATTCATAAGACGTAAACACGAAACGTTTTGGTTTTCGAAACAGTAGTTCGATGACGGACCGATGATTCGGATCTAGGTTAATCATTCAATTGTTTCCGTCTTGTGATGACCGGAATGAGAGAGATCCTGAGACTGTGCAAGTATGGGACTGTACAGTGGAAGGAATCCTGAGGCTATACAGGTATGGGACTGTATAGCTAAGGGAAGGCATATAAGAATTGATTGGTACTACCCATACCAACAAGATTTATCTTCTTTTCGGGAGATTAGAACATAAGAACTTTATAGTTGAGCATGCTTGACTTAGAGTAATTATGGGATGGGTGACCTTCTGGGAAGTTTCCTAGAAAGCATGTGAGTGAGGACAAAACATGCTGAAAAGACTTGTGTTGGTTTGTGGGGACAGTCGACGATTCTGAAAGCAGCCTAGATCATTCCAAAGGAATCACGAGATATTTATCCGATGGATAAATGATTTATCCGATGGATAAATGTTTTATAAAACAAAGATGTGTGTGTAGTTTCTAAGGAAGAAAACCTTAGTGAACCTTGAGGTTTATCCAATGGATAGACATTGCTTTATCGCATCTGCTTTGTGTAAGCATTGGCATTTCATGTGCATAGTTGTAAGGCCTTGAGCCTAGGAGTTGAGCTTACACCTTGATGCCGGTGCGAATCTTACGGTGACGATCTTCAATGGTCTTTTTGGTGGTATCAGGGTTGGAAGGGCTGACATGTGACCAGTTAGTGATTCTTCTATGTCGTGGCGAATCCGTGCAATACACTGATATCCTCTACTAGATGCCGTACCTTTCATGTTTGGTCGAGAGTGTTACCATAAAGCCAGATACGTGCACGTTACAAATGTTGTAGCATCTTGCTCATGGCTGGCAGAAACCGGAACATGTCCTCCCATTCACTCTCTCCGAATGTTTTGTTAGCTCCATGGAGTAGGGGTCAGACTAGTACCCAGTGGCATTGGCATTGAGTCATGTACATTGCATTGCATTGCATGCTTGTTGATGTTTACATTTACTGTTATACATCGCTGTTTTGTTTAAGAATGCATTATATTACACTGCTTAACATGATTTATATTGAGAACCTTTGTAAGCATGTTGGGTACGTTGTTACCCAGTGAGTCGTCCCGTTTTTACTACTGCTATTTTGTTGTGTTGATGAACGGGAATCTCACCCATATCTGTATGTTTTCTGCTGGTACTTGCTGTTGCTGTTTGAACAGATGGACGCGACGACGGTTCAGTCCAGTAGTTCCTTGTGTCTGGAGGGAGACTCTTTTTGCTGTTTTATTTTGTCTGGGCCAGACTATGTCAGTTTTTATAGTACCTTTTGGGAGCTATGAATCCTAGTACTTATTGTATTTTCTTATGTCAGTTAGACATTAGACTTATGTCTGTATATAGTAATGTTAATGTTTCTGTTTTTCGTTTTCTGTTTCTGTATTTATAATACAATATGTTCCAGAAATGCATGGTGGACCTAAGTTCATTTATTTGTATTACCTTTACTAATCCCATTACATCTTTATGAAAAGAAAAGAAAAAGAAAAATCGTATTTTTCGCGTTAATAAATATTTTCGGCCTTATAAACGTTCGGGAATGTGACACTCAGGAAAGGGTGTTGCATTAGCTGTACTGAATCAGGCTTTATGACATGACTGGGATCCGGAATATATTTTCGCAATTGCGAAACATGAAAAACATTATGAAGATTGCATAGAAAAGGTGGTAAAGCTATTTGGTAAGCTACTGGACCTATCCGATGAAGAATTTGATAAGGTCCAATGAATTTTGGAGTGAGTTTCCTGGACTTAAGGACCCTGCCAACACCAGTCGTTGGAGTGACTTTCAAAAATAGATGATCACCTTCTTCGAACTCAAGGGGCCTACGTCTTTTATCCGCATAGCTTTTCTGTCGGCTCTGAGTTGTCCTCATTTTTTCTTGAATCAGTTTTACCTTCTCAGCTATTTGTTGCACTAGTTCAGGTCCTAACGAAACACTTTCTCTATCTTAATACCAACATAAAGGTGCTCTGCACCGTCGTCCATATAAAGCTTCATAGGGTGCCTTTCCTATACTTGAATGATAACTGTTATTATAGGTAAACTTTATCAACAGTAGAAAACTCTCCCAACTTCCGGCATGTTCCAACACACATGCCCTCAACAGATCCTCTAAAGATTGAATCATCCTTTCTGATTGTCCATCTGTTTGATGATGATAAGCCGAACTCAGTTGTAACTTCGTTCCTAAGGCTTCATGTAAACTCTGCCAAAACCGCGAAGTAAAACGTGGGTCTCTATCTGATGTGATGCTTGACGGTACCCCATGTAGTCTCACAATCTCACTGATATTGATCTGAGTTAGTTTCTCCATGGAATACTTGATATTGATAGGTAGAAAGTGAGCTGACTTCGTAAGCCTATCAATTATTACCCAAATGGAATCGCACTCCTTAGGTGTCCTTGGCAAACATGTCAAAAAATCCATCGCGATGCTGTCCCATATCCATTCTGGGATATCCAACGGAAGTAACATTCTCACCGGCCTTTGATGTTCAACCTTCACCTTTTGACACACCAAGCAAGACGCCACATAATCAGCCACATCTCTTTTCATGCCTTGCCACCAAAAAACCACTTCAGGTCATGGTACATCTTGGTTGATCCTAGATGCATACTCAACTTACATCTATGAGCTTCATCTAGAACTAACCTCCTTATCTCTGGGTTGTTTGGCACACAAACCTATTCTCCCCACCTTAGGATTCCATCTGCTCCTTCCTTGAACTCAGACGTCATCCCTTTCTTCAGATTCCCTTGCTATTTCTCTAGATACTGATCATACACTTGTTTCTCCCAAATCTGATCCATCAGATCACATGACACTGTAACCATGCCCACACAAAGTCTCCCTAGCATACTGACCATTGTCAAATGCATATCTCTAAAATATTCCAACAACTCATGTTCCTTAATCATCATGCCAGACACATGTAACACCTTCCTAATCAGAGCATCCGCTACCACATTAGCTTTTCCCGGATGATACTGTAACTGGAAGTCATAATCCTTCAGAAATTCCAGCCATCATCTCTGCCTCATGTTGAGCTCTTTCTAATCGAACAGGTACTTCAAACTCTTATGGTCACTAAAGACATTGAATGTCGAACCACACAAGTAGTGCCTCCAAATCTTTAAAACAAAGACCACCACTGCTAACTCCAGATCATGAGTAGGGTAGTTCTTCTCATGCACTTTCAACTATCTCGAGGCATAAGCTACCACTTTTCGATTCTGCATCAGAACACAACCTAACCCCTGGTATGAAGCGTCACAGTACACTTCAAAAGGTTCACTTTGATCTGGTAACACCAATACTGGAGTAGTAGTCTGCCTCTGCTTCAACTCCTAGAAACTCTGCTCACAAGCTTCAGTCCACTCAAAAGCTTTATCTTTCCTCATCAACTAGGTAAGGGGTCCTACAATCTTAGAAAATCCCTCAATGAACCTCTGATAATACCCAGCCAAGCCCACAAAACTGCGTATCTCAGTCACTTTGGTTGGTTTCTCCCACTCAAGAAGTGCTTCGACTTTTGACGGATCTATCGCAATTCCTTCCTTTGAAATCACGTGAGCCAAAAATTGCACTTCGTCGAGCCAAAACTCACACTTAGAAAGCTTCACGTACAACTGTTTCTCTTTCAGAACCCGAAGAACCACACTAAGATGTTCAGTGTGTTCCTCCTGATCTCGCGAATAGATGAGAATGTCATCCATGAAGACAACGACAAACTTATCTAGGTAGGGACGAAAAATCCTATTCATATAATCCATGAATACGGATGGAGCATTCGTCACCCCAAAAGGCATCACAAGGTACTTGGAGTGCCCATAGCGTGTTCGAAACTTTAACACCCCCTCGGTGCTATGTCTCAAATTCGATTGCGGAAAACATAAACAAATAAAAATGCTAGTTGCTTTCGGAAAATACTTTAAATAAATAACTATGTTAGAAAACGTGAGTCCAGAAACTTTCTCCATGATACAATAATTAAATACAGGAAAGATGGAATGAACCTCATAACATACACCAGTATTAAACATCCATGACAAAAATAAACATAAGGTATTAATGCCGGAGCATATAGGTTTTCTAGAAACAGAGTTTGACTAGTAATAGAAGTTCCAGTCTATTATCACAGATTATAGACTTCGAAAACATTAAGTCAATATAAAAACAGCAGATAAGATATGTCTGCTTCAAAAAGAATAAAACTCTATTGCTGGTCGGGCTAAAAGTAGCATTGGGGAAAAACCCCAAAGTCAGCTCCGATTCCCGGAGGAATTCGGAGGGATCCTCCTTCTCTTCATCTCCATGGGACTCCATCATCAGAGTCCTCAAGTGTCCGCTATGACCTCTAGGCAGCATCTGTACATGTATCCAAAAACACAGCAGGGTGTTCAACATGTACAGGCAAAAGTGAGATACTCATTCCACAAGTTTATCACGATACCTGCACAAGCAACAAACAAAACATACATTCACGTATAAGTACAATTGCATTAGTAGATATTCATATAATCATAATATCTCAAACATCATCATGAGTTATAACATATTGCATGAGACTTCAATATCATCTTTCTAAGTCATGTTCTTCGGAGATTCTTAACTTCCCTTCGTCGAGTGGTAGGCCGTAAATACTCCTGTAACACAATTGTCCTCATGAGTCAGCCTCTCAAGTTAGGTCCGAACTCCAATTGTTCAAGGGTATCACGTCTCAACCATATCGTGAATAGTCCAGTCTCTTACTGAGTTCATTCGTGTTAGGCAACCGATTACCACAGCACGGGGTCGCGATGCCTCCGGCCTCTTGTGGAGTTTCAAACATAGGATGCCCCTATAGACCTAGTGGTCTTAACTGGCTCATATTCTCAACCACAATGGGTTGTTGCTCGATTTCGTGGCATGTTTGCCGTTTCATGTATGTACACAGAAAGTTTTATGTTTTCTTTTTCGTTCATTCTTTATGTCAAGGCACACAGCTCATGACTCGTTTTAAAGGACATTTAGCCCGTTCATTCGAAACACAGGACACATAGTCCGAGTGCTCAACTCACAAAACACTAGCCAGACGTCTTAGTCACTAGGTTTGTAGATTCTACAAAGGGTAATCACCATTTTCCTTTTCGAGTCTTATTTTCATATATAAAACTTTGGAAACAAAACTCAAAACCTTATTGGCATAGACTAAAACATTTTGTCAAAAGAAGCTGTTTTCAAGAAATCTCTTTTCTTTATAAATCTATTTTCTAAAGGTTTCTTTGTTTGGAACATTTTTCTAACATGCAAGCGCTTGAATGGATTTTCCTTAAATAGACTTTTTCTTTTGAAAAGGGATCGAACATTTTAAAAGAAGTTTCTTTCCTTGATAAGGCAAAACTAATTCTCAAGATTTTTCTTTGATTTCAGAATACATTCTAAAATTTTGATTAAGGCTTTTAAGCATTTTAATCTTCTTCATCAAGCTATAGCCGATGCTACGCTCTCAACCAGTACAGTCATATCACAATCCAGGATATACATATACACACACACATATATATATATATATATATATATATATATATATATATATATATATATATATATATAAGCATCAAATCTTGAATAAATGTCATGAGTATATCACATCCAAGGCATCAATGCCACAATTCATTTTCAAGCATCCAATCACATACTTACCAATTAAATCAAGTATATGCACAACATATAATACATTCACAAAGTAGGATTCATCCTATAATTCCAATCAAAAACAACAACCGTCACATCTAACAACAAGCTTATGAGACTACCAAACTTATTATGAGAAAACCCCCTTTACCTCTTGAAGATTCCAAGTTAGTCCTCGAAGGGTTTTCCGTTTCCGACTCTGGTTTCCTTCGCACCTCCTAGAACAATCAATCACAGTTCAATCCTTCACAACAATCAATTCAAAGTTTCAACATTAATAACATAAATCTCCTCCCTCTATTTAGTCTAGGTCTCTGCCATATTATAAAAAAAAGGGCTAGGAATTTCATTTGGTTTCAATCTCTTAGAATCAACGCCTAAGGGTAATGAAAGGATGAAATGGCTAAGGATGTCATTTGGTTTCAATCTTTTGGATGGATGATCCTCAAGTATACACAACACCAAAACAAGTCTCTTTACACAAATATTTGAAGCAAAACTCATGATTTCTCATCATGTAGGTTCGGCCATTTCATACCCATATGGGCTAGGAAATGTTTTTGATTACATGCTCTTGGACAATGAAAGAAGATGATGAAATTAGCTCATAGAAATTGGTTTCATGATCATAGGATTTTTCTACAATTTTCAAGGGATTTTTGAATTTTGGTTCTTGAAGTTGGAACTCATGAAAATCAAGGTTTTCAAACAAGAACAAGAAAAGATACATGAGGTTTAATGATCAAAGGAGTAATCTTACCTCTTGAATGATGAAGAATGAGCAAGATTCAACACTTGTTTCACCAAAAATGGTTAAGAACAAAGCTTGAAAATGAGAGAAAGAAAGGAAGAAGATGAAGTGAAGGAAGGAAATGGTGAAGGCTTCATGGAGCCTAGTCTTATGCATGAGACATGAAGGGATGGACAAGGATGTCCAAAAGTTTTTCTCTTAAGGGCAATTTGGTCTTTACATACAAGGTTAAATGGTAATTTTGAGAAAAGTTAGGGGCGTTTTGGTCATTTTGCTAGCGGGTCCCGGTAAATCTGTATTCAGCTCCTTTCTTCACCTGATTTAAGGTTTTGCCCGAATAACTTATATTATTTAACTTTTTAGTGCAAAAAACCAAGTTTATCAAAAAAGTTGGATATTCAATTCTAAACCTAATTGTTTTGTTCACGAGTCAAAATTGGATCTTCTGAGCAGTAAAATCTTACTGTCAGTGAAAACGCAGACTGGGCTCCATCTGAATTTTCAACCCAAAATTTAACCGTAACTCCTTACGATAGCGTAGAGTATTAATATGATCTTGGTTTATTTTATTTCATTTTCTAATACCCTAGATAAAATATAAACTCAATTATATAACTTATTGACTTTAAAAGCAGTGAAAAATCGGGGTGTTACATTACTACCTAAGACAACCCTCCCCTCCAAGAAGGATAATCCCATTAGTCCCAAGCTCCTATCAATATTAACTATGGCTAGCCGCATATAGAGCGATAGCGTTGCGGAAGCAAACAAGCAACAAAGACAAGCATAGAAAACTATCAACATAAAAGCGCAAAAGCATAAACAAACGATATATATATATATATATATATATATATATATATATATATATATATATATATATATATATATATATATATATACATACATAATATGTGTAACTATAGCCCAAATAGCAGGGCACTGTACATACATATACATGTTGTGAAATAAAAACCGAAAATACATCAAACAGCGAAAGAAAACTCTTGGAGCTCACCAGCACTACCCGTCCCCTCTCAAAAGGTACATAAAAAGCTCTCAGCTCACCACCAAGGACGCACTGGTAGGCTCTCACCATCAGTGGTGAGGATGTCTTGAGCTACCCTGACCCTCGCCATTATTACGCCTATACCGCACCAAGACGAAGAGCTGGACACCACGATCCTATGCCTACGGTAGGTCCTCAGATACCTCTATGTCCTTTGGCATTGACCTCGGTAGACGTAGCCTCTCCTGCTGGTCACAACTGAAGACTGGGGTGCCACCCACATGTAGTCTCACTCCCTCTACCTCGGATGCCGCCACATCTTCTGGAAGGGAAGAAACTGGTACATGCGGTAGGGGCCAATGATGTCCACATACGGCGGCGTGCCGCTCCGAAAGATTAGACTGATGGGTTTTGTATAAACCACCAACAAGGTCGAGGGGTCCACCCGCCATCCCTTCTCATCACAGTAGACGATCTCAATGTCGCCCAGCACCGTCATCCGTGGTGCCCCCATGATAAACGGGTGAAGCCTTGGGTGCTTCCTGTGCCTCGGCTGGCTCGTCGTCTTCAAGCGAACCCAAAACAGAACAACAGAAACAACAATATGGAGATGAGAAATACAGTGCAATGTAAAGTCAGAAAACAATAGTAACGCAGTAAACACATATAACATGTAGCAGATATCACAGATAGAATAGTTACTGCATTCCAACAAACGTCTCTCAAGACAACACATGCAACAAGCATCCATCTCCATGAGTCTCACACTCAGATCAATCCTTTAGACCAGGATACTAATCCCATGCAGCGTGTCAGCTGAAAACTCACATAGCTGTTCCCACTGGAACTGTTCCACACCCGAACAAGTCCACATCGGAACAGGTTCTGTGTCAGAACGGAGTTAGCTTGCTCAAGAAACCGAACCACTCACCGTGACCAATAAGAGTGCATCCCCCTTCCACATCGGAATTGGGGTATCTCGGTCGCCTCGGAACGTTAGCTTGGAACAAACGGAAAGCTCTGGGATAAGTCAGGCAAACCGGACTAGATCGGGCGTCACGACAGAATAGGGGCTACCTCATCCGTCACTGTAAATTATTCCCGAGACCGGCAACATCCCCAAGGTCACTCACTTGACTGCCCCATCTACTTTTCGTACCCGCACTCAGGTACAACTAACCTTGTATGACGTTGGCAGCGTATACTACCTGTCATACGGCCTCGCCACTTGGCAACTGATGATGATATGCAGCAAACATTCTCAATGGGCTTGATACCGGATCTCACACCTAAGCTCTCAATCAGAACAACATGATGCCATTGCATCCACACGCCACAGCCTCGACGCCACGCATCCACGAGCCACAGCTCAAACAATCACGGCCACAGCATCAAAAAGTCAGCATAATAGCAACGATACTATCCACAGTATCAACCCGACAACAATTGCAACCGTGTAGTCGGAATCACGTTTCGACACCTCGAACGCCTTCAACCTCAATCTTTCTCACACCAGAACACTGCTTCCTCTCTCTAGTTGCAGTGCTCCCAGAAATCCCTAGTTAATTTCATGCAAATGAGGGAGAGAAAGGAAAAATCGACTAACTTGAGCTGCTGTGCATGCTTTAGCGTGGACAATCTGCACGCTTGAGCGTGCCCACACTTGAGCGTAAGGTTCCCTCTACGCTTGAGCGTGGAACCTTGTCCGCTCCGGCTTCACCTTGGCCTGACACGTGTAGCAGACGCGTCAAAAAGCACACCAGTTGGCAAACGCACTCAGAATGCTTGAGCGTCCAACGTTACCAGCGCTTGAGCATTGGCATGCTGAGGCGTGCTCCCTTCCCATGCTTGAGCGTTTCGCTCAGCTAAGAAGAGCCTTCCAAACTTCTGACCTCTACAGTTACCGGTTTAACGCCTTAGGCACCTCCAACCTTGTTCAAGCCTATTCCTAATCTTCAAACTTGGTCTTAAACTAGAACTTAACAATTCACACAATCATCCAAAGCCCTAATCGAGATTAACCAACTCGATTAGAGTCACACAAAATTGGGATGTTACATTACCACCCCCTTATAGAAAATTTCGTCCTCGAAATTTCTGTCTTATACCTGTGAACAAAAAGGGATGACTCTGGCGCATCTCAGCTTCACGTTCCCACGTTGAATCACCAGTCACTGGGTTCCATTCCACTCTGACTAACGGAATGTGCTTGTCACATAGTTCCTTGATCCTTCTATCCACGATCCGAACAGATGAATCTTCGTACTCAAGGTTCTCTTTCAGCTGTATTGATTCGGGCTCTAACACGTGTGATGGATCAGGGTAATACTTTCTGAGTTGAGAAACGTGAAATACGTCGTGAAGATTTGACAGATTTGGTAGCAAAGCTATCTGATAGGCTACAAGGCCGATTCGTCGAAGAATCTGAAACGGTCCTATGAATCTAGGCGTCAATTTTCTGGATTTGATTGCCCTGCCCACTCCAGCTCTTGGGGTAACTCTCATGAATACATGGTTGTCTTCTTGGAATTCTAAGGGTCTTATCCTCTTGTCGGCATTGCTTTTCTGCCTATCCCTTGCAACCTTCATCTTTTCTTGTATCTTACGGACTTGTTCTGTAGTTTGTTGTACCAACTCTGGACCTAACAGCTAACTTTCTCCAGTCTCAAACCAACACAATCGTCCATACAGTGCTTCGTATGGCGCCATTCCAATACTTGAATGGAAACTATTTTTATAGGTAAACTCGATCAATGGAAGGAACTTGTCCCAATTTCCCGTGTTCTCCAATACGTATGCCCTTAAGAGATCCTCCAACGATTGAATTGTTTGTTCAGACTGACCATCCGTTTGAGGATGATAAGCAGAACTCATACTAAACTTAGTTCCCATTGCACTGTGTAAGCTCCTCCAAAACCTTGAGGTAAACCTTGGATCACGATCCGAAACAATACTTGAAGGTATCCCATGCAGCCTTACAACCTCCTTGATGTAATCTGAGTCAATCACTCCAGATAATAACTCTGGTTGATCGGTAAGAAGTAAGCACACTTCGTCAACCTATCAATGATTACCCAGACTGCATCACACCTTTTCTGAGTTCTCGGCAACCCAGAAACGAAGTCCATGGCGATTCTATTCCACTTCCATTATGGGACATACAACGATTGTAACAACCCTGCTAGCTTCTGTTGTTCAATATTCGCTTTCTGACACACCAAGCAGGTTAGGACATAAGCCGCCACATCTTTCTTCATTCCCGACCACCAGAACAGCTTCTTCAGATCCTGATATATCTTGGTAGCCCTCGGATGGAAACTCACCTTGCTTGTAACACCCCCTCGGGTGCTACATACACGAACTCAAAATGCAGAAAACATCAATAAAATAAAGCGTTAGTTGCTTTCAGAAAATAACATAATTATTTAGCTATGTTCGAAAACGCGGTTTCTAAAAATTTTCTGCATGCATAGGCAAAACAAACTCAAGGCGAAGAAATAAACTTCATAACACGCGCTAATAATTAAAGTGCATAAAACATGAACATAGGTTCAGGTCTAATGTATATCCTATTATAGACTTAAGAACATAAATTCAACATACATGCAGTAGAATATATGAAACTGCTTCAAAATAAAAGACTCCTAAGCTGGTCGGCTAAAAGTAACCATTGGGATACAACCCAAAGTCAACTTCTTCAACAGGCTCCGTCATCCGAGTCCTCACGTGCCCGCAGGGACCTATGAACAACATCTGTACATGTGTTCCAAAAACAAAATAGGGTGTCCAAGATGTATAGGCAAAGGTGAGATACTCATATAAAATTTTATCACGATAGCCGCACAGGCGACAAACAACAGTATAAACATCCACAAATATATACAGTTATAAGAACAGTTATCTATCTAACACAATACAATATCTTAAACACTATCGTGAGTGTAACACCCTGCTTTGTCACTTCTATGTATATATGTGTTAATACTTGCTTATAGATGTTTGCATATATTGTTTTTGCTTGTGTTTGGTGCATAAGTTCATAGTTGTAATAGTTCAGCCTTTAGAATAATCAATCCATCCGAGTCTAAATAACCTGTTTCACGGTTTTGGCCATATCTTGAACTCTAGACATCCGATCGAGATGATCTAGTATGCGTTGGAAAGCTTAGAGGATTACCTACAAGTCTTATTCAGGTGTCGATGCCAAAAAAACATTTTCTGAAAAGGGAAATCGATTTGGGAAAGGTGAAGAAATTGATTTGGGAAATCGATTTCCAGGTGAAGAAATCGATTTCCAGAAAGTGGAAATCGATTGTTTAAAGGGCAAAATCGATTTTCTTTGATAAGAAAATCGATTTGGCCAATGGAAAATCAATTTCCATGGTTGTGGAATCGATTCCCATGCGTGTCAGAGCTTGTGTACGTGTTTGGGTTACCGGGCTATGCTGTGTACGGCCCATTTGTCCTAAAACATCCCTAACAGTTATATATACATAGCGTATGACCTAAACCTAGTATCCACACCCTATTGTACACACTTTTTGCCTCTTCTCATCCCTAAGAGCTCTAATTGATCTCTTGCTCTAGAAAACCCAAAGGACGAATCCTGCTTTGGTGTTCTTCGTCAAGAACACGCCGTTGTTTGGCTAAGCCATCCCTGCTGCTAGAGTTAATCTCCTAAGTTAGGAACCAAGGTGAGTTTCTAATCCTAGATTTGTTTTCCCTTTCAATCCTTAACTTAAAGATCGACTCTGCTTTCCAGTGTTGCGATCGTGACCAAGTGCTGAACCCGTAAGAAGGAACCGTAGCAGAACTTGGCTCTGTTCTCTTTCCCTTAGGCTGTGAATTGTCATACCAGGTATGGGGGGAGAAAATTGGTCATGAATATGTGGGTTTTGGGATAGGTTAAGATGAAGGGGTTAACCCATGACCCCTATGTATGCCTGCGTATGCCTATGAATGTTGTTATGTTGTTTTCTGGCTATATGAGTATTGATTGATGAATAATCTGATGTTATAACATGTTTATAACTACGAGTACATGATTTATATGATGGTTGATGAATTGATGATGATGAACATGTTGTTTATGCCATGATATGGTGTTTTGTTAATCCTATACTATAGGAACATAGTTATGGGGAGAAAATAAATAAGCGATGTGAGATCGAGGATCAAGGACTAGTTTGAGAACCCTTAGGTTATGATTTATGAGTGTTGGACTAATCAAATTAGTGATAAATAGCTTAGGCTCGAATGATATGTTAATTAGAGAACATAGACTGGTCCGATAGCGGAGGAAACCCGCTACTGTATGATCTGACACCCAGAAATCGATTTCCAGCACATGCAAATCGATTTGACTCGACTAAGAATCGATTTCCAAGGTGTGGAAATTGATTTGGCCTTGTAGAAATCGATTCCTAGGATCGATTTTCCTTGTTCAAAATCGATTTGGGAAATCGATTTGAAAATGTTGAAATCGATTTCCAGAGATTGGAAATCGATTTGAAGACTTGAGAAATCGATTCCAGAGAATGGAAATCGATTCTTACGTGCCCAGGAGCAGTTTTGACCCCTTATGCTTGATGGATAGTGTTATGTAGGCTTGTTATAATCTTAATAAATATATGACTTAAGGTTTAAATATTAAGGTTAAGTTATAATCTTAATAAGATGAGAATTGTGGTCTAGGTATTAAGATTAAGTTACAATCTTAATAAATATATGACTTGAGGTTTAAATATTAGGATTAAGTTATAATCTTAATAATATATGAGTTGAAGTTTAGATAATAAGATTAAGAATAATACTTAATAAAGATAATGTTAAGTTAAGACTTAACAAAGAGAACAATTAGTAAGACGATGATGTTATTGGTAACGACGCACTGTTACCGATGTTGTTGGATAAATCATTCTTGATGCTTATTGGTCAAGTTTGATGTTGATAAATCATCTTTGATGCTTGTTGGTCAAAGTTGATAGCCATGTAATGGTATGATGGTGGATGGTTGGACATGTGTTTGCATGTTGTTGAGCATAGCATGCACCATACGTTGACGTTGATATTTTGGGTGGAAAGCAAACGATGAATCGCGATAGTGGAGGCCACGATGGGTGCTATCCCGGCCTTGCGGGTACATTGGGTAGGGAAATTCCAGGTGACATGGGCTAGCTACCTATTGTCGGAGTGACCTAAAGGATAAGCTTGAGTACCCTGACTAGCCACTATACGTTATCAGGATTAGTGAGAGTGTTCGGGGATGGCCCATGGTCTGGCGTATCATCCACGTTGATAACCGGACATGTACTCCTAATCGCCTTTCCAGAGTTAGAGTTCTTGGCCGCATGCATACGGAGTAGTGATGTTGCAGCCGCATTGACATGCATCTTTGATATAATATATATATATATATATATATATATATATATATATATATATATATATATATATATATATATATATATATTGATTATACATGTGTTGATTGATGATTGATGTATGTTGCATGTCATCTTAATTACTATTCCATTCCATTTACATATATTTATGATCGTATTTCTCACCCCTATCTTTTGTTGTTCTTGTGCATATGATGTTGCATGTGCAGAGGAGGGTGAGCATGCTGACGAGGAGTGATCCCGTGGAGTTCTCTCTTAGTAGTGGTAGTTAGGTTTTACGTTCAGTTGTTTAGTTTTATTCCGATGTATTATCGGTATATGTATACCAACTCTGATTATGTGACATCGGGTTTCAGGTTTTGTTTATGTTAACATTTTTTCGCAGTTGTTTTATGTTTAAAACATTTTCGGATCATGTGGTACTTGCTACCTTTTATGTTAAAGTTTTATTTAACTTGCATGCTTTATTTTATTTTATCGTATGCGGGTAGCGGGTGTCACATTTAGTGGTATCAGAGCCGGTCTGTCCTATAGGCCGGGGTATGTGTCCGTTGTGTTCTCTTCTGTGTACTCTTATATGATTGTCTATGACGATGGTATGGAGTATTAAGTGTTTAGTCTTGCTCTGCTTAACTTCCGATATTGAGCAGTTTGCTTGGATGATGCAGGAAGTTATGGCGGGTAGAAATGATCGTGCGATTGCTGATGCCCTAGAAGCATTAGCTAATGCCATAGGACAGAATCAGAATCACAACGGAGGTGGACCTGCTGAATTTCAGGGTTTGGATAACTTCCAGAGGAATACTCCGCCACCCTTCAAGGGAGCTTATGACCCTGAAGGTGCTCAGACATGGATCCGAGAGCTTGAGAAGATCTTTCGGGCCATGGCATGCACCGATGCTCAAAAGGTTACCTTTGCTACCTTCATGTTGGTAGAGGAAGCTGACATTGGTGGGAGAATTGCCGCCAACGTTTAGAGGCTGAAGGCACCGTTGTTACTTGGAATGCCTTTAAGGAGAGATTCTTGGGGAAGTATTTCCCTGCTGATATATGCGACAAGAAGGAGATGGAGTTTCTGGATTTGACTCAGGGAAACATGTCTGTTGGGGATTATGCCGCTAAGTTTGAGGAGCTGTTATGTTACTATCCACTCTACCAATATTGTAATGATGATCGCTCCAAGTGTGTGAAGTTCAAGAATGGTTTGCGTCCAGAGATTAAGCAAGCCATCAGCTACCAGGAGATCCATGTCTTCCCCACCTTGGTGAACAAGTGCAGAATCTTTGAGGAAGACTACAAGTCCAGAGTTTCTCAGTTCAAGAGTTCTGGTCCCCAAGGTAGCAAGAGGACGACCCAACGGGACAAAGGAAAACAACAGTTGGCACCAGTTGGTCGTGGCTTCAAGTTCGCCGGCAAGAAATCGCAGTATACATCGGGACCTGCCAGTGGCGGAGGATTTGCCTCTTCTAGGCCAATCAGGTGTGGCAAGTGTGGTAAGGAGCACCTTACTTGTGACTGAAAGGAGACAGACATCATCTGCTTCAAGTGTGGGAAGCCTGGTCATATCAGTAAGGATTGTAGTGGAGCAAAGATGGAGCCACAGAGTGCCAGCAAGAGTTCTCAAGCCAATCGACTGAGGACAAGTGGAAGAGTCTTCACTCTCAGTGGAGCTGAAGCCTCAGAATCTGAAGACCTGATTCAAGTTAAGTGCCTCATCAAAGGGACTCCTTTAATAGTGTTGTTTGATTCGGGTGCGTCGCATTCCTGTATATCACATGACTGTGTTGAGTACCTTAGATTACCTATTGCTCAACTTGAATATGATCTAGTTGTTGCTACCCCTACCAATAAGCCTGTTATTACCTCACATATTTGTAAAGGTTGTTCCATTGTCGTTGATGATAGAAATTTCATAGTTGATCTTATATGCTTACCCCTTAAACAACTTGATGTTATTCTTGGTATGGACTGGTTATCTGCCAATCATGTCCTTTTATATTGCTTTGATAAAACTGTTGTTTTTGGAACTGCTGTCGATCCTAAGGATCTGAGTTTTCTGACTGCCAACCAAGTCAAGGCTTCTATTAGAGAAGAAGCCCAAGTATACATGATCTTATCTTCCCTGGAAGTAGAGAGAAAGGCTAAGGTTAAGGATGTGCCAGTTGTGAGAGAGTTCCCAGAAGTTTTTCCTAAGGATATTTATAGTTTGCCACCTGAGAGAGAGATTGAGTTTAGCATAGACTTAGTGCCAGGTACAGGACCTATATCCATAGCACCATACAGGATGTCCCCTCTAGAGCTAACTGAGTTGAAAAAATAGTTTGAGGAATTGCTCCAGAAGCAGTTTGTTAGGCCTAGTGTGTCTCCGTGGGGAGCGCCAGTGTTGTTGGTGAAGAAGAAAGATGGCAGCATGAGGTTGTGTGTCGATTACCGACAGCTCAACAAGGTGACTATTAAGAATAGGTATCCTCTTCCTAGGATAGATGAACTTATGGACCAGCTGATAGGAGCTTGTGTGTTTTCGAAGATAGATTTGAGATCAGGCTATCACCAAATTCGGGTCAAGTCTGAGGACATTCCAAAGACAGCGTTCAGAACGCGCTATGGCCATTATGAGTATCTAGTTATGTCTTTTGGTGTGACTAATGCCCCTGATGTGTTCATGGACTACATGAATAAGATCTTCCATCCATACTTGGATAGGTTTGTAGTTGTCTTCATAGATGATATCCTAGTATACTCTAAGACTAAGGAGGAACATGAGGAACACTTGAGGATAGTCTTAGAAACCCTTAAGGAAAAACAGTTGTATTCCAAGTTGTCCAAGTGTGAGTTTTGGTTAGAAGAGGTGAGTTACTTAGGACACATCATCTCTAAAGGAGGGTAGCCGTGGACCCAGCTAAGGTAGAAACCGTTCTCCATTGGGAAGCACCTAAGTCGGTGATTGTAACGCCCCGATTTTGACGTTTTCTAATTCTTCAGTATTTTAATGTCTTTATTTTATTCGAGGTCTTAGGAATGGAAATAAAATATTCCGAGGCCATAGTCATGCTCGACGATATCGTAGGAAGCTACGATTAAGTTTTGAGTCAAAAACTCAAACGGAGTCCGGTCTGCGTTTTTACACTGATAGTATGATTTTACTGCTCATAAGACCTCAGATGGACCCGTGAACGAGACAGTAAGTCTTAGAATTCGATTATCTACGTTTTGGTTAAATTTCGTAAAAATTTCAGAAAAATCACTTCCTGACCTTCGTTCGGGCGGAATTCTCAATCGGGTGACGAACGGAGCCACATATGGACTTACCGAGACTCGTCAACAGATAATCTTGATATCACAACACCCCAGGACACTTGGGAGAGTATGCCAGAGTCGTCATGACGATCGGGAAAATCTAGATGTGAAATGACCAAAATGCCCCTAACCTTAGTCTTTTGCACTTTTACCATTTTACCCTTTTGGCAAATGACCTTTTTGCCCTTAAGTGACTTGTTTTAAGGCTGAACTCAGCCCCTCACACTCTCATTTTCGCACAGCCCTCTCAAAAATAGAAGAACACCATAGTTGGTCTTGAAGAAACACCATTGTTACTCTTGAAGCTCCTTGATTTCTTGTTAGAATCACTTGATTCCTTGAGCAATCTTCCATCATTTTAAGGTAAGATCACTTCTATGATCTCTTAGCTTCTTGAATATCTCTTTATTTCAAGATCAATCTTCATTTTCATGAAAATTATTTCTTAGATCCAAAACTTTGAAAATCCATAGGAAATTGTAGAAAAATCATTTTGATGTGAGACCAATTTCTTTGAACTCACCTCATCATTCTCTACCTAAACCCAAGAGCTTATGATTCAACTCTCATCATAGCTCAAAAATCACATTAGGGCCGAACCCTTCTTGATGATGATGAATAGTGTTTTCATCAATTTTTGATTTTTAACACTTGATTTCATGCTTAGCTTTCCTAATGCCTTTGAATCCATGAAATGGAAAACCAAGATCAATTCCTAGCTTTATTCTCTTTAGGGTGGCCGAAACCCTCTTTGTGAGAATTGTTGAGTTTGGTTTGATTGTTGTTTAATGTTTGATTGTTTGGTTGTTTGTAGTTGGTGACAATTATCAGGAGGTTCACAAACCGATCAACCGACTTTGATCTGGGAATCTGCTCTTCAACAGGTATGGGGAGAAGAACCTCATCACACCAAGATGGTGGTGGTGAAGATGGTTGTTTACTTTATGTGTGGGTGAAACCCTTTAGTTTGGGTTCACTTTTAGTTGTTATGTTTTGTTAAGTTCTCATGGAGAACAAGAATGTCATGATAAGTTTATGCTTTGGTATGTTGTGTTGTGTTTTAGCATATGTTGATGATGAGATGATTGAATGAAAAACCATTTTCATGTATGTTGGAAAACCTACTTTGATCACTAGATCAAGTATGGACTTTTATTGTTGATTATGAGACCATAATGTGTGATGGACTTGGATGTTTGATTATGATGTAGTAATGTGTATTATGGTTATCATGATTGTGTAAGTGTTGTGAGCTACACTTTGATTGGTTGATGAAGTAAAACTTCACATTGATTCCTAGTTGGCTATTAGCCATGACCTTGAGGAAAGGAAAGATATGAATAGTTCTTGGACAAGTCAAGTTTTGATGTAAAGAAAGTGTTTTTAATAACTTGTGTTTTTCAAAGAAAAACCCTAAGTGACTTTAAATGGAATTTAATCTCAAAGTGCTTTCACCAAAGTGAAACATGTTTTATACCTTATCCTTAGTTCATCTAGCTAATCAAGTAACTCAAAATGAGAAAAGAAGTGTTTTCATGAAGAGAATCAAAATGGTTCCCTAAGGTTGGTGCCTTGTTTGAAGGCAACCATTTCGCTAAGCGAATTTACTTTCGCTACGCGAAAAACAGGGAAAGTCTTAGTTGGGCATCACTGCCTCACTTTCGCTAAGCGAATTAATATTCGCTAAGCGAACCCAGCAAATTTCGCTACGCGAATTACATCTCGCTGAGCAATCCAGAGAAGTCTCCAATAGAGGTGTAACCGTCTGAACTTTCGCTAAGCGAAATCATTCTCGCTAAGCGAATAAAGTGAAGTTTCGCTACGCGATTTGTGTCTCGCCGAGCGATCCAGAGGTGTTTCTAAAGAGGTGCAACCGTCTGAACTTGCGCTAAGCGAATCCAATACATTTCGCTACGCGATTTGTGTCTCGCCAAGCGAACCAGAGGAGTTCCAAAGGAGGCATTACTGCCTCATTTTCGCTAAGCGAATGAAATTCCGCTAAGCGAATTTCATGTTTCAGAAAATGCTAGAAATGAAGTAAGTAGTTCAAATGTTGTTTCAAATCAAATGAGTTTTCAATCGTAAAAGTTGTTTGGTTTACAAAAGGAGTTTTCTAACTCAATCGTAAAGTTTTACGCGTGAAAAACCTAAGTTAAATAATTAACTTAGAGTTGAAGACAAGGGTTAATTAAGTATGGTATATGGTGGAACAAGACCATGTACTATACCATTGATGACTTAGTACATCAATGACTTCATAAGACTTAAGTGAAATCAACACTTGTTTCCTTAATTGAAAGACAAGGGATTAATATCTTAGAAAGGCTTAAAGACTTATCTAAGAGGATTCTCAATCCTTATTCATAATGCTTAGGACTTGAGACTAAATTCATAAGATGTAAACACAAACACGAAACGTTTTGGTTTTCGAAACAGTAGTTCGATGATGGATCGGTGATTCGGATCCAGGTTAATCGTTCAATTGTTTCTGTCTTGTGATAACTGGAATGAGAGAGATCCGGAGGCTGTGCAGGTATGGGACTGTACAGTGGAAGGAATCCTGAGGCTATGCAGGTATGGGACTGTATAGTTAAGGGAAGGCATATAAGAATTGATTGGTACTACCCATACCAACAAGATTTATCTTCTTTTCAGGAGCTTAGAACATAAGTACTTTATAGTTAAGCGTGCTTGACTTAGAGTAATTATGGGATGGGTGACCTTCTGGGAAGTTTCCTAGAAAGCGTGTGAGTGAGGACAAAACACGCTGAAAAGACTTGTGTTGGTTTGTGGGGACAGTCGACGATTCTGAAAGCAGTTTGGATCATTCCAAAGGAATCACGAGATATTATCCGATGGATAATTGTTTTATCCGATGGATAAATGTTTTATAAAACAAAGATGTGTGTAGTTTCTAAGGAAGAGAACCTTAGTGAACCTTGAGGTTTATCCAATGGATAGACATTGCTTTATCGCATCTGCTTTGTGTAAGCATTGGCATTTCATTTGCATAGTTGTAAGGCCTTGAGCCTAGGAGTTGAGCTTACACCTTGATGCGGGTGCGAATCTTACGGTGACGATCTTCAATGGTCTTTTTGGAGGTATCAGGGTTGGAAGGGCTGACATGTGACCAGTTGGTGATTCTTCTGTGTCGTGGCGAATCCGTGCAATACACTGATATCCTCTACTAGATGTCGTACTTTTCATGTTTGGTCGAGAGTGTTACCGTAAAGCCAGATACGTGCACGTTACGAATGTTGTAGCATCTTGCTCATGGCTGGCAGAAACCGGAACATGTCCTCCCATTCACTCTCTCCGAATGTTTTGTTAGCTCCATGGAGTAGGGGTCAGAGTAGTACCCAGTGACATTGACCTTGAGTCATATACATTGCATTGCATTGCATGGCTATTGATGCTTATGGCTATTGATGTTTACATTTACTGTTATACATCGCTGTATTGTTTAAGGATGCCTTATATTATGCTGTTAAATGTTTAGCATGCTATTATGTTGTTAACTGCTTAACATGATTTATATTGAGAACCTTGTAAGCATGTTGGGTACGCTGTTACCCGGTGAGTCGTCCCGTTTTTGCTACTGCTGTTTTGTTGTGTTGATGACGGGAATCTCACCCATATCTGTATGTTTTCTGCTGGTACTTGCTGTTGATGCTTGAACAGATGGACGCGACGATGGTTCGGTTCCGCAGTCCCTTTGAGTTCGGAGGTGGACTCTTTTGCTATTTTAGTTTTGTTGTCGGCCAGACTATGTCAGTTTTTGTAGTACCTTTTGGGAGCTATGACTCCTAGTACTTATTGTATTTCTTATGTCAGTCATACATTAGACTTATGTCTGTATATAGTAATGTTGTTATTTCTGTTTTTGTTTTCTGTTTTCCGTATTATAATACTGTATGTATGTCCTAGTAATGCATGGTGAACCTAAGTTCACTTATTAGTATTATTTATTACCTTTACTAATCCCATTACATCTTTATGAAAAGAAAAGAAAAAGAAAAATCGTATTTTCCGCATTAATAAATATTTTCGGCCTTATAAACGTTCGGGAATGTGACACTCGGGAAAGGGTGTTGCAGTGATCGAGGTTAGAAGTTTCTTGGGTTTAGCCGGGTACTATAGGAGGTTTATAGAGGGATTCTCTAAGATAGCTTTGCCTATAACCCACCTTACTAAGAAAGGTCAGATCTTCGTGTGGGACTCTAAGTGTGAGGAAAGTTTTCAGGAGTTGAAGAATAGGTTGACATCTGCACCTGTGTTAGTGTTACCCAATCCTAGTGAACTTTTTGTAGTGTACTGTGATGCTTCGAAGCAAGGTTTAGGTGGTGTGTTGATGCAGAATGGTCAGGTAGTACCTTATGCTTCTAGGCAGCTTAAGGCCCATGAGAAGAACTACCCTACTCATGACTTGGAGTTAGGAGCGGTAGTGTTTGCCTTAAAAATTTGGAGGCATTACCTCTATGGAGCTAGATTTGAGGTCTTTAGTGATCATAAGAGTTTGAAATACCTGTTTGACCAAAAGGAGATGAATATGAGACAGCGTAGGTGGATGGAATTTCTTAAGGATTATGAGTTTGAGTTGAGTTACCACCCAGGTAAGGCCAATGTAGTGGCTGATGCTTTGAGTAGAAAAACCTTACATGTTTCAGCTTTGATGGTTAGAGAGATGGATTTGATAGAGGAGTTTAGGGATTTGAGTTTAGCTTGGGAAGTTACCCCTAAGAGCATTAGGCTAGGAATGTTGAAAATCACTAGCAGTTTGATGGATCAGATTAGAGAAGGGCAGAAGATAGATGTATACCTTTTAGACCAGAGAGAGCTGATTGCTCAAGGTAGAAATCTCAGTTTTAAGGATGGGACCGATGGAATTTTGAGGTTCCAAGATAGAGTTTGTATACCTGATATTCCAAATCTTAGGAAGTTGATCCTTGAGGAAGGACATAGGAGTGGTTTGAGTGTTCATCCAGGAGCCACAAAGATGTATCAGGATCTGAAACGGATGTTTTGGTGGCCTAGGATGAAAAAGGATGTGGCTGAGTTTGTTTATGCTTGCCTAGTGTGTCAGAAGGCTAAAATAGAGCACCAGGAACCTTCAGGTAAGTTGCAACCTTTGAGTATCCCTGAGTGGAAGTGGGATAGTATCTCTATGGATTTTGTGTCTGGACTCCCTAGGACTCCAGCTGGTTGTGATGCCATATGGGTTGTTGTGGACAGGTTAACCAAATCTGCCCATTTCATTCCTATGAACATGGAATATCCATTAGAGAAGTTGACTGGGTTGTACATCAAAGAAATAGTTAGATTGCATGGTGTACCATCTAGCATAGTTTCAGATAGAGATCCTAGATTTACCTCTAGATTTTGGAATAGTTTGCATGAGGCCTTAGGAATTAAGCTTAGATTGAGTTCAGCTTATCACCCACAGATCGATGGTCAGTCTGAGAGGACATTCCAATCCTTAGAAGACTTATTGAAGGCGTGCGTGCTAGAGCAGTCGGGTAGTTGGGATAAGTTTTTACCCCTTATAGAGTTTACCTACAACAATAGCTTCCATTCCAGTATTGGGATGGCACCTTATGAGGCTTTGTATGGGAGGAGGTGTAGGACACCCTTGTGTTGGAATGAGCCTGGAGAGAATGTTGTGTTAGGACCTGAGGTAGTACAAGAGACTACAGAGAAAGTGAGGATGATACAAGATAAGATGAGAGTGGCACAGAGTAGGCAAAAGAGTTACCATGATAAGAGAAGAAAAACTCTCGAATTTCATGAGGGGGATCATGTGTTCTTGCGAGTTACTCCAACAACTGGGGTTGGCAGAGTAATGAAAGCGAGGAAACTTACTCCTAGATTCATTGGCCCTTACCAAATTCTAAAAAGAGTCGGTGAAGTCGCCTACCAAATAGCTTTACCCCCGTTCTTGTCAAACCTTCATAATGTGTTTCATGTGTCTCAACTTCGAAAGTATGTTCATGATCCAAGCCATGTGATAGTACTCGATGTTATTCCACTAAAGGATAACTTGACCTTTGAGGTGTTACCACTTCGGGTTGAAGATCGAAGGGTCAAGCAGCTGAGAGGGAAGGAAATTCCCTTGGTCAAGGTCATTTGTAGTGGAGCTACAGAAGAAAGTGCCACGTGGGAGTTGGAGAGCAAGATGAAGGAGTCATACCCACATCTGTTTACTCAAGGTGAGTAGAAATTTCGAGGACGAAATTTTTTATAAGGGGGTGGAATTGTAACACCCTGCTTTGTCACTTCTATGTATATATGTGTTAATACTTGCTTATAGATGTTTGCATATGTTGTTTTTGCTTGTGTTTGGTGCATAAGTTCATAGTTGTAATAGTTCAGCCTTTAGAATAATCAATCCATCCAAGTCTAAATAACCTGTTTCACGGTTTTGGCCATATCTTGAACTTTAGACATCCGATCGAGATGATCTAGGATGCATTGGAAAGCTTAGAGGATTAACTACAAGTCCTATTCAGGTGTTGATGCCAAAAACACGTTTTCTGAAAAGGGAAATCGATTTGGGAAAGGTGAAGAAATCGATTTGGGAAATCAATTTCCAGGTGAAGAAATCGATTTCCAGAAAGTGGAAATCGATTGTTTAAAGGGTAAAATTGATTTTCTTTGATAAGAAAATCGATTTGGCCAATGGAAAATCGATTTCCATGGATGTGGAATCGATTCCCATGCGTGTCAGAGCTTGTGTATGCGTTTGGGTTACCGGGCTATGCTGTGTACGGCCCATTTGTCCTAAAACGTCCCTAACAGTTATATATACAGAGCGTATGACCTAAACCTAGTATGCACACCCTATTGTAGACACTTTTTGCCTCTTCTTATCCCTAGGAGCTCTAATTGATCTCTTGCTCTAGAAAACCCAAAGGACGAATCCTGCTTTGGTGTTCTTCGTCAAGAACACGCCGTTGTTTGGCTAATCCATCCCTGCTGCTAGAGTTAATCTCCTAAGTTAGGAACCAAGGTGATTTTCTAGTCCTAGATTTGTTTTCCCTTTCAATCCTTAACTTAAAGATCGACTCTGCTTTCCAGTGTTACGATCGTGACCAAGTGCTGAACCTGTAAGAAGGAACCGTAGCAGAACTTGGCTCTGTTCTCTTTCCCTTAGGCTGTGAATCGTCATACCAGGTATGGGGGAGAAAATTGGTCATGAATATGTGGGTTTTGGGATAGGTTAAGATGAAGGGGTTAACCCATGACCCCTATGTATGCCTGCATATGCCTATGAATGTTGTTATGTTTTTTTCTGGCTATATGAGTATTGATTGATGAATAATCTGATGTTATAACATGTTTATAACTACGAGTACATGATTTATATGATTGTTGATGAATTGATGATGATGAATATGTTGTTTATGCCATGATATGGTGTTTTGTTAATCCTATACTATAAGAACATAGTTATGGGGAGAAAATAAATGGGCGATGTGAGATCGATGATCAAGGACTAGTTTGAGAACCCTTAGGTCATGATTTATGAGTGTTGGACTAATCAAATTAGTGATAAATAGCTTAGGCTCGAATGATATGTTAATTAGAGAACATAGACTGGTCCGATAGCGGAGAAAACCCGCTGCTGTATGATCTGACTCCCAGGAATCGATTTCCAGCACATGGAAATCGATTTGACTCGACCAAGAATCGATTTCCAAGGTGTGGAAATCGATTTGGCCTTGTAGAAATCGATTCCTAGAATCGATTTTCCTTGTTCAAAATCGATTGGGGAAATCGATTTGAACATGCTGAAATCGATTTCCAGAGATTGGAAATCGATTTGAAGACTTGAGAAATCGATTCCAGAGAATGGAAATCGAATCTTACGTGCCCAGGAGCAGTTTTGACCCCTTATGCTTGATCGATAGTGTTATGTAGGCTTGTTATAATCTTAATAAATATATGACTTAAGGTTTAAATATTAAGGTTAAGTTATAATCTTAATAAGATGAGAATTGTGGTCTAGGTATTAAGATTAAGTTACAATCTTAATAAATATATGACTTGAGGTTTAAATATTTGGATTAAGTTATAATCTTAATAATATATGAGTTGAGGTTTAGATAATAAGATTAAGAATAAAACTTAATAAAGATAATGTTAAGTTAAGACTTAACAAAGAGAACAATTAGTAAGACGATGATATTATTGGTAACGACGCACTATTACCGATGTTGTTGGTTAAATAATTCTTGATGCTTATTGGTCAAGTTTGATGTTGATAAATCATCTTTGATGCTTGTTGGTCAAAGTTGATAGCCATGTAATGGTATGATGGTGGATGGTTGGACATGTGTTTGCATGTTGTTGAGCATAGCATGCATCATACGTTGACGTCAATATGTTGGGTGGAAAGCAAACGATGAATCGCGATAGTGGAGGCCACGATGGGTGTTATCCCGGCCTTGCGGGTACATTGGGTAGGGAAATTCCAGGTGACATGGGCTAGCTACCTATTGTCGGAGTGACCTAAAGGATAAGCTTGAGTACCCTGACTAGCCACTATACGTTATCAGGATTAGTGAGAGTGTTCGGGGATGGCCCATGGTCTGGCATATCATCCACGTTGATAACCGGACATGTACTCCTAATCGCCTTTTCAGAGTTAGAGTTGTTGGCCACATGCATACAGAGTAGTGATGTTGCATTCGCATTGACATGCATCTTTGATATATATATATATATATATATATATATATATATATATATATATATATATATATATATATATATTATACATGTGTTGATTGATGTATGTTGCATGTCATCTTAGTTACTATTCCATTCCGTTTACATATATTTATGATCGTATTTCTCACCCCATCTTTTGTTGTTCTTGTGCATATGATGTTGCATGTGCAGAGGAGGGTGAGTATGCTGATGAGGAGTGATCCCGTGGAGATCTCTCTTAGTAGTAGTAGTTAGGTTTTACGTTCAGTTGTTTAGATTTATTCTGATGTATTATCGGTATATGTATACCAACTCTGATTATGTGACATCGGGTTTCGGGTTTTGTTTATGTTAACATTTTTCCGCAGTTATTTTATGTTTAAAACGTTTTCGGATCATGTGTTACTTGCTACCTTTTATGTTAAAGTTTTATTTAACTTGCATGCTTTATTTTATTTTATCGTATGCAGGTAGCGGGTGTCACAATGAGTTATAATAATGCATGAGACTTCAATATCATCTTTCTAATTCATGTACTCTGGAGATTCCTACTACCCTTCATCGAGCGATAGGTCGCAGTAACACCCGTAACACAATTGCCCTCATGAGCCGGCCTCTCAGTTTAGGTCCGAACTCCAATTGCTCCAGGGTACCTCGTCAAACCATATCATGAATATTCTAGTCTCTGATCGAGTTCATTTGTGTTTGACAGCCGATTTACCACGGCACGGGGTTGCTATGCCATCGGCCACTTGTGGGATCTCGAACATAGCATGCCCCTATAGACCCAGTGGTCTTAACTGGTTGAATTCTCAACTGTATAAGTTGTAGTTCGGTTCCAAATGGCACGTCTGTCGATTCATGCATGTACACAGAAAGTTTTCTGTTTTTTTTTTCGTTCATTCTTTTAATTGTCGAGACATAAAGATCACGACTCATTTCAAAAGGCATTAAGCCCGATCAAAATAAAAAACACAGGACACGAAGTCTGAGTGCTCAATCCACAAAACACTAGTCCGACGTCTCGGTCTCTAGGTTTGGGTTCATCTCAAAGGCTCATCATTTTTCCTTTTCGGTCAAACTTTCTCAACACAACTTTGGAAAACAAAACTCAATTTCGTTTTCTTGAAACAAAACATTTCTTGATCAAAGAGAACATTTTTCGGGAAAAACACCTTTTTTGAAAACAAAAACATTTTCTAAGGTTTCACGCCTTTTTAAAACGCTTTACTGAAAACAAAACACGTTTTGCATGACTTTCCACAAAACCACTTTTGTTTTCAAAAGAACATAACTTTTTTCAAAAAGGGAACTTAACTTTTCTTGAAAAGCAACACGTTTTCCAAAAACCAATTTTTGATTTCAAAACGCGTTATTCAAAACTTTGATTTCGGATTTCGAGTCTTTTAATAATTATCGAGACATAGCCAGTCCTATGCTCATCCAGGTATATATATATATATATATATATATATATATATATATATATATCAACAGTTCAATATCACAATAAGATATCATCCAAGGCATCAATGCCACAATTCATCAATGATTATACAAATATGCTTCATTAAGTAAACAACTTCAATTATCATTCAAATACGTCTCCAAGTCATCAATCCAAATCATCATGAAACATATATCAATCAAGAACTATGAAGCTACCAAACTTAAATGAACTACCTCCCTTTTCCTCACAAAGGTGATCAATCCAAACTCGAACGATTCTCGGTTCCGACTCCGGTTTCGTCCGCGTCGCCTAAAGCAATCAAATACAATACAATTCAAACAACAAATCAACGTCAATATACAACATCAAAACATAAATTTTCTTCCCCCAAAAAGGTTCAAGGTTCGGCCATGAAAAGTTAAAAAGGCTAGGGATCTCATTTGGTTCCAAACTTTTGGATGGTTGGTTCATGAACTTAGTTAACACTACTACAAGTCCTATGACTCAAAAATGTGAAACAAAACTCAAGGTTTTGACACATGAAGGTCTCGACCATTTTGGAGAAAAGAGGTTATAAATTGATTTGATTTTGCATCACTTGGATTCAAAGACAATAGGAACGCTAATGATGGAGTCAAGAGTTAGAAATCAAAAATTTGATCAAAACACTATTCATCATCCTTGTCTAGGGTTCGACCATATTGGGGATTAAGTGCTGGGATGAGAATTGAATCATGAGCTCTTGGGTTTAGGTAGAGAATGATGAAGTGAATTCAAAGAAATCGGTTCCCCATTAAAAGGATTTTTCTACAATTTCCTATGAATTTTCAAAGATTTGGATCTCAAAATGGGTTTTCATGAAAATGGATTTTGATCATGAGACTGAGAGAGATTCTAGAAGCTAGGAGATCATAGAAGTGATCTTACCTAAGAATGGATGAAGATTGATCAAAGATTCAAGGTTTTTCTTCAAAGATTCAAGGATTTCTCAAGGATTCAATGGTGGTTTTCAAGGAGGAAGAAGATGAAGTTCTTGGCTGTCTTTGCAGGCTGTTTGTGTGTGAAAATGGGGCTGAGCAAGGGCTGTTCAGCCTTCTAAATAGCTCATTAAGGGTAAAAAGGTCATTTGCTTCAAGGGCAACATGGTAAAAGGTGAAAACGGTTAAGTTAGGGGTATTAGGGTAATTTCGCGTCCCAATAGTCCTGAACGTCATGACGACTCTGCCATACTCTCCCAAGTGATCTAGCATGATATGGTACCAAGATTATCCGTTGGTGGGTCTCGTTGAATCTCTTTACGACTCCAAACGTCTTCCGATTCGATTATGCGGCCGAATATAATATATTATTTTTATTTTTCGGACGTGAGGACGCATTTTTTCGAAAATGTCTGAAACGTGATTCTAAGACTAACTGTCTCGTTCACGGTCAAAATTAGGTCTTGATAGAAGTAAAACACTACTGTCAATGAAAAACGCCGACCAGGCTCCGTCTGAGTTTTTGACTCAAAAATTGACCGTAGCTTCATACGATATCGTTGAGCATGACTATGGTCTCGGAATATTTTATTTCCATTCCTAAGACATCGAATAAAATATAAACTTAATTATATAACTTGTTGATTTATAAAGATGGTGAAAATCGGGGTGTTACATTGCTCCTGTGTGCTTTCTCCAAGATCATATCCTTAATTTCTCTATCCGCTGGCACACAAACCTGGTCACCATGCCTAAGCAGACCATCGGTACCTCTTCTGAATTTCGAAGTCTTACCTTCTTCTATCAACTGATTCACGCTCTCGAGGTACTTATCCCCAGCTTGCTTCTTCCATAAAAGATTCAGGAAATCGCTAGTTACTTTAACCATCCCCAAATTCAACTTATCCATGACGATTTCCGCTTCCAGATTCAGATCTCTAAACGTCTCTAAAAGTTCTAGATCCTTTACCATCATCGCAGATACGTGTAGGGGCTTCCTACTGAGCGCATCCGCTACAACATTCGCCTTGCCTTAATGGTATTGCAGGTCGAATTCATAGTCCTTTATGAATTCCATCCACCTTCGTTGCCTCATGTTCAACTCTCTCTAGTCGAACAGATACTTCAGGCTCTTATGGTCGCTAAACATACTGAATTTAGCACCATAGAGATAGTGTCTCCATATCTTCAATGCAAACACTATTGCAGCCAATTCCAGATCATGCGTTGGGTGGTTTTGCTCATGTAATCTCAACTGCCTAGAGGCATACGCCACCACTTTTCTTTCTTGCATGAGCGCACATCCCAAGCCTTGATAAGATGCATCACAATATACATCAAATCGTCCTAAGGGATATGGTAGCACCAACACATGTGATGTGGTCAGTCTTCTCTTCAGCTCCTGGAAACTTTGCTCGCAAGCCTCTGACCACTCAAACACCTTCCCTTTTCTCGTTGACTGCATCATAGGTAACAAAATTTTAGAGAATCCCTCGATAAACCTCCGATAGTAGCCCGCTAAACCAAGAAAGCTTCTCACCTCGCTTATAGACTTAGGGCTTTCCCAACCCATTACAGCCTCAACTTTCGCAGGATCCATTGCGATTCCATCCTAATAGATCACATGGCCTAAAAACTGAACCTCCTCTAACCAGAACTCGCACTTCGACAGTTTAGCATACAACTGTCGGTCCTTTAGCACTTGCAAAACCACCCTTAGATGATCTTGGTGTTCCTTTCTACTCGAAGAGTATATAAGGATGTCATTGATAATATGACAACAAACTTGTCAAGGAACGGTTGGAAGATCCTATTCATATAATCCATGAACACAGCTAGAGCATTAGTCACACCAAACGGCATAACCAAGTACTCGTAGTGACCATACCGACTCTGAAAAGAAGTCTTTGGCACATCCTCCTTCTTAACCCGGATCTGATGTTATCCAGATCGCTGGTCGATCTTAGAAAACACAGCTGCTCCTTTCAGCTGATCCATCAAATCATCTAACCATGGTAACGGATACTTGTTCTTTATCTTCACTTTGTTCAGCTGATGATAGTCTACGCACAGCCTCGAGCTTCCGTCTTTCTTCTTCACAAACAGTACAGGCGCTCCCCATGGAGATGCACTAGGTCTGATGAACTCTTTGCCTAGAATCTTGTCCAACTGTTCTTTTAGCTCCGTTAGCTCAACTGGAGACATCTGATACGGTGCTATCGATATAGGCCCAGTTCCCGGTTTCAGATCTATAGCAAACTCCACCTCTCTCTCCAGTGGCAGTCCAGGAACATCACTGGGAAACACTTCTTGAAACTCTCGCACAATAGGCAAAGCTTCAACACTGGGAGTTTCCTTGGCTCCCAAAGAGAACAGCACCACATACTCATCCAATCATCCACCCGTCAGAATACTCTCGTCGACAGGCATCAATCCAGATTGCTCGGAAAAACTGAGGGTTTTGTTTGAACAATCTAACATTACATGGTTGGCCGAAAGCCAATCCATGCTTAGGATTACATCTATCTATTGCACAGGCAAGCAGATAAGGTCAACAAGAAAATGACGATTCTCTACCGTAACAGGACATTTACGGCATACAGATAGGGTAGTTAAAGAATCGCCAGTAGGCGTTGAAACAGTCAAGTCATAGGGTAATATAGAAACAGGCAACCTTAAATGATCCATGCACTCTACTGATATGAAAGAATGAGTAGGTCCCGAATCAAATAAAACCGATAAAAGCTTACCAGAGACTAAGCATATACCTTGAATCAGGTCAGGACTTTGAGAGGCTTCAGAACCCCTCACGGTAAACACCCTTCCGATCGTCTGTGGCCTTGTTGACTTGCCATTACCGATCTTACTCCGCCACTCTGAGCTCTACCTCTCCATGGAATTGGGGAGGATTTCCCTTCAAAAAAGCAATGAGACCGGTGTCCACCGTCTCATTTCTTCTGACTGTGTGTAGCTTATCCTGTCTGGCTTCCCTCTCTTCATGCCTCTGCATATACTGGGCAGTCTGTTGAGTTTGTTGCATCATTGCGGTAGCCAAATCGCTCATGCCTCGCATTGCTTCAGAGGTGTCACCACCACTTCCTGTCCCTGAGTGGTCACCATTGTTGTTGTTATCACCATTGCCTTTGGTCGCAGCCGGTCTTCTACCTTTTCCACGTGCCATTTAGCTACCTCTAAAAGGAGCTATCAGTTCCAATTCATAAGTCATATAATAGCACTTAACAGTTAAACACATCATATGCCTTATGAATGAAGACAGTTATCACACTTCGATAACTAGCGCATCGGACATTCTAGCCAATCCAGACTCAGCTGATATAACTTGGTTATCAACAGTTAAAGCCAGTACATTTACCTTCACAGTCCGATTTAGAATCAAACTGCTCTGATACCACCAAAATGAGACGACCTCCTCTCCAAGAAGGATAATCCTATTAGTCCCAAGCTCCTATCAATATTAACTATGCCTAGCCGTATATAGAGCGATAGCGTGGAATTCAAACAGCATTGCGGAAGCAAACAAGCAACAACGACATGCATAGAAAACGATCAAAGTAAAAGCACAATAACATAAACAAACGATATATATATATATATATATATATATATATATACACACACACATAACATGCATAACTGTAGCCCAAGCAGCAGGGCACTGTACATACATATACATGCTGTGAAATAAAAACCGAAAATACATCAAACAGCGAAAGAAAACTCTTGGAGCTCACCAGCATTACCCGTCCCCTCTCAAAAGATACATAAAAAGCTCTCAGCACCCCACCTAGGACTCACTGGCAGGCTCTCACCATTAGTGGTGATGATGCACTAAGCTACCCTGACCCTCACCATGAGTATGCCTATACCGCACCAAAGGATCATACTTTTTCGAAGAGCTAGACACCACGATCCTATGCCTACGGTAGGTCCTCAGATACCGCTCTATCCTCCGGCGCTGACCTCGGTAGACGTAGCCTCTCCTGCTGGTCACAACTGAAGACTGGGGTGCCACCCACATGTAGTCTCGCTCCCTCTGCCTCAAAGGTCGCCACATCCTCTGGAAGGGAAGAAACTGGTACACGCGGTAGGGCCAATGATGTCCACATACGGCGACATGCCGCTTCGAAAGATCAGACTGACAGGTCCTGTGTAAACCACCAAAAAGGTCGAGAGGTCCACCCGCCATTCCCTCTCCTTATGGTAGATGATCTCAATGTCTTCCAACACCGGCATCCGCGTTGCCTCCGTGATAAACGGGTGAAGCCTCGGGTCCATCTTGTGCCTCGACTGGCTCATCGTCTCCAAGCGAACCCAAAATAGAACAGTAGAAACAACAATAGCGAGATAAGAAATACAGTGCAACGTAAAGTCGAAAAACAACAGTAATGCAGTAAACACATATAACATGTAGCAGATATCATAGATATGACAATTATTGCATTCCAACAAACGTCTCTGAAGACAACACATGCAACATGCATTCATCTCCATGAGTCTCACACTCAGATCAATCCTCTAGACCGGGATACTAATCCCATGCAGAATGTCGGCCGAAAACACACAAAGTTGTTCCCACTGGAGCTGGTCCACACCCGAACAAGTCCAAGGTTCTGTGTCGGAACGGAGTTAGCTTGCCCAAGAAATCGAACGGCTCACCGTGACCAATAAGAGTGCATCCCCCTTCCACACTGGAACTGGGGTATCTCGTTCGCCTCGGAATGCTAGCCTAGAACAAATGGAAAGCTTTGGGATTAGTCGGGCAAATCGGACTGGATTGGGCGTCAAAACGGGATAGGGGCTACCTCATCCGTCACTGTAAACTATTCCTGAGACCGGCAACATCCCCAAGGTCACTCACTTGACCGCCCCGTCTACTTTTCGTTCCCACACTCAAATACAACTAACCTCATATGACGCTGGCAGCCCATACTAGCTGTCATATGGCCTCACCACTTGGCAGCTGATGATGATATGCAGCAAACATCCTCAACGGGCTTGACACCGAATCTCATGCCTAAGCTCTCAATCAGAACAACACGATGCCACTGCATCCATACGGCCACAGCCTCGACGCCATGCTTCCACGAGCTACAGCTCAAACAATCACGGCCACAGCCTCGAAAAGTTAGCATAACAGCAACGGCACCATCCATGGTATCAACCCGACAGCAACACGGCACACCAAACTTAACTCTATGGCATTCCGCCTCAACGTTCAACATCATAACACACAAGATAATAAAAACAACAATAATGTCAACAACAGCACATAGCAGCATATCACATATACCAAGTAGCATATAGGCACTTAGACAGATAGCAATAACGAAAATCAGCAGCATACATTCATACGAAATCCAAACGTCCTCAATCAACAGTTTGCTAGCCTAGGGTTTCCAATCTTAATGGCGATAGCCCAATGTAAGCTAAACCTAGGGTTTAGATACTTTATCAGGGCTCAACCACTAGTAGGGTTAGGGATTCCCTACACATAGCAGGAAAACATCCTACACTACTCTTCACTTCTCGACGGCAGCAGTACTCTTTCTCCCCAACTGAACAATCGTCGCACGGACTTCAAGACAATCACCGGCACGTCTTCCCACGTACCCACAAACACGAAGAACAGCCACAAACTACCCTAAATCCTTCTGGTAGCCGCGGCCTCAAGCTTCAATTTGCAGAAAATCACAAGCGCGAACCTAGCCCTAATCACGAGCACAACACATATACAATAGTGTTAGCCCTAGGGCAAGCCCAAAAGATCAAAGAAAAAGGTAAAGACTCGAAGAACGCACAGAACACGAAGAACGTGTGCTAGGGATTCGACTTTACCTTGGATGAATCAAGAAACTAACCCGTCAGGGTTGTAGATAACTTCACCACGATTGCAACCATGTAGTCAGAATCACGTTACGACGCCTCGATCGCCTTCAGCCTCAAGCTTTCTCACACTAGAACACTGCTTCCTCTTTCTCTGGTTGCAGAGCTACCAAAAATCCTAAGTTAATTTCGTGCAAATGAGGGAGAGAAAGGAAAACTCCACTAACTTGAGTTGCTGTGCACGTTGTAGCGCGGACAATCTGCACTCTTGAGCATGAGGTTCCCTCCCCGCTTGAGCGTGGAACCTTGTCCGCTCCGCCTTCACCCTGGCTTGACACGTGTAGCACACGCATCAAAAAGCACACCAGTTGGTAAACGCACTCAGAACGTTTGAGCGAGCAACGTTACCAACGCTTGAGCATTGGCACGCTGAGGCGTGCTCCCTTCCCATGCTTGAGCGTTACGCTCAGCTGAGAATAGCCTTCCAAACTTCTGACCTCCACAGTTACCCGTTTAACGCCTTAGGTACCTCCAATCTTATTTAAGCCTATTCCTAATCTTCAAACTAGGTTTTAGACCAGTACATAACAATTCACACAATCATCCAAAGCCCTAATCGAGATTAACCAACTCGATTGGAGTCACAGAAATCTGGATATTGCACTACCCTTCAAAAAAAAAAATTTCGTCCTCGAAATTACGTACCTAGAAAAAGATCAGGATATTGTAATCTCATCTTGTCCTCGAGTTCCCACGTTACATCTCCAGTCGCTTCGTTCCAAATAACCTTGACTAAGGAGATTTTTTTCTGCTAAGTTGCTTGATCCTCTTATCATCGATTCGTACAGGTGATGTCTCATAAGACAAGTTTTCTCGTAAATGTACTACGTCGGATTCGATTACATGGGAAGAATCAGGAATATACTTCCTAAGTTGTGAGACATGGAAGATATTATGAATATTGGGGAGAAAAGGTGGTAAGGCAATCTGGTAAGCTACTTGACCAATACGACGAAGAATCTGGTAAGGTCCGATGAATTTGGGAGTGAGTTTTCTGGACTTTATAGCTCTACCCACCCCAGTCGTGGGTGTGACTCTTAGGAACATGTGTTCACCTTCTTGAAGTTCGAGGGGTCTCCTCCGTCTGTCAGAGTAGCTCTTCTGTTTGCTTTGTGCCGTCTTCATCCTTTCACGGATTTGCTTAATCTTTTCCGTTGTTTGCTGCACAAGATAGTGGCCTAAAATCGTATTCTCTCCATCCTGATACCAACACAATGGTGTCTGGCACTTTCATCCATACAGGGCCTCATAGGGTGCTATCCCTATACTGGAATGAAAACTATTATTGTATGTAAACTCGATAAGAGGCGAAAGATATCCCAACTTCCACTATGGTCTAGGACACAAGCTCTTAGCAGATCTTCCAAAGATTGTATCGTTCTCTCTGTCTGTCCATCATTTTGAGGGTGGTATGATGAACTCAATCTCAACTTTGTTCCTAGCGCTTGATGTAGACTTTGCCAAAACATGAAGTAAACTTTGGGTCTCTATCTGAAACGATACTCGATAGTACTCCATGTAGTCAGATCTCTTTCCAGATATACAGCTCGGTTAACTTCTCCACTATGTAGTTGATCTTAATAGGTAAGAAGTGTGCCGACTTCGTTAGTCTATCAACGATCACCCAAATCGAATCAAAACTCTTAGAAGTCCTTGGTAAACCTACCACAAAATCCATTGAGATGCTCTCCCATTTCCATTCGGGTACATCCAAGGATTGAAGCATTCCACCAGGTCGTTGATGTTCTACTTTTGCTTTCTGGCAAGTCAGACATGATGCTACATACTCAGCCACTTGTTTCTCCATTCCTGTCCACCAAAACCTCTATTTCAGATCTTGATACAATTGGTTGATCCAGGATGAATACTTAATGTAACACCCCGATTTTTTCACTGCTTTTATATATCGATAAGAGAATAATTAAGTTTATATTTTATTCGAGGATTTATAAAATGAAATAAAATAAACCGAGACCATATTCATGCTCAACGCTATCATACGAAGCTATGATTAAATTTTGAGCTGAAAACTCAAACGGAGCTCGGTCTATGTTTTTTCACTGACAGTATAATTTTACTGCTCAAAAGACCTCAGTTTGACCCGTGAATGAGACAATTAGTCTTAGAATTCAATTTCCTACATTTTCGTTAAATTTGTTAAAAATCACTTCCTAACCTTCGTTCGAAGGAAATCTCCAATCGAGTGACCAACGGAGCTGGATATGGATTTACCGGGACCGGCTAATGGATAATCTTGATGCCACATCAAGTCACATCACATGGAAAAGCATGCCAGCGTCATGATGACGTCAGAAAATATCTGGACGCGAAAAGACCAAAATACCCTCAACCTTTTCCTAAATGACATTTTAGTCCTTAAAGGAAAAGAATAAAATGCCCTTAAGTGACCAACTTTTGGGACATTTCAGCCCCTCCTCCCACACACAAGACAGCCCCCAAGAGAGCCCAACACTTCATTTTCTCACTTCATCTTCTTCCTTAAGCCATTTCACCATTTTCTTTAGAGAAAAAGCTTTCGTTTTTTAGAGAAAAGTGTGATTCTTCACCATTCTTCATCATTCAAGAGTTAAGAACACTCTCTAGATCCTTAAACTTCATGAACCTCTTCTTATTTTAAGTTTGAAATCCTTGATTCCATGAGTTTCAAGTTTATGATCCAAATTTCAAAAATTCCTATAAAATTGTAGAAAAATCCTTTTAATGGGAAACCAATTTCTTTGAGCTAGCTTCATCATCTTCTACCTCTATCCAAGAGTATGTGATCAAACTCTCATCCTAGCCTATTTTATTTGAAAGGGCCGAACCCAAGAAATATTGGCGAAAGATGAGTTTTTCCAATTTTTGTTCTATAACACTTGATTTCATCATTTCCTTTCCTATGATCCTTGAATCCAAGTGATTGGAAAACCAAACCAATTCCTAGCCAACTTTTCTTCTTCATGGCCGAAACCTAGAGTGTGTAGAACCATGAGTGTTGTTTCAAATTTTTTGAGTAACAGGACTTAATCTAGTGTTAAGTATGCTTAAGAACCAACCATCCAAAAGATTGGAACCAAATGAGATCCCTAGCCTATTTTTGGGGAAGGAGAATTATGTTTTGAAGTTGTTATTTTGTATTGATTGTTGTTGTGAATTGAATTGTGCTTGATTGTTTTAGGTGACACAGACGAAACCGGAACCGGAGCCGAGAACATGTATGAATGATTGTTATATGTGATGTGGTTGTTTTGGTTGATGATTAGAAGACATGTATGAATGATCTATGTACTTGATTTATTTAATGAAGTATACTTGGACATTTGAATGTGATTTGTGGCATTGATGCCTTGGATGAAATTTATTGTGATATTGGGCTGATTTGATACCCATATACATATATATATATATATATATATATATATATATATATATATATATATATATATATATATATATATATATATATATATAGGCTATGACTCGATAAAGAAGATGAAAATACTTGAAAACCTAAACCGGAGTTTTGAAAACGGATTTTGAAATCAAGGAAAAATCTTGAGAAAATGTTTTGCTTTATCAAAGAAAGTAACTCTCTTTTGAAATGTTAGATCCAATTGGAAAGGAAAAGTTGTTTGAGGAAAGTCAATGCAAAGTGAGATTCGTTTCGGAAAAACGTTTTTAAAAGAGACGGAACATTTAAAAAAATGGATTTGTGAAGAAAAAGAGTTTTTCCCGAAAAATGTTTTTCTCGGAAAAGAATGTCTTAAGTCAAGACAATGAAACTGAGTTTTGTTTTCCAAAACTGCTTTGTGAAAATAAGACCGAAAATAAAAACGATGAATCTTTTGAGATGAATGCAAACCTAGTGACCGAGACGTCGCGCTAGTGTTTTGTAAATTGAGCACTCGGACTTCGTGTCCTATACTTTGAATGAACGGGCTTAATCTCCTTTAAAACGAGTCGTGAGCTATATGCCTTGACAAGAAAGAATGAATGAAAAAGAAAACAGAACTTTCTGTGTACATACATGAAACAGCAGACGAGCCATTTGAAAACGAGCTACAACTCAAGTAGTTGAGAATATAAGCCAGTTAAGACCACTAGGTCTATAGGGGCATACTGTGTTCGAGACTCCACAAGTGGCCGAAGGTGTTGCAACCTCGTGCCATGGTAATCGGTTACTAAACACGGATGAACTCGATCAAAGACTGGACTATTCATGATATGGTTATGACATGGTACCCCTGAACAATTGGAGCTCGGACCTAAATTAAGAGGCTGAATCATGAGAACAATTGTGTTACGGCTGTATTGCGGCCTATCGCTCGATGAAGGGAAGTAGGAATCTCCGGAGATCATGAACTAGAAAGATGATATTGAAGTCTTATGAATTATTATAACTCATGATAGTGTTTGAGATATTATGTTGTATGAATATCTGTTATTATAACTGTATTTATTTGTGGATGTATCTGTTGTTTGTCGCTTGTGCGACTATCATTATAATCTTATAAAATGAGTATCTCACCTTTGCCTATACATGTTGGACACCCTGTTGTGTTTTTGGAATGCATGTACAGATGATGATCATAGGTCCCCGCGAACACGTGATGACTCGGATGATGGAATCTTTTGAAGGAGCAAAAAAAGAGGACCCATCCGAATTCCTTTAGGAATCAGAGCTGACTTTGGGGTTGTATCTCATTGGCTACTTTTAGCCCGGCCAACATAGGAGTCTAACTTTTGAGGTAGTTATATTTTATCTGCTGTGTGTATGATGACCATAAGGCAATTATATTTTATCAGCTATGTGTATGATGACCATATTTTTTAAGTCTGTAATATGATGAACCAGATCAGAACCTATTCTATTGGCTAAATTATGTTTATAAGGAACTTATATGCTTCGGCATACTTATGTCAAAATTATGTTAGTATGAATCTTAAATGTTGATGTGTGTTATAAAGTTTATTCCTTTGTCTTGAATTTGGATTACTTGATGCATGAAGAAATTTTTTTTAGACCCATGTTTTTGAACGTAGCTAATTAATTACAATATTTTCCGAAAGCAACTAGCATTTTATTTTGTTTAAGTTTTCCACAATCGAGTTCGAGTACGTAGCACCCGAGGGGGTGTTACACTTAACTTGCTCTTATGTGCTTCCTTTAGAATCATTTTCCTCATCTCTGGGTTGCTAGGTACACAAACCCGTCCATTGTATCTCAAGATGTTATCTGTTCCCAAACTGAACTATGCAGCCTTCTCTTGTCCAAGTAACTCCTTTTTCTCTTTAAGGTACTCATCAGTTGCTTGTTATCCTCGGATCGTTTCCATCAGTCCACTAGATACCTTGGTCATTCCCAAACTAATCTTCTCATCATTCACTTCCATAACAAGATTGAGATCAGGAAACTGCTCAATCAACTCTAACTCTTTAACCATCATTGCAGAGATATGTAGGGTCTTCCAACTCACAGCGTCTACAACGACTTTTGCTTTTCCAGGGTGGTATAGCAAAGTGAAATCGTAGTCTTTGAGAAACTCCATCCATCATCTCTGCCTCATGTTAAGCTCTTTTTAGTCTAACAGGTATTTCAAACTTTTGTGGTCACTGAAGACATCAAAATTAGATCCATACAATTAGTGCCACTAGATCCTCAGTGCAAAAACCACAGCAGCTAACTCTAGGTCGTGCATTGGGTAATTCCTCTCATGAGTCTTCAACTAGTGCGAAGCATAGGCTACAACCTTCCGATGTTGCATAAGTATACATCCTAAACCCTGATGTGAAGCATCACAGTATACTTCATATGGGTCATCCGGTTTGGGTAACACTAACACGAGTGAGGTTGTCAAATGTTCCTTCGTCTCCTGGAAACTTTCCTCACATTTCTCCGTCCAACCAAAAGGTTGTTCCTTCCTCATAAGTTCAGTCAATGGCACAACAATCTTTGAGAATCCTTCGATGAATCTTCGGTAATAACCAACCAAACCAACGAAACTGTGAATTTCTGTCACGGTCTTGGGTCTTTCCCATAAAAGTAATGCTTCCACTTTCGTAGGGTCACCGGCAATTCCTTCTTTCGTAATCACGTGCCCTATGAACTTTATTTCATCCAACCAAAACTCACACTTAGACAGCTTTGCGTACAATTTCTCCTCGTGAAGGATCTATAAAAATTGTCGCAGGTGTTCCTCATGCTTCTCATGACTCTTCGAGTAGATGAGAATATCATCGATGAATACGACAACAAACTGATCTAGAAACGAGCAAAAAATATGGTTCATATAGTCCATGAAGATAGCAGGTGCATTCGTCACTCCAAAAGGCATCACAAGGTACTCATAGTGACCATAACGAGTTCTGAGTGCAGTCTTAGGTATATTCTCAGCCTTCGCTCTAATCTGGTGATAACCAGATCGCAGGTCGATCTTTGAAAAGACAATGGCTCCTCGGAGTTGATCCATCAGATCGTCTATGCGTGGTAGCGGATACTTGTTCTTGATCATTACTTTATTGAGTTGACAGTAATCCACGCAGAGTCTTGAACCTCCGACCTTCTTCCTTACTAACAACACTGGTGCTCGCCATGGGGACACACTCAGCCTCACAAGCTGCTTAGACAACATATCCTCTAATTGAGCTTTCAGCTCGGTTAACTCCGAAGGTGACATCCTATACGGAGCGATAGAAATCGGACCGGATCCCGGAGCTAGGTCAATCGAAAATTCGATATCTCTCACTGGTGGTAAACCTGGAACATCCTCGGGAAATACATCCGGAAAATCTTTCACAACCGGCACATCGGTCAGAACAACGTCCCTCTCGACTTCTAAATATGATAAAAGCATGTATCCTTGAGCTCATTCTTTCAAAGAAGCTCTTACTTGGTTGGCAGTTAAAAATACAAAAATCTCAGAGTCAGGAAAAACTAAGGTTTTATGTGAATAGTCTAAAAGGATATGGCTGAAAGATAACCAATCCATGTCTAGGATCACATCCAATTGTATCAAAGGCAAACATATCAAATCAGCAAGAAATTTTCTATCATGGATAACAATAGGACAGCTCAATCATACTGAAATTACAGTAACAGGTTTAGCAGTTAGGATAGAAACAATCAAATCGAATGACAGCGAAGAAACAGGCAAGTTCAAAAGTCTCACACAATCCAAAGATATAAATGAATGTGTAGCACCTAAATCAAATAGTACAGTTAGAAGATTACCAGCTATGTCGCAACTACCTTGTATGAGATCATCCAATTTTGAAGCATCAACACCACTCATGGTGTAAACTCTTCCCCTTGCCGTTGGTTTAGCAGCTCGTACGTTGTCACAACCGACTCGTACTTTGGTACAGTACATTCCCTTGCAAAGTGTCCTATCTTCCCACACTGGAAACATAAAACTCCTTGTTGGTGTAAGCCCTAGTGGCCATTAGTCTTCTTTGAGATTTACATTTGTATCATGACTTTGATTCACATATATTTATATATGAGGCATTTCAGTTTATACTATTAATTGTTTAAACGAAGTAAAGTCCTTAGAATAGTTATTTCAGTTCAATAGAACATCAAGTACATGACTTGATTGTGAGACCCTATTGAACATTTTAAATACTATTCTTAAAGTATCTGTAGTCAAGTATTATTGTTAATTAGGACGACAATAATACATTGAGACTATTATGTGGGTAGACTGATGACCACATCTCACAGGTCATGGATATGAGATATCAAGTCTTCACATAGGTATAAATATTATAGTAATATTTATACTGGATTGACCCACTATGCATGTAAGTCTCATGAGCATTTCTCATGGTAACCAAAGTGAAGTATTCCTTCGACTTGAAGTCACTACGATTCCTACATGAGGAGTTATAGGCTTTAATGCTACCAAACGTTATCCGTAACAGGATGATCATAAAGATAGTTATTGAGCCTACAATGAATCATGTTGAGGGATGTGAGTGATGTAGACAGGATTTGTCACTCCTACATAACAGGAGTAATGTCATGGGCCTCTCAATAAAGTGAGACGTGAAAGTGCATGACCATGCTGTAATGGGCCAATATGAGATATTGGGCCCATTTGTGATTACATGTCTACTCGGGAATTGAGAAACAAATAATTGAACATAACAAGGATGACACACTTATGCCTTGTGTTCAATTAAGACATATGGACGAAGGGACATTTACTACACGGTTATTTTGGTTACCGTAAGGTATATATCGTATCACCGATATTCTCACTAATTGGGTAACAATGATGTATTGCTAGATGCCACTCATTGTTTATAATATTAAATGTGATTTAATATTATTGCCAATTTATTGAGAACCTATAGGGTCACATGCATAGAGAAAATAGACGGTGAATGAATTAATTTATTAAATATGATTTAATAATATTAATTATAAGATTGGGCCTGTAGCGTACAAGCCCAATGAGGTTACGTTAAGTGGGTGACAGCTTATAATGCTGTGCACGTCACTTAAGCGCTAAGGAGAGCTTCCTGCGCATAACCTAGTGGCCCTCACACCACCTTGGTAGGCGCGCCCCCTCACCCTTGCCGTCAGCTATCACGACGTTTTCTCCGGCAGTGTTTTGTTCGTGTGAACTACGTAGAGGTGCTACTCCATTGCGGTACTGGTGATAGCGTTGTTCGTAGTGCTCGTGATCGATCGAGAAGGACTGTTCTTCCCTTGTAGTGATCGCGGTAAAGCTACGCTACAAGAAGTAAACACTACAACATGAGTCATGACCATTCGCATGGATCCTTTTTCTTGGGAACTTTTTCGCTGCGTTTTTCGTTTTTATTACGCAAATTCCCAACATTGGTATCAGAGACGCTTGCGAATCCATGATTCTCTTGTGTGTTTATTTATTATAACATGTTTTGTTTTTGAAAGATATGATCTTTAACATGTTATGTTTGAAAATCGTAAAAGTGTTTTGCGAAAAACGCTTTTCTGAAATCCTTGTTTTGATTTGCAGCGACTGCAAGTGTTGTTGTCATGCGCACCTTACATCCAGATGCATCATAGTCGATTATGTAATCGATTATGAGGGCTCAAGTGTTGATCCCTAATCGTTGTGGAACCAAGGCAATTCTGGTCAGAACTACAGTAATCGATTATGTAATCGACTAGGTAATCGATTATGCAAAGAGTTTGCATGACCGTTCCTATAAAAGATTACATAATGGATTATTATGGACGGATTATGGTAGTACAATAATCGATTATGGTGGTACAGTAATCGATTATGATAGTACAATAGTCAATTTTCTGAGAAATCAGAATAGCAGTAATCAATTATGGTAATCGATTATGATGATATCAGAAGCGTTGTTTTGAATGGTTTTTGAAATTACATAAAAATAATAATTAATAATAATAAATAATAATAAATATTTTATTATTAATTTTTATTATGTATTTGGTTGTGTATGGTGAATGGTTATGACCTTAGTCCTTTTTCTTCTTTCTTTGGTTATTTTGAAATACGGCTTGCGTGTCGTGCCTTTCTCCTAAATTCCATATGTATATTCTTTTCTCACCTTATTCCCCTTGAATGTAAAAGAGGTTTCTTTCAATTGTAATGTTATGGTGGAGACAAGAAGACGACTTCAGAAGAGGACGACTCGGTACATGATCATGCTTGGTGAAGTTTGTATGCTACTAGGGTTTTAGCTTAGATTCTCTCATTGGCTTGGGAGAATCAATGCGTTAGGGGCCATAACCATGTCACATTTGTTATATGCTATATATGTATGAGATGCGTGTTAGTATATAGTAGGTTAAACAGTTTAACTTATGGTGAGATCAAATTTATAAATAAATCCCTCAAAAGAAAATATTAAGTCGTGTTTAAATGTGCCTTCCGATGCATGACACTCGCCAAGACTAATATCGATTGAGTGTAGGTCTGCCAAAGCAGAGTACCTTTGTCTATACTAGTAAGACTCGATGGGATAAATGTAATATCCAATTGTCAACCATTGGGTCTGACTTAACTAAGCCAACTTTAGTAGGATTGAAAAAGGCTTAGAGGGATGGAGTTTGACATTAATCCATAAGATGGATTAGAATAAGAGTTATTCACCCAACTGATCCAAGAATTACATGAGATGTAATTGGAAAGAGTTTCCTACCTAAATAGCCTAGTTCTGGACGATTAGCCAAAGCTGACTCAGGATGAAGTGAAATATGGATCTTGGTCCCACTAGAAAATCTTTCAACGGGATTTTCCGAGTCAATGGTGAGGGTCATTGTTTGAGTAAAATAGTGGGAGGCGTATTTAATAAAAGACCTTATTAAATATGTTTATGCGTGATACTTATATTCTGTATATTTCTGTTGTAGATAACCATGTCTGCAAACCACACATCAAATAACCTATCACTGCGATCTCTTCTTGAGAAGGACAAGCTGTCCGGAACGAATTTCCTGGACTGGTACAGAAACCTGAGGATTGTCCTCAGGCATGAAAAGAAGTTGTATGTTCTTGAAGAACAAATCCCTGAGGAGCCATCGGCTACTAATGCTTCTAAGGCTGATAAAGATGCTTATAAGAAGTATCAGGATGATGCCTTAGACGTTGGCTGCCTTATGCTTGCTACCATGACCTCTGAGCTTCAGAAGCAACATGAGACCATGGAGGCGTACGATATGATCGTGCACCTCAAAATGCTATATCAAGGGCAGGCAAGGCATGAGCGGTTCGAGGTTTCCGGACCCCTTTTCAATTCTAAACTGGCAGAGGGAAGCCCTGTAAGTCCTCATGTACTTCAATTAATTGGGTACGTTGAGAATCTTGAAAGGTTGGGTTTTCCTTTGGGCCAAGAGTTGGCCACTGATGTAGTTCTGTAATCGTTGCCTGAGAGCTATAGTCAGTTTGTCATGAACTACAATATGCATAATATTGACAAACCATTGCCAGAATTGTTGAGCATGTTGAGAACTGCTGAACAAAATATTAATAAAGGAAAGGGGAAGGCCATCATGATGGTCCAAGCTGGAAAGGGCAAGAAGCAGAATAAGAAACCCTTGGATAAGCATAAGGGCAAAGGCAAGGGCTTCCGTAAGTCCAAACCTAGCACATCTGGCTTAAAGCCTACGGGTGGAGTTGCTAAAGAGGGCACTTGCTTCCACTGCGATCAGACCGGACATTGGAAGAGGAACTGCCCCAAATACTTGGAAGAGAGCAAGAAAAAGGGAAGTGAGACTTCCACCTTAGGTATATATGTTATAGAAGTCAATTTATCTACTTATGCATCATGGGTATTAAATACTGGATGTGGATCTCATATTTGCACAAATATGCAGGATCTAAAAAGGAGTAGACCATTGGCAAAAGGCGAAGTTGACCTACGAGTTGGAAATGGAGCAAAAGTTGCTGCTATAGTCATAGGAACCTATGTATTGACTTTGCCTACTGGGCTTATTATTCGGTTGGAGAACTGTTATTTTGTGCCTGCTATTAGCAGGAATATTATTTCTGTTTCTTGTTTGGACAAGAATGGTTTTAATTTTATAATAAAGGACAAATGTTGATCATTTATTTAAATGCAATTTTCTATGCTAGTGCACAAATGTATAATGGATTGTATGTCCTTGATCATTATATGCCTTTCTATAACATTAATACCAAAAGGGTCAAACCGAACGAGTTGAACCCGTCTTACCTTTGGCATTGTCACTTGGGCCACATAAATGAGAAACGCATTTCCAAACTCCATAAAGATGGATTATTGGACTCTTTTGATTATGGATCATATGAGATATGCGAATCTTGTTTATTGGGAAAGATGACTAAAACTCCGTTCACTGGCAATAGTGAAAAGGCAAGTGATCTTTTGGGCCTTATACATAGTGATGTATGCGGACCCCTAAACACATCGGCTAGAGGTGGTTTTCAATACTTCATCACTTTTATTGATGACTTCAGTAGATATGGATTTGTGTATCTAATGAAACATAAATCCGAATCCTTTGAAAAGTCAAGGAGTTCAAGAATGAAGTACAAAACCAACTGGGCAAGAATATTAAAGCACTTCGATCAGATCGAGGTGGTGAATATTTAAGCCTGGAGTTTGATGATCATCTGAAAGAGTGTGCGATATTATCTCAACTCACTCCTCTTGGAACACCATAATGGAATGGTGTATCTGAAAGGAGGAACCGAACCTTACTAGATATGGTTCGATCCATGATGAGTCTTGCAGACCTTCCAAACTCCTTCTGGGGACATGCTTTATTAACAGCAGCTTTTACACTTAACCGTGTTCCATCTAAGACGGTTGAAAAGACATCATATGAGATATCGACTGGCAGATGACCCAGAATGTCTTTTATGAAGATTTGGGGTTGTGAGGTTTATGTGAAATGGCAAATTTCAAATAAACTTAAACCCAAATCTGATAAGTGCTTATTTGTGGGGTTTGCCAAGGAAACCAAGGGATACTATTTCGACAATCCTTCTAAAGGCAAAGTGTTCGTTGCCAAGACTGGTGTATTCTTAGAAAAGGAGTTTATCTCCAAAGGAACCAGTGGGAGGAAAATAGAACTGGAAGAAGTTCAAGAATCACAAAATAGCAATGAACCTATGACGGAACAGGAGCAACCTCCGCAAGATGCTGTGGAACAACAATCTGCTCCAGTAGCATAAGACTCGCATAGGTCTAATAGGATACGTCACCAACCTGGGAAATATGGATTTCTCATGACTCAACAAGGTGATGTTTTACTCATGGATCAAGATGAGCTTGTGACTTACCAGGAAGCCATCACTGGCTCAGAATTTGAGAAATGGCTAGAGGCCATGAGATCTGAAATGGATTCCATGTACACTAATCAAGTTTGGAACTTGGTTGAACCACCAGAAGGGGTAAAACCCATAGGGTGCAAGTGGGTTTTCAAAAAGAAAACCGACATGGATGGTAATGTACATACCTACAAAGCACGATTGGTTGCTAAGGGTTTCAAACAAATTCATGGCGTAGACTATGATGAAACGTTTTCACCTGTTGCAATGCTTAAATCCATTTGGATCTTGCTTGCTATTGCAGCACACCAGGATTATGAAATCTGGCAAATGGATGTCAAGACTACTTTCCTTAATGGAAATTTACTCGAGGATGTGTACATGACACAACCTGAGGGTTTTGACACTCTAGAGAATGCTGGAAATGTGTGCAAATTACAACGATCCATTTATGGATTGAAGCAAGCTTCCAGAAGCTGGAATCTTCATTTTGATGATGCTGTAAGACAGTTTGGATTCATCCAAAATGAAGATGAACCTTGTGTATACAAAAAGGTTTGTGGGAGCAATGTTGTCTTTCTATTACTGTATATGGATGACATACTTCTTATGTGAAATGACATCCTTACCCTACAAAATGTAAAAACCTGGTTAGGGAATTGCTTCTCTATGAAAGACCTAGGTGAGGCTACCTATGTGTTAGGTATCAAAATCTATAGAGATAGATCATTGAGAATGCTCGGCCTAAGTCAAAGTACATACATAGACAAGGTGTTAAAACGGTTTAACATGCATGAATCCAAGAAAGGATTCTTGCCTATGTCACATGGTATATGCCTTTCAAAGGCACAATCCCCTTCCAATCAAGAAGAGAGCGATCGCATGAATATGATTCCGTATGCATCTGCAATCGGATCTATCATGTATGCCATGTTATGTACTCGACCAGACATCTCGTATGCTTTAAGCATAACGAGCAGGTACTAGTCTGATCCTGATGAAAGTCACTAGACTGCTATCAAGAATATCCTCAAGTACTTGAGAAGAACTAAGGATACATTCCTGATCTATGGAGGTGAAGAAGATCTCATTGTAAAGGGTTACACCGATGCTAGCTTCCAAACTGATAAAGATGATTCCTGATCGGAGTCTGGTTTTGTTTTTGCTTAAATGATGGCGCTGTGAGCTGGAAGAGTTCAAAGCAGGAGACAATTGCTGATTCTACCACAGAGGCTGAGTATATTGCTGCCTCCAATGCAGCAAAAGAGGCCGTTTGGATCAAGAAGTTCACTACTGAACTTGGTATTGTTCCTAGCATTGTGGAACCCATTGATCTCTATTGTGATAACAATGGAGCCATTGCACAAGCCAAGGAACCTAGATCTCACCAGCGATCCAAACATATACTTAGGCGCTTCCATCTTATTCGAGAGATTATCGATAGAGGAGATGTGAAGATATGTAGAGTACTAACACTTGACAATGTTACTGACCCACTTACGAAACCTCTTGCTCAGCAGAAGCATGATGATCACACTAGGTCGATGGGTATTAGATTTATGCCTAATTGGCTCCAGATCTAGTGGGAGATTGTTGGTGTAAGCCCTAGAGGCCATTAGTCTTCTTTGAGATTTACATTTGTATCATGACTTTGATTCACATATATTTTTATATGAGGCATTTCAATTTATCCTATTAATTGTTTAAACGAAGTAAAGTCCTTAGAATAGTTATTTCAGTTCAATAGAACATCAAGTACATGACTTGATCGTGAGACCCTGTTGAACATTTTAAATACTATTCTTAAAGTATCCGTAGTCAAGTATTATTGTTAATTAGGACGACAATAATACATCGAGACTATTATGTGGGTAGATTGATGACCACATCTCATGGGTCATGGATATGAGATATCAAGTCTTCACATAGGTATAAATATTAGAGTAATATTTATACTGGATTGACCTACTATGAGAACGCTGCATAATAGTTATGTAAGTGTCATGAGCGCTTCTCATGGTAACCAAAGTGAAGTAGTCCTTCGACTTGAAATCACTACGATTCCTACATGAGAAGTTGTAGGCTTTAATGATACCAAACGTTATCCATAACAGGATGATCATAAAGATAGTTATTGGGCCTACAATGAATCATGTTGAGGGATGCAAGTGATGTAGACAGGATTCGTCCCTCCTACATAACAGGAGTAATTTCATGGGCCTCTCAATAGTGTGAGATGTGAAAGTGCATGGCCATTCTATAATGGGCCAATATGAGATATTGGGCCCATTTGTGATTGCACGTCTACTCGGGAATTGAGAAACAAATAATTGAACATAACAAGGATGACACACTTATGCCTTGTGTTCAATTAAGACATATGGACGAAGGGACATTTACTACACGGTTATTTTGGTTACCATAAGGTATATATTGTATCACCGATATTCTCATTAATTGGGTAACAATGATGTATTGCTAGATGCCGCTCATTGTTTATAACATTAAATGTGATTTAATATTATTTCCAATTTATTGAGAACCTATAGGGTCAAACGCATAGAGCAAATAGTCGGAGAATGAATTAATTTATTAAATATGATTTAATAATATTAATTATAAGATTGGGCCTGCAGCGTACCAGCCCAATGAGGTTAGGTTAAGTGGGTGACAGCTTATAATGTTGTGCACGTCACTTAAGTGCTAAGGAGAGCTTCCTGCGCATAACCTAGTGGCCCTCACACCACCTTGGTAAGCGCGCCCCCTCACCCTTGCCGTCAGCTAGCACGACGTTTTCTTCGGCAGTGTTTTGTTCGCGTGGACTACGAAGAGGTGCTGCTCCATTGCGGTACTGGTGATAGCGTTGTTCATAGTGCTCGTGATCAATCGAGAAGGACTGTTCTTCCCTTGCAGTGATCGCAGTAAGGCTGCGCTCCAAGAGGTAAGCACTACATCATTAGTCATGACCATTCGCAAGGATCCTTTTTCTTGGGAATTTTTTCGCTGCGTTTTTTGTTTTTAATACACAAATTCCCAACACTCCTTTCAGCACGCAGTTCTTAGTCGTATGGCCTTGTTTCCCACACTTGAAGCATCTCTGGGCTTGTCCTTGATTCTGATCATTCCCACTTCCACCACAATAGGCAGAAGCAATAAGGCGATAGGATTGTTGAGTCTGATTACTCCCTTGAGGTTAGGAATATGGCTTCTTCTAGGACTGTTTCCCCTTCTGGTTCTGGTACTGGTTCGGGTTCCTGGACCTAGCTGGTTCTCCCACACTGCTCTTGTTGTCCCTTCCTCTTCTCATCTTTTCAACTTTTCAACACTTCTCCACCAAGGCTTGAAAGTTGCGAATCTCGAGCGGTAACACAGACTCCTTGATTTCGAAACGCAGGCCTCCTTCAAACCTCTCACATTTCCAATCTTCATCAGGTTGAGCTTGGAAAAAGCGGAAATATTTGGCAAGTGATTCAAACTTTGCCGCATATTCTCCAACTGCCATGTCCCTTTGCTGCAGTCTCAGAAACTGTTGCTCTTTATCAGTCCTGGCACTCTGGGGAAAGTACTCGTCCAGAAACTTGGTGTGAAATACTCCCTAAGTGACCTCCTGATTGTTGGCTTCCAGCAGTTGTCTGGTTCCTCTCCACCAATATTCTGCATCTCCCAAAAGCAGGAAGGCAGCATAGGTAACCTTCAACTCCTCAAGGCAACGCAGAACAGCAAAGATCTTTTCTACTTCTTGCAGCCATAAGTCAGAATTATCTAGATCAAAATCCCCATGAAACTTTGGAGGATCATGACGCCGAAAGTCGACTAAACCTCAAGCATCAGCAGCTAGATCAGCTCTCTGTTGATTCTGTTGAGCTATCATAGCCGTCTGTTGGGCAACAGCTGCCGCCATATTGGCCATGGCTTGGATAGCCCGATTGATATTATCGTCAACATTGGTATCAGCAGTGTCGCGACCATCACCATCGTTGGTGTTGCCACAACCTCCACCACGACCGCCTCTAAGATTCATGTCTTCCCTACAAGTCAAACCAATCATATCCTAATAAGGAGATATATAATCGTGTGTCAACACACATTGCTTCACAGAGAAACAATTCAACCAAGGTTCAAACAGAGATCGCACAACACAAACATAATAGACCTACTCCCAAGGATTCCCGAAAGATTCAACCAGCTCTGATACCACTAATGTAACACCCCTCGGTGCCACATCTCAAACTCGATTGTGGAAAACATAAACAAATAAAAACGCTAGTTGCTTTAGGAAAATACTTTAAGCAAATAAATATGTTCGAAAAAGTGAGTCCAAAAACTTTCTCCACGATACAATAATTAAATGCAGGAAAGATGGAATGAACCTCATAACATACACCAGTATTAAACATCCATGACAAAAACAAACATACGGTATTAATGCTGGAGCATATAGGTTTTCTAGAAACAGAGTTTAACTAGTAATAGAAGTTATAGTCTATTATCACAGATTATAGACTTCAAAAACATTAAGTCAATATAAAAACAACAGATAAGATATGACTGATTCAAAAAGAATAAAACTCTATTGTTGGTCGGGCAAAAAGTAGCCATTAGGAAAAAACCCTAAAGTCAGCTCCGTTTCCCGGAAGAATTCGGAGGGGTCTTTCTCTTCATCTTCATGGGACTCCCTCATCAGAGTCCTCAAGTGTCTGCGGGGACCTCTGGGCAGCATCTGTACATGTATCCAAAAACACAACAGGGCGTCCAACATGTACAGGCAAAAGTGAGATACTCATTCCACAAGTTTATCACGATAGCCGCACAAGCGACAAATAAAACATATACCCACATATAAATACAATTGCATTAATAGATATTCATATAATCATAATATCTCAAACATCATCATGAGTTATAACATAATGCATGAGACTTCAATATCATCTTTCTAATTCATGTTCTCCGAAGATTCTTAACTTACCTTCGTCAAGTGATAGGCCGTAAGTACTCCCATAACACAATTGTCCTCATGAGTCAGCCTCTCAATTTAGGTCCCAACTCCAATTGTTCAAGGGTATCACGTCTCAACCATATCGTGAATAGTCTAGTCTCTGATTGAGTTCATCCGTGTTGGGCTACCGATTACCACGGCACGGGGTCGCGATGCTTCTGGCCTCTTGTGGAGTCTCAAACACAAGATGCCCCTATAGACCTAGTGGTCTTAACTGGCTCATATTCTCAACCACGATGGGTTGTTGCTCGATTTCGTGGCACGTCTGCCGATTCATGTTTGTACACAAAAAGTTTTATGTTTTCTTTTTCGTTCATCCTTTCTGTCAAGGCACACAGGTTATGACTCATTTTAAAGGACATTTAGCCCGTTCATTTGAAACACAGGACACATAGTCCGAGTGCTCAACTCACAAAACACCAGCTCAACGTCTTAGTCACTAGGTGTGTAGATTCCACAAAGGGTAATCACCATTTTTCTTTTCGGGTCTCATTTTCGTATATAAAACTTTGGAAACAAAACTCAAAACCTCATAGGCATAAACTAAAACATTTTCTCAAAATAAGTTATTTTCAAGAAAACTCTTTTCTTTATATATCTATTTTCTAAAGGTTTCGTTGTCTGCAACATTATTCTAAAATGCAAGTGCTTGAACTGATTTTCCATAAACAGACTTTTTCTTTTGAAAAGGGGTCTAACATTTTAAAAGAAGTTTCTTTCCTTGATAAGGCAAAACTAATTCTCAAGATTTTTCTTTGATTTCAGAATACATTCTAAAATTTTGATTAAGACTTTTAAGCGTTTTAATGTTCTTTATCAAGCTATAGCCGATGTTATGCTCTCAACCAGTACAGTCATATCACAAACCAAGATATATATATATATATATATATATATATATATATATACATCAAATCTTGAATCAATGTCAAGAGTATATCACATCCAAGGCATTAATGCCACAATTCATTTTCAAGCATCCAGTCACATACTTACCAATTAAATCAAGTATATGCACCACATACAATACATTCACAAAGTAGGATTCATCCTATAATTCCAATAAAAAACAACAACCATCACAACTAACAACAAGCTTATGAGACTACCAAACTTATTGTGAGAAATCCCCTTTTACCTCCTGAAGATTCCAAGTTAGTCCTATAAGGGTTTTCTGTTTCCAACTCCGGTTTCCTTCGCATCTCCTAGAACAATCAATCACAATTCAATCCTTCACAACTATCAATTAAAAGTTTCAAAATTAACAATATAAATCGCCTCCCTCTATTTAGTCTAGGTTTTGGCCATATTATAAAAAAAAGGGCTAGGAATTTCATTTGGTTTCAATATTTTGGAATCAACACCTAAGGGTAATGAAATGATGAAATCCATAATCACTTTCTAAAAATTGAAGTAAAACACTTGGTCCTCCAAAAGTTAGGGTTCGGCCGTCATAACTTGAAATGGCTAGGGATCTCATTTGGTTTCAATCTTTTGGATGGATGATCCTCAAGTATACACAACACCAAAACAAGTCTCTTTACATAAAAATTTGAAGCAAAACTCATGATTTCTCATCATGTAGGTTCAGCCATTTCATACCCATATGGGCTAGGAAAATTTTTTGATTACATGCTCTTGGACAATGAAAGAGGATGATGAAACTAGCTCATAGAAATTGGTTTCATGATCATAGGATTTTTCTACATTTTGCTAGGGATTTTTGAAATTTGGTTCTTGAAGTTGGAACTCATGAAAATCAAGGTTTTCAAACAAGAACAAGAGAAGATTCATGAGGTTTAAGGATCAAAAGAGTAATCTTACCTCTTGAATGATGAAGAATGAGCAAGATTCAACACTTATTTCACCAAAAATGGTTAAGAACCAAGCTTGAAAATGAGAGAAAGAAAGGAAGAAGATGAAGTGAAGGAAAGAAATACTGAAGGCTTCATGGAGCCTAGCCTTATGCGTGAGACATGAAGGGAGGGACAAGGATGTCCAAAAGTTTTTCACATAAGGGCAATTTGGTCTTTTCATACAAGGTTAAATGGTAATTTTGAGAAAAGTCAGGGGCGTTTTGGTCATTTCACATCAAGATATTTTCAAATATCATCATGACACTGGCACACTTTCCCATGTGATGTGACCTGATGTGACTTCAAGTTTATTCGTTAGCGGGTCCCGTTAAATCTGTATTCAGCTCCGTTCTTCACCCGATTCAAGGTTTTGCCCGAATAACTTATATTATTTCACTTTTTAATGCGAAAAACCAATTTTATCAAAAATGTTGGAAATTCAATTCTAAACCTAACTGTTTCGTTCACAAGTCAAAATTAGGTCTTCTGAGCAGTAAAATCTCAGTGTCAGTGAAAACACAGACCGGGCTCCATCTGAATTTTCAACCCAAAATTTAACCGTAACTCCATACGATAGCGTAGAGTATGTATATGAACTTGGTTCATTTAATTTCATTTTCTAAAACCCTAGATAAAATATAAACCCAATTATATAACTTATTGACATTAAAAGCAGTGAAAAATTGGGGTGTTACAAAAACGCTGTCTTTGGTACATCCTCTGCCTTCACACGAATCTGGTGATAGCTCGATCGCAGATCGAGCTTGGAGAAAACTACCGTCCCATCGACCAATCCATCAAGTCATCTATCCTCGGAAGAGGATACTTGTTCTTAATGGTAACCTTTTTCAATTGGCGATAATCCACACATAAACGAGAAGTTCCATCCTTCTTCTTCACTAACAGCACAGGTGCTCCCCACGATGACACATTAGGTCTCACGAACTGCTTCCCTAGTAGGTCCTCCAATTGTTCCTTCAAGGTTTCCAACTCTACAAGTGCCATACGATACGGTGCCATAGACACCGATCTCGTTCGTGGCACAAGATTAATCGAAAACTCGATGTCCCGAACTGGCGATAAACCTGGTACATCTTCAGGAAACACTTCCGGAAACTCATTCACGACAGGCACGTGCTCTAAGGCTAGCTCGCTCTTGACCTCCAAAGAAGATAGCAACATGTATCCTTGAGCTCCTTCTCTTAAAGAAGCATTTACTTGATTGGCAGTCAAAAATCCAGAATTCTTAGAACTAGAAAAGATTAAGGTTTTGTTTGCACAGTCTAACAGGATATGGTTAGAGGATAAACAAGCCATCCTTAAGATTATATCCATTTGCGAAAGAGGCAAACAGATCAAATTAATCAAAAACGTTCTATCTTTTACAGAAATAGAACAATTCAAACAAACTTTCGCAGTTATAGCAGGCTTTGCAGTAGGTGTAGAAATCACTAAATCAAAAGGTAAAGAAGACACAGACAATCCCAAAATATTCACACAGTCATATGCAATAAAGGAATGCGTTGCACCTAAATCAAACTATACGGTTAAGGTTTTACCTTCCATGACGCACTGACCTTGGATCAAGTCTTCATTTTGAGAAACCTCGGCACCACTTATAGTGTCAACTCTGCCCTTTGCCTTAGGCCTCGCTGCTTGCACATTGTTGACAGGAGGTTCAGCTTTTTGTTGCACACAGTCGCGTGAAATATGCCCTTGTTTCCCACACCTGAAGCATATTATCCCCTTGATTGAGCATTTTCTTGTGGTATGATTTTTCTCATGTAACGCCCTGATTTTCAAGTTTTATAATTCTTCAGTGTTTAAACGTTTGTATTTTATTAGAGGGTCTAGAGAGTGAAATAAAATATTCTGAGACCACAGTCATACTCTACGCTATCGTAGGAAGCTATGGTTAAGTTTTGGGCGAAAACTCAAACGGAGCCCGTTCTGCGTTTTTCATGGATAGTAGTGTTTTTCTACTATCAAGACCTATTTTTGACTCGTGAAAGAGACAGTAAGTCTCAGGATTTAATTCTCTACATATTTGTTAAAATCCGACCTGACGTCCAAAAGTGAAAACAATATATTATATTCGGGCATATATTCGAACCGAGAGACGTTTGGAGCTGCGAAGGGATTTAATGGGACCCGCGAACGGATAATCTTGGTGTCCCATCAAGTTGAATTTCATGGCTACCCCTCATGATGGCTTTCCAAAATATCTGGACGTGAAATGACCAAAATACCCTTGGTCTTTTAAGGAAATGACCAAATTGTCCTTTGGTTATTTACAAGTTTGCCATGACATCAAAATATCTATATCACTCACTCTCTCATTTTGGCACTCGGCCATCCTATCTCGCTCTACTTTCTCGTACTTGTTTATCCAAGTTCTTGAAGTTCTTCATTGTTCATCAAAAGTTCTTCACAAAAACTCACATTTGATCTTGAAAAAGTTGAAGTTTTTAGTTAAAACTTGTTTCTTTTCTCATTAGTCTTTGATTCTAGGAGGTATGATCTTCATCTTAACTCTCTTAATCTCTCTATTTCATCTCTTGAATCTCTTGATTCATGAAGATTTTGATCCAAAACTTTGAAAATTTATAGAAAAGTATAGAAAAATCCTTTTAATACCAAATCAATTTTTATGAACTAGTTTCATCATTCTCTTTCATAATCCAAGAGCATGAAACCAAATAAGTTTTCTAGCCTTTTTATTTAAAAGTGGCCGAAACCTTCAAGTTGAGAAAGGTTGAGTTTTTGATCCAAGTTTTGAGTAATAAGACTTGTTCTAGTGTTAGGAGTACCTAAGGATCATCCATCCAAGAGATTAGAAATTTTGGACAACTCTAGCTAATTTTTCTAGATGACGGCCGAACCTTAAGTGATAGGAAATAGATGATATTTGTGTTGTTTGACGTTTCATGTTTTATTGATTGTGTTGTTTGAAGTTGGTGATGAGTAATCGGGAGATTCACAAACCGATCAACCGACTTTGATCTAGAGGATTATTCATCAACAGGTATGGGGGGTGAACCTCATCACACCAAAATTGGTGGTGGTGAAAATGGTTGTTTAAGTTTGTGTGTGAGTGAAACCCTTTGGTTTGGGTTCACCACTTTATTTGGTAAAGTTCTCTTGGAGAACAAAGTTTGTAATAATTAGTTTATGCTTTAATGTGCTCTAGCATATGTTATGATGATGTTGATTGATTGAAAACTTTTTTCATGTATGTTGAAAAACCTACTTTGATCTCTAGATCAAGTAAGGATTTTTATGCTTGATTATGATGCAATGATGTGTGATTGTTGTTTGTCATAATTGTGTGAGCATTTTGAGCTATGACTTGTCTTATGGGTGAAGCAAAATCTTCACATTTGTTTATGAGAAGCATTCTGCCAAAACAAAAAAGAAAAGGAAGAACACTAGTTGTTCTTGAACATTAAAGTTTTGAAGTAAGAAAAGTGTTTTAATAACTTATGTTTCAAAGAGAAATAATAAGTGATTTTGATCCAAAGATCAAATAAAGTTTCAACCTTTAAGTGTTTTCACCAAAGCGAAACATGTCTTTTACTTTAACATTAGTTCATCTAATTAACCAAGTGTTTAAAAAGTGAACTAAAGAAGTTTTTTCATGAAAGTTAACATAGTTTCATAGGACATTACCTTTACCTTAGAACAAATATAATGTTCCTTTTTCAAACATAATGGAGACCTTTATCCTTAAGTTGATTAAAATGAATTATAGTTAGAAGATTAGATGAGATTACATTTCCTTTCCATTAACTAAGAACATGGTTTTATACTAGGTTAGTAAGGAAAAACATTTCCAAAGTTGTTAAGGTACTTTACCTTAATCATGTACCAAAGTTCTATAAAATCAAATGAGTTTTCAATTGCAACGGTTTTGGTTTACAAAGAGAGTTTTTCAACTCAAATCGTAAAGTTTTACGCGTGAAAACCTAAGTTAAGTAATTAACTTAGAGTTGAAGACAAGGGAAAATTAAGTATGGTATGTGGGGGAACAAGACCATATAATATACCATTGATGACTTAGTACATCAATGATTTCATAAGACTTAAGTGAATCAACACTTATTTCATTAATCGAAAACCAAGGAGTAATATCTTAGAAAGGCTCAAAGACTTATCTAAGAGGATTCTCAATCCTTATTCATAATGCTTAGGACTTGAGACATAATTCATAAGACATAAACACAAACATGAAATGTTTTGGGTTTTGAAACAGTAGTTCGATGATGGACCGGTGATTCGGATCTAGGTCAATCATTCAATTGTTTCAGTCTTGTGATGACTCGATCCCGGAGCGATCACGAGATTTATCCAGTCGATAAAAGTTTTGTATTTCAAAGACGCGTATAGTTCCTAAGGAAGAGAACCTTAGTGAACCTTGAGGTTTATCCGATGGATAGACAGTGCTTTATCGCATCTGCTTTGCGTAAGCATTGGCATTTCATTTGCATAAGTTGTAAGGCCTTGAGCCTAGGAGTTGAGCTTACACCTTGATGCGGGTGCGAATCTTATGGTGATGATTGGAATAGTCTTGGAGGTATTAGGGTTGGAAGGGCTGACATGTGACTAGTTGGTAGCTCTTATGTGTCGTGGCGAATCCAAGCAATACATTGATATCCTCAACTAGATGCCGTACTTTTCATGTTTGGTACAGAGTGTTTCCGTAAAGCCAGATACGTGCATGATACGAATGTTGTAGCATCTTGCTAATGGCTGGCAATAACCGGAACATGTCCTCCCATTCACTCTCTCCGATGTTTTGTTAGCTCCATGGAGTAGGGGTCAGATTTTTGCCTTGTGGCATATGGCATTGAGTCATGTACATTGCACTGCATTGCATGGTTGTCGATTATTACATTTACTGATTGTACATCGCTGTTCTATTTTTGAGAATGCCTTATTTTATGCTGCTAATTGTTTAACATGATTTATGTTGGGTATGTCGTTACCTGGTTAGTCGTCCTGTTTTTACTTCTGCTACTTTGTTGTGTTGATGATCGGGATCTCACCCATATTTTGTATATCTTTTATGCCGATATTGCTGTTTCTACTTGAGCAGATGGACGTGACGACGATACTGTCCAGCGTTTGCTTTGAGTCCGGAGGGGGACTCCTTTTGATGTTTAGTATTTGGCCAGACTGTGTCAGGTATCTGTATTACCTTTTTGAGAGCTATGACTCCTAGTACTTATTATATTCTATTGTCAGTTAAGCATTGAACCTATGTCTGTATACAGTATATTCTGTTTCTGTATTTTACTTCAGTTCGTCTTCTAGAAATGCATGATGAACCTAAGTTCATTTATTATTACTTACCTTTACTAATCCCATTGCATCTTTGTGAAAAGTAAAAAGAAAAAAAAAATCGTATTTTCCACATTAATATTATTTTCGGCCTTATAATCGTTCGGGACTGTGATACTCGGGAAAGGGTGTTGCATCCCACACTTCATACACTTGATTGGGGCGTTTCCAGACTGATTGAAACCCCTACTGCTTCCTCCCACAGAACGTTATTATTGATCTTGCTGCTTTGAATATGGTTTCCATCGAGATCTATTGTCACGACCATTGTTCCCTCTGTGGAGCCTAGTCGGTCCAGAACTCTGCTCTCGCTTGTCTTTGCTAGGCTCCAAGCTCTCGATCAGGCGACATTTTTCCATCAGCCTAGGAAACACAGAAATCTCTAGAGGAACCACATCCCTTTTCAAATCGAGCCTCAGACCCCCCTTCGAACTTCATACATTTCCACTCCTCTCTTGGGTTGTCTAAGAAATAGTTTGAGAAGTCGCCAAGATTTCAAACTTGGCCCCGTACTCAATTACAGACATTCTCCCTTATCTCAGCTGGAGGAACTCCTTCTCTTTCTCGTGCCTCGCATTTGCAGGAAAATACTTTTCAAGAAGCTTCCCTTTGAAAGCATTCCAATCTATAACTTGTTGATCATGCATCAGCACTTGACGGGCTCCTTCCCACCAATATTCAGCATCTTCCACCAGCATATATGTTGCGTGGACAACCTTGTCATTCTCGGTACACCTCATAGCTCCAAAGATCTTCTCCAAAGTCTGGATCCAACGCTCAGCTTGCTCAGGATTGAACTCACCCTTAAACTGAGGTGGGTTCCTACGGAGGAATTCATCCAGTCCTCTACCCCCAGCAGCTCTCTCATCACATTGAATCATCACAGCAGCCATCTCTCATATGGCGTTTACAGCAGCATTCAGGTTTTGAGCAGTCATCGCTACCTTCAAAAGCAGAATTGTCAAACTCAAGGGACCACAACACAACCCAAGCAAACAAAATAATCTTCCTTGTGGAGACAGAGAAACACACAGAGAACATACAACACAAACAAGACAAACCAATACCACAAACCCGAAAGAATCGGCCAGCTCTGATACCATTTATAATGGCCCGGACTGCTTTTAGGATTGCCGACTGTCCCCACAAACCAACACGGGTCTTTTCAGCGTGCTTTGTCCTCACTCACACGCTTTCTGGAAAACTTCCCAAAAGGTCACCCATCCCACAAGTGCTCCAAGTCAAGCACACTTAACTATGGAGTTCTTACGTTCTGGGCTCCCGAAAAGAAGATGCATCTTGTGGTATAGGTAGTACCAATCAATTCTTTTAAGCCTTCATTCAACTGTACAATCTCATACCTGCACAGCTTCAAGATCCCTTTCATTCCGATGTGAATTCGGTTCATTCATGTATTCCTTTGCCTAAAAGCCTACCAGCAGCCGCTCCTTGTCCATGCCTCATGCACTGGCAATCACTCCCAGCCCTCGTCAGCCTCAGGCGTTACATGTCCACTAGCTTCCGCCTGGTTTGTCCCCGAACCACATCGTATTTGGAGAGGTCCGCTCTGATACCAAATAATGCAACACCCATTCCTGAGTGTCACATTCCTGAACGATTATAAGGCTGAAAATAATATTAATGCAGAAAAGTATGGGTTTTCTTTTTTTTCTTTTCGCAATGATGTAATGGGATTAGTAAAGTAGGTAATAATAAATGAACTTAGGTTCACCATGCATTTCTAGAAGTCATACAGAATTAAAGTACAGAAATAGAAACAATACTATATACAGATATAGGTCCAAGCCTAACTATTAATAAGTATATAATTAAGTACTAGGGGTCACATCTCCTCAAAAGGGTACAACTGATAGTTGGACAAAGCCAGGCCAAGACAGAACAACATAAGGAGTCCCCCTCTGGACTCAAGGTAGACGTTGAGCTGAGTCGTCGTCGCGCCCATCTTCTCAAGCAGAAACAGCAATACAAGCAGAGAAGATATGTAGATATGGGTGAGATTCCCAATCATCAACACAACAAAATAGCAGAATTAAAAACGGGATGACGCACCAAGTAATAACATACCCAACATGCATACCATAAATCTCAATATATCATCTTAGTCAATTAGCAGCATAAGACATCTTCAAAAACAAAGTAGTGATGTACATCAATTAAATGTAATCACCAACAGCAATGCAATACAATGCGATGTACATGACTCAATGCCATATGCCACAAGGGTAAACTCTGACCCCCACTCCATGGAGCTAACAAAATGTCGAAGAGAGTGAATGGGACGACATGTTTCGTATATGCCATCCATAGGCAAGATGCTACAACATTCGTAATGTACATGTATCTGGCTTTACGGAAACACTCTACACCAAACATGAAAAGTACGGCATCTAGTATATGATATCAGTGTATTGCTCGGATTTGCCACGACTCAGAAGAATCACCAACTGGTCTCATGTCAGCCGTTTCAAACCTGATACCTCCGAGACCATTTAAGATCGTCACCATAAGATTCGCACCAGCATCTAGGTGTAAGCTCAATCTCCTAGGCTGAAGGCCTTACAAACTCATGCAATGAAATGCCAATGCTTATACAAAGCATATGCGATAAAGCAATGTCTATGCACCAGATAAACCTCAAGGTTCGCTAAGGTTCTCTTCCTTAGGAACTATATGCGTCTTTGTATTATAAACCTCGTGATCCTTCCAAGATTGAGTCATCACAATACTGAAACAATTGATCGACTTTCCTGGATCCGGACCACCGGTCCATTATCGAACTACTGTTTCAAAACCCAAAATGTTTCATGTTTGTGTTTGTGTCTTATGAATTACATCTCAAGTCCTAAGTGTTATGAAGAAGGATTGAGAATCCTCTTAGATAAGTGTTTGATCCTTTGTAAGATATTAATTCCTTGAGTTTCAATTAATGAAAAGAGTATTGACTCACTTAAGGCTTATGAAGTCATTGATGAACTAAGTCATCAATGGTATAGTGCATGGTGTTGGTCCACCATATACTATACTTAATTATCTCTTTTATTTTTCTCTAAGTTAATTAGTTAAATTAGGTTTCCATGCTTAAAACTTTACGATTTGAGTTGAAAACTCTCGATTTAAGACTTTACGAACCAAAATCTTTCTAATTGAAAACTCATTTGATTTAAAAGAACCTTGTTACTTGCTTGAACTAAAGTACCTTAACTAATTTGAAAAGGTTTTTCCTTACTAACTTAGTGTAAAATCGTGATCTAAGTTAGCGTAAAAGAAATGAAATTTTCATTTTAGTTTTCAAACTATGATTCGTTTAAATCTAAACTTTAGGACAAAGTCCTCTTCATACTTTGAATAATTGAATGTTAACTTGGTTTTTAAAAAAAGAATGTGACATCCTACTAAACCTAAGGTAACTTCATATTAATTTTACCTTCATGAAATCACTTTCATCATTTTATTCTTAAAACACTTAGTTAATAGAACAAACTTTAACTAAAGTGAAACATATTTTCACCTTAGTTAACAACACCTAAGGGTCGAAACCCTAGTAGAACTTTGGATCAAAATCATTTCTTGTTCGTTTTTGAAATACAAGTTACTAAAACACTTATTTGCTTTCAAAAACATTGAAGTTCAAGAACAAACTCATGTTCTTCCTTTTCTAGTAACCATGGCTGAATACTATACATCCAAGGATGTGAAGATTTTGCTTCACTAACTTGTCAAGTCATAGCTCAAATTGATAACAATATTATGATGAACAATAATCATACATCATTCAAACATAATCAAGCATAAAAATCCTTACTTGATCTAGAGATCAAAGTATCGTTTTCAACATACATGAAAATATTTTTCCATCCAAGCATATGTCATCATAAACGTATACTAAGCATGGAAACATTATTACAATCGTGTTCTCAAAGAGAAATTCACCAATAAAGTAGTGAACCCAAGCAAAAGGGTTTCACCCAAACCAAGCATAAACAACCATTTTCATCTTCCACCCATTTTGCTGTGATGAGGTTCACTCCCTATACCTTTAGTGAAAAGGTGTTAGTGAAAGGAAACTCCAAACTCCTTAAAGAAAAGGATGGCCGAATCCTACAAGAGAAAAAGGTGAGATCTTTAACTTGTTTTCATGAAAATGAAGAACTAGAAGACGATTACTCAAGTTAATAAGTAAGGAAATGAAAGGAAAAAGGATTTAGAAGCTCACCAACTCCAGAACAACTTCAAGGTTAGTTTGATGTTCTTGATCACTTCTCCAAATCAAGAAACTTCCTTCACCAAAGTTGATCCTTGGATCAAGACAAAATGAAGTATGGTTTTAGAAATGGAAAAGGAATCTTGGTTAGTGATTTAGAGTGAAGGACCGAATGGAGAAAGAAGAGAGAGAAGAGAGGATTTGATGTTTTGAGAGAAAAGTGTGTTAGATCTTTTAGAAGTGTAAAAGTGAAGTTGGATGGTGTTTCTTTGACTTAATGGCCGAATGGCCTTTTGATTTATGAACAAGATATTGGTTAGAGTGTGATGGGAAAATGAAGGGCCAAGATCTAGGGAAGTGCATAGGTGTTGCTTCCATAAAAGTTGTAAAGGTTAACCAAATGTAGGTAGTTTAGCTTTTTCTATGAAAGAAAAGTATACAAAGTGAAAGTTGTCATGAATTGACAAAACGATGATTGTCCACACCCTACTTTATTTTAGAGAGTTATTGTTAGATTTTAGGTTGAAAATTCAAACGAAAACCGATCTATGTTTTCTACTGACAATAAAATTTTACTAATTAGAAAACCTAATTTTGACTCGTGAATGAAATGGTTAGGTTTTATATCAAATTCCCGATGCCCTGGTTTATTTTGAAATTTTTCACTAAAATTAAAATAATATATTTATTAGGGCAAAATATTAA